>VZQC01000544.1:3298627-3355692 GCA_009823505.1 Rhizomys pruinosus | reverse complement strand
ATCAGCTCCAGAGAAAGTAGACTGTTTTGCTTCTCATCCACCTGTGCCCCTTTTCTAAGCCTAGGGAACAATCTGCAGAAGAGGGGGCGTGGTAGAATGTAAGGACTGCGATTGGGGTTAATGGTGAAACTACAACAATATAGACTGGACACTCATTTGATCAACTTGATTGAACATACAAGCCCCCCCCCCTTGCTGGATGGTGGGACCCATGAGCTGTGTGGGTTTGGGCACAACTGCTTGCAAATTGGTTTTACATGAAGGATGCTTGTACTCACAAATTCTCGCTTATTGTTAAAAAAATGAAAACAAAACAAAAAAGCAGAGAAAGATGCAGAAAACTTACAGCAGAATGCATGATCTGGGATGGGTAGGGGTGGGGTGGGGGAAGGGAAGGGGATATATGCCTGAACTGAATTGGAAAATGATGTATGAAATACACAAAGCATCAATAAAAAAATCAGCTTGGTACTGGTACAAAAACAGACCTGTTGAACAATGCAAAAAAACTGAAGATCCAAATTTGAGCACATAAAATTTCAGCCACCTCATATTTGACAAAGGGGTCAAGAAGACACAATGGTGGAAAGACAGCATCAGCATTTTCAGCAAGTGGTGTTGGCAAAACTGGATCACCAGTTGTAGAAGAATGAAATAAAACCCCTACCTCTTGTCCTGTACAAAAGTCAACTCAAGGTGAATCAAAGACCTCAACGTGAAATCCAAAACTCTGAGGGCAATAAAAGAAAAATTTGGCAGCAGACTACAAGACATAGGTGAAGGAAAAGTCCTCCTAAATCAGACAGCAGCTCAACAAGAAACATGGTCGACAATCGACAAATGGGACCCCATTGAAGTCAAAAGCTTCATTACATCAAAAGAAACAATCAAGGAACTGAAGGGAAAACCCACAGAGTGGGAGGAAACCTTCACCACAGATACATCTGTTGTGGTGGTTTGAATGAGTGTCCCCCATAGTCTGTAAGTATTCAGATATTTGTCTCCAGTTGGTAGCGCTGTTTTTGGAGGTCTTAGAAGGTGTGGCTGTGCTGGGGGAGGTATGTTACTGGGGGCAGGCTTGGTGAGTTTAACAAGCCTCGTGGTCTCCAGCCGCTCTCTCTGCTTCCTGTGCTCACTGCGAGATGTGACTCTCAGTTTGCTGCTTCAGTCTCCAGCTGCCATGCCTCTCGCCACAATGAACTCTAATTCCCTGGAACCATCAATTGTAAGCTCAAATAAACTCTTCCTTTTATAAGTTCCTTGATCATGGTGTTTTATCACAGCAACAGAAAATTGACTAATACAGTTATTTGGTACCAGAAGTGGGGTGTTAGCTGTGAAGAACCTGACCATGTGGATGTTTGGAGAAATGTGGAAGACTTTGGAAATTTGGGCTAGAAAGACTGTTGACTATTGTAAGCAGAGCTTAAGGGGCCATTCTAGTGGAAGCCTGGAAGAAAGCATTGCTGCAAAAAAATGTAGTTCCAGCGGAAAATAAAGACTTAGGCAGCAACTGGTATATTTTGATAGTCTGGCAGCAGTTTCCCCACAGCCCAAATGCTTGCCTGATGCTAAGTTGAAAAGGAATGGACTGATGTCTTTGGTTGAGGATATTTCAAGACAGCCTAATGTAGAAATGGTGGTGTGGATTTTAATGGTGAATATTATACAGATATACCATGAAAAAGAGCAAATGGAGCAGAAGGAAATGCAGAATGTACAGTTTTGATTGGAAAACTACACTAGGAAGATTAAAGGTGTGGCCAAGGTATGTGAAGGAGAGGCTCCCTTTCATAAGGAGACTAAAGTGATTAAAGGAGAGGCCTGGAGATTTACAAGTAAACAAAAGAATCAGTACCTTCAGGGCAAGACCACACCCAGCTAATCCTCCAACTTTTGAAAGGAAAATACTGAAAGCATTTTCTGCTCCAAGTTCAGGGCAGAGAAAAGTTGCAAATGTGGTTTAAACAGGCCAGGGTCCATCCCAAACTTGCAACCAAACTTGGCAGTTTCATTCACGTTGTGCCGGCTTTAGAGGCATGAAGTTTGTAAGAGTGAAGGGGTCATCAGTTCTTCCTCCACGGTTTCAGAGAGGTTCCAAGGTCAGGCAGAGTGCAGCAGGGGCGTCCCTAAATAAAGGAGGCCCTGATAGGCCATTGCGTGAAGCTGTGAATGTGAAGCCTGGTTGGCAGGGGTAACCCCAAGAAGATATTCGAGATGCCAGAGCTGTGAGATATTTGCCAAGGAGAGCTGCATACAGGGAGTGGTACCGGCCTAAGAAAGAGATATATGTTGCAAGCAAAGCTGCAAGAGCTGAGTCATCTAAGCCTTTTGGAAGTAAAGTCCCAGAAGTCGCACATGGAGCTACCAGACTTGGTTTTTACCCTGCTGGTTTTAGGTCTTGTTTTGGTCCAGTATTTCCTCACTATGCCTCTATTCCTCCCTTTTGGAATGGGAATGTGTATTCGGTTCCACTGTACATTGGGATTATGTAATTTGTCTTTTGATTTTACAGGAGCTTACAGTTTAGGAGATTGACCTGAGTCTCAGAAGGGACTTTGGACTGTAGACTTTTGAATGGCATTGAGACTGGTAAAGACTATGGGGACTTTTAACATTGAACTAAATGCATTTTGCATTTTATATGGTCAGCAGCCTATGGGGGCCAGGGAGTGGGATGTGGTGGTTTGAATGAGTGTCCCCTATAGGCTGTAAGTATTCAGACATTTGTCTACAATTGGTGGAACTGTTTTTGGAGGTCTTAGAAGGTGTGGCTATGCTGGAGGAGGTATGTCACTGGGAGCAGGCTTGGTGAGTATAACAAGCCTCGTGGTCTCCAGCTACTCTCTCTGCTTCCTGTGCTCATTGTGAGATGTGACACTCGGTTTGCTGCTCCAGTCTCCAGCTGCCATGCCTCCTGCCACAATGGACCCTAATTCCCTGGAGCCATCAATCGTAAGCTCAAATAAACTCTTCCTTTTATTAGTTCCTTTGTCATTGTGTTTTATCACAGCAACAGAAAAGTGGCTAATACATCTCTCAAAGCATTGATTCCCATAGTGTCTACAATACTCAAAAACAAAGAAAACAAATGACCTACTCAAAAGATGGAGCAAAGGGCCTAACTTAGATTTCACAAGTGAGGAATTAGAGATGTCTGAGAAACATCTTAAAATTGTTCAACTTCACTAATAATTAAGGAAATGCAAATTAAAATCAGTTTAAGGTATCATCTCAATCTGACAAGACTGGCTTGGATCAAGAAAACAAATGACACCAAGTGCTGCAGAGGTTGTGGTGAAAGGAGAACACTCATCCACTGCTGGCAAGAATGTAAACTGGTATAACCACTGTGGAAAATATTGTGCAGAATGCTTGGAAGAGTCAGAATGAATTTACCACCTGACACAGCCATACCACTCCTGGGTATATAACCACAAGTCTCATCATACCACAGAGATACATGCACACCATGTTTATTGCAGCTCTCTTCACAATAGCAAAGATCTGGAACCAACCCAAATGCCCCTCAACTTACAGGTGAATAGAAAAAATGTGGCTCATCTACACAATGGAGTTCTTTGCAGAGGTAAAGAAAGATGGCATCATGATCTTTGCAGGTAAATGGATGTAACTAGAAGACATTATGCTAAGTGAAGTAACACAGTCCCAGAAAAACAAAGAATGGTACCCTTCGTCTGTGGATTCTAGAGCCATTTACCTAATTGTATGGCAAACTGAGCAAAGTTAATGTGATCTGAAAACAACTGTGCTCTTTTATTGTGAATAGCATAAGAAAAAAATAAAAATTAATAAAAATTATATGCAGAAACTTTATTTCTTCAAGATCCAGTCTTAATCAGATAACTTAAAAATCACAATATATGTTTATCCAAGGTTTCTCTAACTTATTTTTACTTTTATCCAAAATTTATTCACACATTATATAATGGTAAAATAAATTACTTATGTTGTTTAAAAATTTGTCTAATACTATCAACACAAAAGATCAGTCATACTTAAATTTATAGGAACTACAAATTGTTATTACTTTTATTCCTCACTCATACTAGATTTCCAGGTTTCAGCCTTGACATTGATGTATATCTGTTTGTCCATGTCTTTCTGTGATTTTATCTGTAACACCCTCTTTTTATCTCAAAGATAACTTAGCTTTCAAAGATTGTATTTCACCTCTTCATCAACAATGAACTTCAAAACACCCGTTACTGTATGGGTATATAATACTATAATCTTCAAAAGGGGTAAATTCTCCTAAATTAAAGAAAATTGATGTAATGCCCTCCAAAATACATCTTAACTTCTTCCTTACATTAAGAGACATAAGGCAGTGCACAGAACATATATTGGGGATTTCCCAGGACCACCTGAAGCACAGAGAACCAGGGTGCGGGCTAAATAAGCATACCCCCCCACCCCACTGCCTTGCCAACTGGGATTGCCGAGGAGTGGATACTTTGGAGAATGTTCAGAACAGAAAGGGAAGAGTGAGCTAGACTTCCAATAGAAAGCCTAAAACTTAGACAAGTCGACACTCCATAAGCAAGGAGAAAAACAAATCAATCAAACAAACAGCAAAGGCATCTGAATGAGGCAAGCAAAGCAAGACTTCAACACAGTGAAGAAGAATTTGGGATTCACATTGGAATTAAGGCAAAGAGAAACCCACATGCCAGGGACAGGATGAAGGGAGAACATGGGAAAGGTAGGATAATTACACACCAAGCTGTACCAAGTCTATGGAATTTTCCTACAGTGGGATCCCTCTTGGGATGGTCCAGGACACAGATATTAGAAGTACAATTGTGGACGTACTCAAAGAAATCAAACACTATAAAGAACAAGTCAGAGAACTAATGAGAGAGAATGAAAAATTCGAGAAGGACCTAGAGAGAGAGAATGACAAACTCTGGAAGAAAGTGGAAGACTGAAATGATCCCATGTTGAAAAAGAAAAGGAAACCAACCAGCAAAGCAAAGAGCTACAGGAAGAGATTGAGAAACTCCAAAACTAAGTGGAAATACTAAAGAAATCACAAAAGGAAAGGGAAAAGGAAATCAAACACTCATCCAAGCAAGAGTAAAGGAATGGAAAAAGCCTCAGAAGCAGAATGGAGGAAGCAGAACGGAGAATATCAGACCTGGAAGATAACACAGAACAGCTAAAAACCTCAAGTAAAGACTCTGAAAATTTTAAAAATACACAAATGTGGAACAACCAGGAACTGTGGGAGACTATGAAAAGATCAAACCTCTGCATCATAGGAATAGAGGAAGGAGAAGAATCCCAAGAGAATGGTATTGATCAGAACTTGAACAGAATAATAGATGAAAATGTCACCAAACCAAAAATAGACAAAACAATCTAAATGGAAGAAACACATAGAACTCCAAACAGACAAGATCAGAAAAGAAACTGCATGTCATATCATAGTTAAAATGCTTGATGCCCGAAATGAAGACAAAATTCTGAAAGCCACAAGAGAAAAAAAAAGTTACATATAAGGGGAAACCCATCAGAATTACAACCCACTTCTTAGTGCAAACTATGCAAGCAAGAATAATGTGGAGCAAAGAATTCCCAGTGTTAAAGGACTATAGATGCCAACCCAGGTTACTATACCCAGCAAACATGTTGATTATAGTTGAAGGAGAGAGAAAAATCTTCCATGACATAAATGATGAAAGAATATATGTCCGGAAAACCAACCCCTCAGAGAATACTTGAAGCAATTCAAAAGACAGAAGAAAAGAGCAACTCTTCCCAGGCACCTAGAAAGAGAAATTAATAAAAGCATAACTGCAGATGTAGAAACCTAGACCAAAAATGCAAATGGATAATAAGGTGAAAGGAAGCAACACACGTCTATCAGTTATAACCTTAAATATTAATGTATTACAATCCCCAATCAAAAGACATAGACTGGGAGATTGGATTAGGAAACAGAACCGATCTATATGCTGTTTACAAGAAATGAATCTTAGCTTCAAGGATAGGTACCACCTAAAAGTGAAAGGATGGAAACAAATATTCCAAACAAATGGTACCAAAAAGAAAGCAGGTTTGCTATTTTAATATTAGACAAAATAAACTTCAAAGTAAAAGAAATCAAAGAGACAAAGAAGGCCATTTCATTTTTATCAAAGGAACAATTGACCATGAAGATTTCACAACCATGAATGTATATGCACCAAACTCTGGTGCACCAAATTTTATAAAGACAATTCTTCAGGACCACTAGTTACAGATTAAACACAGTACACTCATAGTAGGGGAATTCATTACCCCACTGAGCACTTTGGACAGGTCAACCAGACAAATAATAAACAGAGATACGTCTGAACTGAATGATAGGATACACCAAACGGACCTCACAAACATCTACTGAGTATTCCACCCTAATACCAGAGAATACACTTTCTACTCAGCACCCCAAGAAACATCCTCCAAAATCGACCACATACTGGGACACAGAAGAAACCTCCACAAATACAAAATGATTGAAATAATTTCATGCATTCTGTCAGACCACAACGCAATAAAGCTCATTATCTACACCTGGATAAGCCCTACTATCAACGAGAACACAAGAAGACTAAACAACACACTCCTGAATAATGAATGGGTCAAGGAAAAGATAAAGAAAGAAATAAAACCATTCCAGTAACTGAATAACAATGATAATGCAACTCAACAAAACCTATGGAATACTTTAAAAGCAGTCCTAAGAGGTAAGTTTATAGCCCTGGGTGCCTAACTTAGAAAAACAGAAAGAGCACAAGTGAACGATCTAACACTGCAGCTAAAAACACTTGAGAGACAACAATAGATGAACACTAAACCCAACATACAGGAAGAAATAACTAACATCAGAGCAGAAATCAATGAAATAGAAACAAAGAAAGTAATACAAAAAATAATGAATCTAAAAGTTGGTTCATTGAGAGAATAAATAAGATCGAGAGACCTCTAGCCCAGTTAACCAAAGGAAAGTACGGTCAACTCCAAATCAATAGAATTCTAATGAAAAGGGAAATATCACAATAGGCAATGAAAAGCTCTATAAAATCATATGGGAACACTTCAAAAACCTATGCTCTACTATGTTTGAAAACCTAGAAGAAATGGATGAATATCTGAAATCCTGGGAATCACCAAAGTTCAAGCAAGAAGAGATTGACAGTTTAATCAGACCCATAATATCTGAAGAAATAGAAGATTAATAAGAAACCTCCCAAATGAAAAAAGCACCAGGCCCAGATGGTTTCACAGCAGAATTCTATAAAACACTTCAAAAAGACTTGGAAACATTATTACTCAAATTGTTTAGAAGGATAAAAAGAGAGGGAATTCTCCCAAATTCATTCTATGAAGCTGGCATAACTCTATTACCCAAAACAGGCAAAGATACAACCAAAAAGCACCACTATAGAACCATCTAATTAATGTACACACATGCAAAATTCCTAAACAGGATACTTGCAAATCACATACAGACCCACCTCAAGAAGATCATCTATCATGATCAAGTTGGATTCATACCAGAAATTAAGGGATGATTCAATATATGAAAATCAATAAATATCATCAAACATA
Organism: Rhizomys pruinosus; assembly: GCA_009823505.1. NCBI lineage: Eukaryota > Metazoa > Chordata > Mammalia > Rodentia > Spalacidae > Rhizomys > Rhizomys pruinosus. The sequence continues at coordinate 3,348,075 of VZQC01000544.1, read as the reverse complement.
TAAATGTACTGAAAGAAAAAAAAACACAAGTTAATCTCAATTGACGCAGAAAAAACCTTTGACAAATTCCAGCATCCCTTCATGCTTAAAGTCCCAGAGGTAATTGGATTGGAGGGATCATTCCTCAATGTAATCAAAGCCATATACAGGAAACCCACAGCCAATATCACCATAAATGGGGAAACAACAGAAGCATAACCCCTAAAGGTAAGAACCCTGCAAGGCTGCCCCCTGTCACCACTCTTCTTCAATATAGTGTATTAAACACTTACTAGGGCAATAAGGCAAGAAAAGGAAATTAAAGGAGTACTAATTGGAAAAGAGGAAGTCAAGCCATCCCATTCTGCTGATGAAATGATTGTTTAATTAATAGACGCTAAAAACTCCACCAGAAAACTGCTAGAAACCATTAAAAGCTTCAGTAAATTGTCAGGGTACAAAATTAACCTAGAAAAATGAGTAGCCTTTCTTTACTCCACCAACAAACAACTGAAGAAGGAATTCAAGGAAAATTTCCCACTCACAGTAGCCTCAAAAACAAAACAATACCTAGGAATGAACCGAACCAAAGACACCAAAGATCTCTACAACAAAAAATTTAAACCTCTGAAGAAGGAAATTTAAGAAGACATCAGAAGATGGAAAAACCTGCCATACTCATGGATTGGGAAAATTAATATAGCAAAAATGTCCATTCTACCCAAACTCTTGTATAGATTTAGTGCAACACCAATCAAAATCCCCAAGAGTTTCTTCTCAGGCTTGGAAAAAAAAGTGCTTACTTTCATTTCTAAAAACAAAAGTCCCCAAATAGACAAAACAACCCTGAGTGAAAAGAGCAATAAAGGGGGATCTCTATACCAGACTTCAAATTATACTACAGGGCTATAGTTATAAAAATATCTTTTGGGCTGGAGAGATGGCCTAGCAGTTAAGAGCACTGACCGCTTTTGCAGAGGACCCAGGTTCGGGCCCCAGCACCCACATGGCAGCTGAGAACGGTCTGAAATTCCAATTCCAGGAGAACTCCAGTTCCAGGGGAATCCGACACCCTCTTCTCATCTCCGTGGCTTTGCACGACACAGGTGCACAGACCTTCATGCAGACAGTACATTCATACACATAGAGAAAAATAAATAAAATAAGATAAAATAAAATAAAATAAAATAAAATAAAACAAAATAAAATAAAACAGCTTTGTACTGGCACAAAAACAGACCTGTTGACCTATGGAACAAAACAGAAAATCCAAACCTGAGCACATACAATTTCAGCCACCTCATATTTGACAAGGGGGCCAAGAAGACACAATGGAGGAAAGACAGCATCTTCAGCAAGTGGTGTTGGCAAAATGGGATTACCACTTGTAGAAGAAAGAAGTTAAACCTCTGCCTCTCACCCTGTACAAAAGTCAACTCCAGATGGATCAAAGACCTCAACATGAAACACCAAACTCTGAAGGCAATAGAAGAAAAAGTTGGCAGCAGCCTATAAGACATAGGCGTAGGAAAAGACTTCCTAAATCAGACACCAGCTGTGCAAGAATTAAGGTAGACAATTGACAAATGGGACGTCATTAAACTCGAAAGCTTCTGTACATCAAAAGAAAAAATCAAGGAAGTGAAGAGAAAACCCACAGAATAGGAGGAAACCTTCACTGAAGATATATCTGACAAAGCATTGATTTCCAGAATATATAAACTACTCAAATAACAAAGAAGAAAGAAAACAAATGAGCTACTCAATAGATGGAGCAAAGAACTGAACAGAGACTTCACAAGCTAGGAATTAGAGATGGCTGAGAAACATCTTAAGAATTGTTCAACGTCACTAATAATTAAGGAAATGCAAATTAAAACAACTTTATGATATCATTTTACTCCAATAAGACTGGCTAGGATCAAGAAAACAAATGATACCATGTGCTGGAGAGTTTGTGGGGAAAGGGGAACACACATCCACTGCTGTTGGGAATGTAAACTCATATAGCCACTATGGAAAGCAGTGTGGAGAATCCTTGGAAGTCTTGGAATGAACTTGCCACCTGACCCAGTCGTACCTCTCCTGGGTATGTACACACAAGACTCATCTTACTGCAGAGATACATGCACAGCCATGTTTATTGTACCTCTCTTCACAAAGCAAGGAGTTCGAACCAATCCAAGTGCCCCTCATATGACTAGTGGATAGAGAAAATATGGTACATCTACACAATGGAGTTCTATGCAGGAGTAAAGAAACAAAACATCACGAACTTTGCACGTAAATGTATGGAGCTAGAAGATATCATGCTGAGTGAAGTAACACAGTCCCAGAAAAACAATGGATGAATGGTTTCCCTCATCTGTGGATGCTAGCACAAATTACCTAATTGTATGGCATACTGAGCAACGTCAATGTGATCTGAAAACAACTGTGCTCTTATATTATAGAATCCCTTAAAAATAAACAAATGAACACAGAGTTTTCCATTTGTATCCCAGAAAGGATAGTACCCCACCTCCCACCTCTCTTTTTTTTATGTTTTTATGTTTTGACCTATAGATGCCTAAGTTGTATTACACATACCCATAAACAGGAGCCAAGGCATAAGCTTTCATCAAATTTACCCAAACTGTTTCTCATTGACTCTATGCTACTTATTTGGGAAGGAAATTTAAGCTTAGTTCCTTTAAATTGTCCTACAAGTAAAAGAAAGTGTTATAATGTGATGTTGTATAATTCGAAAAATATAGATGCCATTTGTGTAACTTAACCCAATACAAATGTTTTTTTTTATAATAAAACAACAGTTTGAATTTCCCAATTAGTTCAATTGTTTTACCATTTCCACCAAAACCTAAACCTAAATTTAACTAATCTAAACAATTCAATAAGCTTTAAAATATCCTATAATACGTGGATAAAGCTGGGCAGAGTTGAGTATCTGCTATAAATTTTACCCAATAACACTTTGCTCTTTAATGCTATATGACTGGACTATGAATTCTACTTATTTGGAAAGTAAAAATTTAGCTTTAATTCCTTTAAAGTTGTCCTACAAGTAAGAAAGAATGTGTTAACTGTGATGTTGTAAATAATTCAGGAAAAATATAAGATCAACCCATACATAATTATGAATAAAACAACTAGCAATTTATATTAGTTAGTTCAAATGTCAGTAGCTAGCTCCTTTGGGTTTTTTTTTTTTTTTTTTTAGCACAAGCAGCCTTCATATAAAACCAATGTGCAAGCAGTTGTGCCCAGCCAACACAGCCCAAGGCTCCCTCCATCCATCTGGAGGGGATTGAATGCTCAATCAAGTTGACCAAATAAATGACCAGAACTCTAATGTCGTAGTTTTTACCATTCCACCCCAAGTCGCAGCCCCTACAATCTTACCACCATGCCGTCTCTTCCGAAGATTGTTCCTTAGGTTTAGAGACGGGGCACAGGGGGACAGAAGCACAACAGTCTACTTGTCTGGAGATGTCGTTTTGGACTCTGATCAGTTTCTGGCTGGGTCCTTTCGTGGGCTGACCATTGCCCAGGGATAAGCTTCAATCCTACTATGAAGCACAAGCAATTAGATATAATACGTATTTAAACATTGCTAATTACTATGGTAGGTGACTTTGGGTATAGACACAGATGTTTGGATGGAAACTCTGTGTTCCAAGCCGATTGAAATGAAATTTTCAATTTTTCTGATTTTGAAACTAACAATCGGAGGAGAATTTTATGTTCCCACAGGTTAAAAACACCAAGCGAAATGCCTGAAATCATACAACTTATGGCTATGCAGGAGGACTGGGAATGCCAGCAGAGATGTTGACCCATCTGAACATGAAAGAAAAGGAACCTCAGACTGCCTGAGTCACAGACACTGAGCATCGCTCTGAATAATATTGGGGTTAATTGTTTATAATAGGCCCTAATTGAAGTTTTACCTGCCGATGGGATGTGAGAAACCTTCCTACCTCGCCCCGTTATAGGGAAAAAAAAAAAACATGATGGTAATGAAGTCATTTCCTAACTGTAAACTAGAGCTTAGTTTACAGTTTAGTTTAATTGTTACAGTGGTAATTTTCCTATAAAACAGGCACAACATATTAACTGATGTAGGCATAGTAACTGTGAAAGGATATTTCTATCTAGAGCCAAATTTAATAGTAAAGTGTTTATAAGCTGTGTAATTAAGCAAAATATATTACTACAGGAAAGCTCTGACATCACAAATGAATTATTCTGCCTAGGAGATGTGGGCTAGGAGGATCAAACCCGCCCCCCCCAAATTATAAAGACCTTTTGCCTATAATGTTAGAATATGCAAGGAGAAAGGCAGTAAGTCCCCTGTGTCGAAGACCTGGGGTGAGGATGAAAAATGTTCTGAGACGTCACTTGTTAGTGTACAACTGGCCTCTGAAAGGCCAGAGAGCGGTTTACCAAAGGACACTAAAGCAATTCAGCAAATATTGGCCGCCCTGAGACAAGCAAGACTCCTCCGCCATCAATATCAGCTACACCTCACAGCCTGGAGATACTGTGCAACAGTGGCAGCCAATGTCTATATATATCCCAATCGATTTGGGCGTAGTAGCGGCGTCGTCTTGGAGGAATAACTCCAGTGGATGCCACAAGCTAGGATGTCCTCTAATACTGGTTGGAGATGATATAAGCCACAATAAGATTGTCACCCTTTAATAGAGAAACCACAGTTTGCGGAGTAGCATACCATCCAAGCAACTGTGTGCCATGATCACAGTTAGCTTGACATAATAATTGGTACTGCTTAAATGCCTGTGTATCCAATTGCTTGTGCTTTTGTTAGTATGACTAAAAAGGGTGTCACTGGAAAAGCTGTCAGCCCACGAAGGAAAACAACCTGAACAAGACTGGAGTCCGAAATGACAACTCCAAAAATTTAGACTGTTTTCTTCTCACCCACTTGTGCCCCTGTCCCAAAGCCCAGGGAAGAAACTGCAGAAGAGGAGTCATGGTAGATTGTAAGGGCTGCAGAGAGATAGGGATGAATCGTGAGACTACAGGAATATAGTCTGGATTCCTAACTGATCAACATGCCTGTACATACAAGCTTCTCCAACTGAACTCTAGGAACTTTGGGTTGTTCAAAATTTGGACATAGATACTTGCAAAATGCACCAATTACCTAATTGTATGACATACTGAGTAACATCAATGTTATCTGCAAACAACTGTGTCATTATATTTTAGAATCCCTTAAAAATAAAAAAATAAATAAAAATAAATATAGATCTCAAAAAAAATAAATAAACAAATGAAAAAAAAAAAAGAGAATTGGTCACCCTAGGTCTGAGGTCACAGTAGAGATAAGTTACTGGGATGGTTGGGGTCACAGTAGGCATAAGGTCACAGTCAGGATAAGTTCACAGTAAGTTTGTGGTCACAGGAGGGAAGATGTCATACTAGGGATGGGATCAAAGTAGGGAAGAGGTCACAATAAGAATTATTTATGCCTGTTGATGAGACCACAATAGTGTTGTGGTTTCAGTAGAGATGAGATGACAGTAGTGATGACAGTAGTGATTAGGTTACTGTAAGAATGAGGTCAAAGTACAGATGATGTCACAGGAGGAATAAGGTCATATTTGATATGAGGTCACATTTAGGATGAGGTCATAGTACAGATGAGGACACATTAGAGACGAGGATACACTAGGGATGAGGTCACACTACTGATGCGTGACCTGGATGGATGAGGTCACAGTATTGATGAGGTCATAAGAGGGATGAGTCCCAGGAATGGATGAGGTTACTATAGGGATGAGTTAACACTGGGGATGAGGACACAATAAAGATGATGTCACAATAGAGACAAGTCACAGTACGTCTGAGGTAATTACAGGTCAGAATAAGGATGATGTCACAGTAGGAATGAGGTCATATTAGATATGATGTCACAGTAGGGATGATTTGACAGTAAGAACAAGGTCACAGTAAGGATGATGTCACAATAAGGATTATGACACAATAAGGATGATGTTACAGTAGGAAAAAAAGAGACATAAGATCTCTTGGAGGGATATTCTATTTCTCAAAAAACATCTATTAATTATGTATCAAAGCCAGGTACTGTACTGGCTGGGACTTCTCCCAACAGCCAATTATATCAGTAAAAAATATTACAGCTGTCTTTTATCAAACTAAAAATTGGCCCCAATGAATCTATCAAGGCTAATAGTCCATGGCAAAACCCCAAGTACTAAACCGTTACATTATTTTGGTTTTCAAACTTAAAGTTAAAGGGCTAATATATTTCAGTCTTAAAAAAACATTTAATTATCCTTCATCCTTTTATCTACTAAAATGATAAATGTGGTATTTTCTATAAATACCACAGTAATATTTAAGAATTGTATTTCTAACCGCCTGTGCCATACCAACAGCACATCCTAGTATAAATAATGTTTATTTATGTGCCTATACTTTTACAATTCATATTCCATCAGTAAATTACAGAAGGCACCCCCTGAAAGCCTAGACTCCAGCTCATCCCAAGACCACTGGCCAGGCCCCTGCTTTGATTCATCTCCAGGCCCACAGCCCTCTGCCCTCCAGGAAGTCTTGGAGCCAAGTTGCTAACCTCCTGCTTGGAGAAAAGGCTGAGACAGTCTAAGTGCCATCTTCAACAACAAATAATGGATTACACCTCTTCTTACTTTCCCTTTACCCTTCCGCTCCAAAGCCTATGAGCTGCTGACTAAAGAAAAAACCTACAAGAGGCCAAAAGGATAGTGGTAGACTCTCATAGACTGGACTTTGCTCAATCAATATAGTTACATATACATACCTCTCCAGCCAAACTTAAGACTTTGGTGGTACAATTAAAATCACCATCTATGCTTAGAGGGGTATCAATATTTTTATGTCTTGGGGAGATAAATGTTATTTTCTTCATGTATAAGAGAAAAATGTACTCTTAGAGGAAAATGTCATTTACATGTCTATGTCATAGGAAAAAATATTATTGTTTTCATGTATAGGAGAAAATGTTATTCTTAGAGTGAAAATGTCATTCATGTGTCTATCTCATATTAAAAATGTTGTCCTCATGTATAAGGTGAAAAATGTTATTTTTAGAGAAAAATGTCATTCATATACCTGTATGTTTTGGTGGGAGAAAATGTAATAATTTTGCTTTGTCATTTTTTAGAGATCCACCACTTGAGGGAAAAGTTACATACTCACTAAATCTCTTTACATCTTTTACATGGTCAGTTTGTGATACACTGGCACCAGTTTCTGTGTTTAAATTAGTAGGTGTAAAAGCATTTGAGATTTTTCGCAGCTGCCCTGTGGCCTTTTGCTGCTTCTGTATTAAGAGGGAAATCAAAGGATGCCTGTCTCTTTATATTTGGGAGAGAAATGTTATCTTTTGTTGACGATGCCCTGTTACCTGCAACCCAAGTACCTCTAGGCCAATAATTCCTTTTGTTAAGACTAATCCCCACCCTAGGATGTTGGCTTCTTAGTTTGTCAAAAGCTAGTTTGGGGTTACAGCCCAGAGTGTCCTAGTCCAATATTAAGCCATCCCTAAAAGTTTTCTGAAAAAAAAAAAAAGGATGACAACACTGCTCCACTTTAATTAAAAATGTAGGGAGCTAGCTTTGGGACTAAGACTTTGTCTGGCCGGAAGCAGGGATTTGTGAAACATTGTAGCCTCCATGTGCATCTAGTAGCTCTGTGGGGTCAGGAAAATGTACTATTCCTGCCTTGCCTGGGCAAAGCTCCAGACCCTGAGGGCTCTCTCTTTTGATATACGGAGCAGATGTCACACTTCCAGCTTACTATACAAACACCCAGGTTCTGTTGTCCCCAGTGGAAGTGTGTTTAGTCGTACTTTCCAGAATATCCCCAATAAAATAATAACACCATGTGTCAACTGAGATTTTTTTTAAATAATTAAAAGAGGAAGATGTAGGCATTCATTTAGCAGAAGCACTTAAGAGAGTCAGCAAGCAGCTTCCAAACCTGGACTCCTTCTGATATCCTGTTTACCTGTGAAACCTTCCCTGGTGCCAAACTGTTATTGATACCTTAGGGAAAAACATTGATCTGGAGCAAATGTCCTGAAGTCCGGCCTGTCACAACCACCTGTCCCAAACCCCAATTCTGTGTGTCCCAGCCACCCCTCAAGGTTCTATATAAAATACCCTAAGTTACAACATTAAACTGAAATGGTCTCTGAGTCCTTCTTTCTTTCTCTCCATGTCTTATTTTCCAACTTCCCTCATCCTTCCTGCTGGGGCCCAAGCCAGGACTGTTAACTGACTGGCCAGGAGACAATCCTGAGGCTTGCAGTATTGTGGAGCAACGAGTCCTGGTCCAAGGGAGGAGAGCATCTCATGGAAGGCGGCACACATGTGATATACATTTAAAGGAACACCAGATGCTAAACTTCAGATGACACTAAAGGATTCCCATTTTATGTTTTTTTTGTTTTTGTTTTTGTTTCCTTAAGAAATCATGTCTAGGGGCTGGAGAGATGGCTCAGTGGTTAAGAGCACCAACTACTCTTACAGAGGTCCCTGGTTCGATTCCCAGCACCCACATGGTGGCTAAGGACCATCTTTGACTCCAGTTCCAGGGGAATCCAATGCCCTCTTCTGACCTCCACGGCGTTGCAAAACACAGGTGCACTAACCTATGTACAGACATAAAAAAGTAAAAAAAATAAAATAATCAAAAATTTAAAAAAGGAAATCATGTCTGATTCTCAGGTAAAAGGAAAAATGAACTGTCCATTACTTTGGAAGCTGTATCAAGTTTCTTGTTGGTGCCAGAGTTTGAAGACATGACTATGTAGGTGCTACGAAATCTCTGCCAATTTGTTACTGACATAGCCATCATCCATCACATAATTTTTACTTTGTGTAGGTCAATAATTTAACTATGCTGGTTATGACCACAATCTATAGACCTACCAAGTCTTGCATTAATTATTCTCCTCCTGCCTCAGTCTTCCTCCCAAGTAGCTGATATTATAAACCTACTATACCACATTGGCAAATGTCCTGTACCAATTTTAAGGACTCTTACACTAAATAAAGTATATGCTAACAGGTAACTGTGTTGACTGATTTATTTTACTGATGTCTCACAATAAGGCTTTATTAGTTATTGATTCCTGGTTTATCTTTTCAGTATTAAATAATTTCAATGTTGAAATTTAAAAAATAATTTGAGGCATTTTAATATTCAAAAGGGCTCTAAAAGTCTAAATTACTCAGAATTTAAATTACCCCTGTATTGAGTTAATCAAGGACATTCTTTTATTTATCTCCAATACTAGAGTCATGAACAATTATTAATGTATAGTAATTCTTATCTTAAATGTAATTTATTTATTTTAACATTGCATAGGTCATGTAAAATTTTTGCATGAAGGGTAAAAATAATACTTAGGCATAAATTTCTTAGTATTTAGGTAGAGAATAGGTGTTTAATTGGGAGGATAAGAAAATAATATTTATATTTTTTCCTTTTATTAGCTGGCATTATAAATTAGAATTACACATTAAAAGTCATAAAAAGTATAAGACTTCCTTCACTTAAATGAATTACTTTCTGAGTAATCTAAGCACTCATTATTGTCAAAAGAATATTGCTTCTTTCACTTAACTAAAAATGAAGCCAAAAATGACTCATTGAATATGAAAATAATTATACAAAAATCATTTATTTTCTTTGCAGGACATATAATATTTAATATGTTTCTGGAAAAGACAGTTAACAACGTTTTTTTTGTTATTTACAAGTTCAGAAGGGTTTAACTGCAGAAACAAAGATACATAAGGGAAAAACTACCAAAAATACACAAACATTCTTGAATGTCCCCAAGGAGAGGGGAATACAGGTCTCCACCACAAAACCCAGCAAAATTAAAATATTGAGATCACCACAGCTCTAGTTTTATTTAAAATAGCTGGATTCAGTAGCACACACATACAGTTTCTTTTTATTTGTGGTTCTGAGGCAAGGGGATTCTTGAGCTCAGGAGATTTAGAGGCCAGGCTGGGCAACACAAGTCCTTCTATCAAAAAGGGCAAAGCAGTACTGACATGGAGAATCCCACATATGCCATGTAGCAAAGTATGAAATGCCAGCCCAAACAAAGAAGAAAGTCATGTTCCAGTTTGGGTTGAGCCCTATTTACTCACTCTTGAAAGCCTCTCAAAGTCTTAATTTCCTCAAAAAACAGAAGTTGAGGTAGAATCATTCTATTTCCCTCACAGCAGCTCTGAGACACCTTACTGTGTTTCATGTCAGAAACAGAAATTTAGAGCTCAAATATAGTATTATAATTCTTAAAATCAAAATAATATGACTTCAACCACAAGGTAGAGTTTATAATATTGAACTCAGAAAAAAAATATAATATTAAAATGAAGATAGAATTTTACAAATAATTCTTAACCAGCATGTGGATGCTGGTAATCAAACCTGGATCCTCTGGAAGAGCAGTCAGTGCTCTTAATCACTGAGCCATCTCTCCAGCCCCACAAAGAATTATTTTAACCATGTAGCAATGCCACCTCTATAGCTATGCATCCAGAATTTCTGAATATGTCACAAATTTCACTTGTCCAATGTCAAAATAGAGAGACAAAATGATTCTAAGTTTCTTAAGGATATATGCTAAGGAACAGAAGCATCCTATTTAAATATAAAATATGCATTTAAATTATGTGCATAATTCATAATATTTATAGAAAATATATTCCCAGTTACAAGTACAATTTAACTTCCTTCCTTAATTTGATTTTTATAGTAGACATCTTAATTTCATTTTGAGCATGATATGAGAAATATCTTGAGCTCCCAGAAATGGAGTCATCTCCTGTAAATTCATGGGCGAAATTGTATACTCTATAATATATTATATATATATATTTCTAATATATATATAATATTATATTTTGTATATATATAATTGAGTTGTGTGTATGTGTGTGTGTGTGTGTGTGTGTGTGTGTGTGTGTGTGTGTGTGTATACTGTTAACATTTTGTTCACTGGATAATTCTGAAGAGGGACATATATCTGCTCCTCTCTTGCTGGAGTCTTTATCAAATGCTTCTCTGCACTTTTGGATGATTTCTTTCTGTATTCTGTTGCTAGTTCATTGCTTTTCCTTTCCTCTGATGTTATGTTGCCATGCTTTTCTATTAGAAAATTTCGATCTTGTTCTCAAATAAGACTACCAATTTTCTTCATATTTCTTTTTTTAGAGAAATGCAGATGGAAGAAAGAAATGACTTAATGTCATTTTATTTCCCCATGAGATAATGAGGAGAGATAGTAGACATTATATTCTAGGTAATTGATGCTCTGTTGTATTCTTGTGTGTCAGTGTACTAGGTATAGCAACTGGACAGGAATATGGCATCCTGCTTATCACTAACTGTCCTACCTTCATCCACACAGAACCGCCTCAGGTCCTGACCCACACTGCTGCAGAAACAACAGTGTTCCCCCAGACACATGGCAAGGTATTGAAGTTATTCCTCAACATGAGATATTTAAGAAAAGATAAAATATAAAGTGTTTTTCTATTGAATGTTATTACTTGGTTTTAATGTTAGTGTCTCACAGATTTGAAGTAGACTAAATCTTTAAAGAACACTAATGAAAATTTTCAATTAAGTATGCTTAACTAAAAACCAGTGGATAATTTTCACTTAATCAGATACAATATTGTCATTAATTAGTGAAATTTTGCCAACATGGGTATACATTCCATCCTTGGTGCACTGATTTGTACACTGTGACCTCTCAAATTCATATGATGAAGTCCTAACTTCAGTGTTGTTTTAAGATGAACTTATGGGAATGTGATTCAGTTGTTAAGGTTGAGCTCTAATAAATGGGATTAGTATCTAGATAACAAGTGTCTCTTTCTTCTTTGGAGGACTCAACAAGAAATTTATGAAAAAATGTTTATTTCTAAAACCATGCAGCTTATAATATTTTGTTATAACAACCTACATACAATAAGGTATATAGTATACTGATTTCATGGTTAAGAATGTTGGTTCTGTCATTAAGATAGCGGTTGTATGGAATATTCATATTTATTATAAAAGTAGGCTTTGTAATTTACTGTCAAAGAGGCCATTAGACAAGTGAAATAAAAAATAATTGGACCTACTACATCAGCAGTATAAATTGAGAAAAAGTTGGTAAGTTCAGATAACAATTTTTGTTGTTAAATTAATACTGATCAAATGCTATAATTGAAAATTCAGTCTCAAATATAATCCTACATTTCATTACAAATTTAACAGCTTCGTGTCTTTTATCTGAGAATGTAGTAATCTTCTATACATTTTTAGAACTTTCGAATCAAAATCCGTGAATTTTAATTGGTATGAAATATTGTAATTATTTCATATTTTGAACATTGATCATAGATTGGGCTACAAATTATAAGTTCTTAAACTATATGAGATAAACAAACTTTAATTTCATAGCTGCATATTGTAAATATATAAATAGATTTCTCCAAAAGAACATGATTATCAGCATGCACACACACACACACACACACACACACACACACACATATATATATATATTTCTTTATTTGCAGAATGAATTATATTTAGAATTGCCCTAATAATTTATGACAGAAGTGTATATATTGTAAATGATAATTTTAAATTCATAAATTTATATTCAGATCAAATATTTATTTGAATAATAATTTCCATATAATGAAAATTTTATTTATATATGCTTCAGGAGATTGCAAATCTATATAATGTATCATTTATTTTGTATTTTTAAGTCCATTCTTGTAGTTAGTTGGAAAAATGCATACTATGTTGTTTAATTTTCAAGAATTCTAGATATTATGTCAAATTAAATATCTAAAAAATTAAAGGAGGTTGCATCTTTACAAAGCAAAGTGATATTGGTGGTCTGTTTTATCATAAAACTTTGTCCTTTCTTTTAATTTAAAATAAATATTTCATTCCACTGAGTATTTGTTTTTCAAATTAGAGTGTTTATAGGTCACTCTTTTAGTCAATAACACTGCATATTTATGAATTGTAGAATGAATTCTAACATATGATGAATTTGTAAACATTTTCTCTTCTTCAAAGAGAGTTATAAAGATAATCTTAGGAGAGACACTTGAACCTAAATTCATTTAATCTAAATTAAAACTAACTAGATACTGTAGTAGGAAATATTTTCCTTCAGAAAAAATTAATTATGGAACCTAATTTACAGAATCTAAAATTTTGAATATAGGGAGTTAAAATGCATACTCTGGAAAGATATGTTTTTGAAGAAGGCACGTTTATAGCTCAATGGAGGAAATAAATAAATAAAATTATTAGAGAGAATTTGATATTAGATATAAAAAATGCTAAGAGAGTAAATGGAAAATTGATTCCTTACCAGCACATACTATAAAGAGAGTGAAATTTGGCATGCATGAAATGAGATGCTACTTTACTTGTAATTTATCACTCTAAGAGAGTTTCAGTCCATTTATTTCCACTTTAATGGAATCTCCACTTTCTTTTTTTCACTCATCCTGGTCTTGCTGCCACGGACAGGCTCCCTTCTGTATTTTACTACTTTATCCTTTCTATCACTGCTCACTGCATCAGTCTACCTTTACTATCAATTTGTTTGTAAAGTTAATTAGAAAACTGATATGCCTATAGAAGTAAGAAGTATTGAAAATGATGTAAAGAATTAGGTTATTATCTATCACTCTCCTCCAAAACAGATATTCAAGGTTAATATTTACCATTTGTCTAGTCATTTTGTGTACATAGATTTATAGAGTCAGATCCTAGTGTACAGTTTCATGATTGGGTGGCTACACATGAGTATATATTATACAATTTCAATTCTGTCATTTTTAAACTGTTCACTCTTTTGGTTGCATACTATTCTGTTGTTTGTATGCATTCAAACTTATTTAAAGGGATAGTTATATTTCTTCTGTTCTGGAATTAAGATACTAGTGCAGCAATTGAAAAGAATATAATAGAAAGTTATATACATCTGTTTACTTATTGATAAGTCAGCAATTAAAATGAATATTGATGAGTCTACTTTTTAAATTATTATTGTTTATTGAATTTTTCTGAATTTCATTCATAGCATATCAATCAGTCTTAATGGCCTTTATAACCCCTTCTCCATTGGCATCCCTCCCATAGTCCCCCTCCTGAGTTTACAAATTCTGTCATTTGTGTTAGGGTACACTGTCCAAAATTAACCTCCTCTTCCACTCTACAGTGTCAGTTCATCCTCTGAGCTCTAGTCAGTTTATCCAGAGTCCCTTGCTTAAACAAAGCCAGTTCTTCCTCACTCACCTTTGTTGGTTTCCAATATTTCTTCAGCTAAGATTAGGTTATTCTCCCCATTTCTGCAGTTCCGTGCTGGCATTTTATCTTGTTGAGCTGGCTCAGGTCTTCTCTATGCTGACAGCAGTGTGGTTTTATAAGTATAGCCAGATCCATTTGACAGGAGAGTTCATAGATCTTAGAGAAATTCCTAAGTTTGTCACATCATTAGATTAAGGTAAAATTATGATAACTAAAAACTAGGGTCTACTTTCTGTTGAGAAAAACTTGCTTGATATTTTACTAGGTTACTTTCCAAATAAGAAGTCCTAGATATATCTCTGATTACCACAAGCTGATGCTACCATCATCTTCTTCATAAAAAATGTTATCTCATTTATTTTTTGTCATACCAAAGAAAAGTGTAAATTTATATCATGCTAAATTTGGGGAATTATATGAAATCCTCCCTTCCCTTAATATGAAAATATAAGCTTACTTTATCTGGTTATCAAAGGGAAGCATAAAAACTTGTGGGACTGTGAGGGACAGCATTCTCTCTTGGGTGGATTTATTTAAGAGGGTAGGTATATCCAGAACACCATCTGGGAACTGAAAAGAGAATTTACACTTCAGTGTGTTTTATTCTTCTTTGTAAAAGCCTTAATTGCCTGACACTAATCAGCAACCCTATATATGTGTCATCCATGTTTTTCATATTTAGTATAATTTTCTTTTACAAAAATATGTGACTTTATAGCATAGCACTGTGTATAATAACCTGGCATTTACAGTGGTAACTATCAAGATGAAAATACACTAATCTGAGCAATGCCTACCTATTTCATGTGTCACTCATAGTTTTCACATTTAGTAAAATTTTCTTTTACAACTGCACATGACTTTATAACATAGTTCTGTGTCTAATAACCTGGCATTTACAATGGGTACTAACAAGGTGAAAATACACTAATCTGAGCAATGCTTACTGTGGTGGTTTGAATGAGTGTCCCCCATAGGCTTTAAGTATTCAGACATTTGTCTCCACTTGGTGGCAGTTTTTGAAGGTCTTAGAAGGTGTGGCTGTGCTAGAGGAAGTACGTTATTAGGGGCAGGCTTAGTGAGTTTAATAAGCCTCGTGGTCTCCAGCTGCTCTCTCTACTTCCTGTGCTCATTGCGAGATGTGACCCTCTGCTTGCTGCTCCAGCCGCCATGCCTCCCACCACAATGGACTCTAATTCCCTGGAACTGTCAATCGTAAGCTCAAATAAACTCTTCCTTTTATAAGTTCCTTGGTCATGGTGTTTTATCACAGCAACAGAAAAGTGACTAATATAGTTATTTGGTACCAGAGAGTGGGCTGTTGGCTGTGAAGAACCTGACCATGTGGATGCTTGGAGAAATGTGGAAGACTTTGGAACTTTGGGCTAGAAAAGCTGTTGACTACTGTAAGCAGAGCTTAAGGGGCCATTTTAGTAGAAGCCTAGAAGAAAGCATGGCTGCAAAAAATGTAGTTCCAGAGGAAAATAAAGACTTAGGCAGCAACTGGGATATTTTGATAGTCTGGCAGCAGTTTGCCCACAACCCAAATGTTTGCCTAATGCTAAGTTTAAAAGCAATGGACTAATGTCTTTGGTGGAGGATATTTCAAAACAGCCTAATATAGAAATGGTGGTGTGTGGCTTTTAATGGCGAATATTACACAGATCTACAGTGAAGAAGAGCAAATGGGGCAGAAAGAAATGCAGAATGTACAGTTTGGATCTGAAAACCCCACTAGGAAGATTAAAGGTGGTACCAAGGCTTGTGAAGGAGAGTTTCCTTTTGATAAGGAGATTAAAGTGATTAAGGAAGGGCCTCGAGATTTACAAGTAAACAACAGAAATAGTACCTTCAGGGCAAGACCACACCCAGCTAATCCTCAAACTTTTGAAAGGAAAATACTGAAAGCGTTTTCTGCTCCAAGTTCAGGACAGAGAAAATTAGCAAATGTGGTTGAAATAGGCCAGGGTCCATCCCAAACGTGCAGGCAAACTCGGCAGATTCATTTACATGGTGCTGGCTTTAGAGGCATGAAGTTTGCAAGATTGAAGGGGTCTTCAGTTCTTCTTCCACGGTTTCAGAGAACTTCAAAGGTCAGGCAGAGTGCAGCAGAGGTGTCCCTGCATAAAGAAGGCCCTGATAGACCATTGTGTGAAGCTGTGAATGTGAAGCCTGGTTGGCAGCGGAGACCCCAAGAAGACATTTGAGATGCCAGACCTGTGAGATATTTTCCAAGGAGAGCTGCATACAGGGAGTGGTACCAGCCTACGAAATAGATGTATGTTGCAAGCAAAGCTGCAAGAGCTGAGCCATCTAAGCCCTTTGGAAGTAAAATCCCAGAAGTTGGACATGGAGCTACTGGACTTGGTTTTTGTCCTGCAGGTTTTCAGTCTTGTTTTGGTCCAGTGTTTCCTCACTATGCCTCTATTCCTCCCTTTTGGAATGGGAATGTGTATTCAGTTCCACTGTACGTTGGGAGTTTGTAATTTGCCTTTTGATTTTACAGGAGCTTACAGTTAATAGATTGGCCTGAGTCTCAGAAGAGACTTTGGACTGTAGACTTTTGAATGGCATTGAAACTGGTAAAGACTATGGGGACTTTTAAGGTTGGACTAAATGCATTTTGCATTTTATATGGTCAGGAGCCTATGGGGGCCAGGGAGTGGAATGTGGTGGTTTGAATGAGTGTCCCCCAATAGGCTTAAGTATTCGAGACATTTGTCTCACTTGGTGCAACTGTTTTTGGAGGTCTTAGAAGGTGTGTGCCATGCTAGAGGAAGTACGTTATTGGGGGCAGGCTTAGTGAGTTTAACAAGCCTCGTGGTCTCCAGTCACTCCTCTTCTTCCTGTGCTCTTTGTGAAGTGTGACCCTCAGCTTGCTGCTCCAGCCACCATGCCTCCCACCACAATGGACTTTAATTCCCTGGAACCATCAATCATAAGCTCAAATAAACTCTTCCTTTTATAAGTTCCTTGGTCATGGTGTTTTAACACAGCAACAGAAAAGTGACTAATACACTTACCTATTTCCATTCATAGTTTTCCCACTTAATCTAGTTTTCTTTTTTAATTTATTTATTTATATTTTTTATCAAATCTAGACCCATGTCCACCCCAATCCCCCCCACCCACCAGAGCTCAAATGCATTCTGCCAAACATGCTTTTCATCTCTTTCTCAGTCTTTCTCAATGTTCTCCATGTGGAAGTTGACTGTTTTGAGCAGAAGTTCACTGTTTCAGTCAGTTCTTTGATGCATTCCTTTCTGTTGTTATTATTGTTGTTGTTGTTGTTGTTTCCAATATGCATCACTCCCAACTGCTTTGGACAGAAGCTCAAGGGGCCGTGCACAAGAAATACTTTCAATTAGGTAGTTGGCACCAGCATCCACAGATGAGGGATACCATTCATCGTTTGTTTTTCTGGGACTGTGTTACTTCACTCAGCATGATGTCCTCTAGCTCCAGCCATTTTCCTGCAAAGCTCATGATGTCTTCTTTCTTTACTGCTGCATAGAACTCCATTGTGTATATGTACCACATTTTCTCTATCCACTCATCAGTTGAGGGGCATTTGGGTTGGTTCCAGCTCCTTGCTATTGTGAAGAGTGCTGAAATAAACTTGGCCATGCATGTACCTCTGCAGTGGGGTGAGTCTTGTGGGTACATGCCTAGGAGTGGTATGTCTGGGTCGGGTGGCAGGTTCATTCCAAGTCTTCCAAGTGCTCTCCACACTGCATTCCATAGTGGCTGCACGAGATTACATTCCCATCAGCAGTGGATGAGTAGTCCCCTTTCCCCACAACCTCGCCAGCAATTGGTATCATTTGTTTTCTTGATCCAGGCCAGTCTTATTGGAGTAAAATGATATCTTAAAGTGGTTTTGATTTGAATTTCCTTAATGATTAGTGATGTTGAACACTTCTTAAGATGTTTCTCAGCCATCTCTAATTTAGTTTTCATTTACAAATATATGTGATTTTATAGCATAGTCCAGTGTGTAATAACCTGACATTTACAATGGGTACAATCAAGATGAAAAGTCACAAAAGAACAGTAAGAATTTGAATCTTTTCACAGGTTTTAAAAATATGAAGTGTTAAAAGTGTATTTAAGCTCAATTTCAGGAAGGTTAACAACTTATACTTAAAACAAGAAAAACAGAAATGCATATAAAACACCAGTGTATATATATTCAGTTTCAGAATATTTTTTCAGGACGATGAGGAATAGTGACAAATATTTTCACTGAAAGAAGGTTTGTATCCATATGGCACAGACATTTTCATCGTGAGTAATCTCTTTTAAGGCATTCTTTTCCCATTAATATGCATTTACTTTATTTTATATATAGGAGTGTCTTGCCTGCCTGCACTTAAGAACCAAATATAACATCGGTTTTAAATGTGTTCACATCACAGAAGAGGACTGGCAGCTTTATGATACTCAGAGCTCATTTAGGACAGCTTGCAAATTTATCAAACCACCCCCCATCCCCATCGGGGAAAGTGCAGAACTCATTTTTACTCTAAAATATAAATAAATTCTCTCCACGGGGGTGAGGTGAAGATCTCCAAATTTATTACCTGGATGTGGAAGCAAACGTAAGCTATATTTTAAACACACATCAAAGTTATAAAAATACCTCTAACACTCATGATGTATTTTCTACTGAATTAGGTTTTCAGCATCTGTTTTAGTTTCTCTTCAATTGACTCGACAAAACACTATGACCAAAACCAACTTGGGGAGGAAAGAGTTTATTTGGCTCACATACCTGGGGTCACAGTTCATCACTGAGGAAGCCCAAGGCAGGAACTCAGCGCAGGAACCTGGAGGCAGGAGCTGAACCACAAGCCACAGAGGAATGCTGCTTATTGGCTTGCTCCCTTCGCCCATGCTCAACATGCTTTCTTTTTTTTTTTTTAATTTTATTTATTTTTGTATTTGCATGAGTGTACTATCTGCATGTAGGTCTGTGCACCTGTGTTGTGCAATGCCGCAGAGTTCAGAAGAGGGTCTTGGATTCCCCTGGAACTGGAGTTCTCCTGGAATTGGAGTTACAGATGGTTCTTAGCCGCCATGTGGGTACTGGATATCAAGCCCAGGTCCTCTGCAAGAGCAGTCGGTGCTCTTAACCGCTAGGCTATCTCTCCAGCCCCCATGCTTTCTTATACAGTACAGAACCACCTACTCAGAGGTGACACCACCAACAATGGGCTGGGCCATTCCATATCACTCAGCAATCAAGAAAATACTCCACAGATATGGCTATGTACAGATCCAATGGAGGAAATTCTCCAATTGTGGCTCCCTCAACCCAGATGTGTCAAGTTGACACTAAAGCTATCCAGCACAGCATCCTTTGCTCATAACAGTGGAACTATGTAAAATTATGGAAATATTAATAATAAATTGTCTACCAAACAAAGGAAGATTGAGTCAGGGTTCCTGAGCCTACATTCTATCATATGGTGATTCTTCTCATCAAATACTCCTCTCCTACATATTCCTTATAAGAATTTGAAGCATATATCCTTATTTTAGATTAATATAAAATTAAAGGGAAAAATGTGGACTCCTAAACATATGCCAGAGTTAACATACAGTTTATTCCTGGAGGACATAACTCTGGTACATGTATGACATTTGTGTAGTCATATTTTGGAGGCATACAATGTGAAGGGAGCCACAACAACATAAGGACTGGGTCAAAGAATGGACTGATATAGTTAAATTCTAACCCAAACGATGGACCTTTACAGAGTAAAACGTTAAAAAGCCTGAGAGAAAGATGAAGTACCCATTTGGCAGAATGCATGATCTGGGGTGGGGTGGGGGAAAGGGAAAGGGGAATGTGCCTAAACTGAACTGAAAAATGATTTCTGAAATACACAAAACATCACTAAATGTATTATAAAAAAAGAAGGAAAAACATGGAGGAAAACAACAGCATCCTATGACCTCATTCTGCTTAAAAAAAGGTATTTGACTTTCAACATTTTGGGAAAGGAGAATGGTCAAAGGACAAACACCAGTCACAATATATTATATCTATTTAGAGTTATGGTATTACTTATATTCATATATAATTTCCCATGTTTCTGATAAATTAATAAATACATTAATTTTGGACTTGAGAAATGATTCATTGGTTAAGAGTACTGGCTGCTCTTACAGAAGACCTAGGTTCAATTCCCAGCAACAACATTGTGGCTAACAAGCATCCGTATCTCCATTGCCAGGGGATCCAACGCCCTCTCCTTCCCTCCATGGGCACTGCAGGACCTGCGTGCACCTGCACTCACTCTAGCAATACACTTAGATACATAATATAAAATATATAAATAAATAAAATATTAAAAAGAAATGCGTGGATTTGATAATATCCTTGCTAATGTGAATACAGCGATAATCACAAAATTGTAGTTTTGCAAAGGAATCTTGAGAAAAGTCATAAAACCTTACATTAATTATTTAAATCCAAGTCCTCTAATAATCCAAGATATAAAAATATATGAATTTGTACTAGATGGTTCAGTCTATTAGAATTAATGGTGGTGAGTGCAGTCATCAGGTGATAAATCCCATTTGAAAATTGAAAATGAATAAACTAAACACTCTTGAAATACCATATAAATACATTTCTTCCTCAGCATTTACATTATTGAAAATGACATAAATTTCAAGTACATTTTGAATCTTTTGCTTTGTTCCTCCTCATGAATATTTTCCCTGGTAAATCTGTGAATCACAAGATATTTATTTAGCCTTCTTATGTTCTGGATCTTGTCAAAATTTTTAAAATGATCTTTAAATATTCTGGAACACTCAAAGTTTTCCATTGTAATTCTAATGTGGATGAATTATACACCTTATTAGCTATTCTAGCATTCTCCAGACTAAGGTATGTTGTTAGACTTCAGGAAATTTACATGAATATAAACCTGTCAAATTTGGTTCATCAAATCCAGAATTGAATTCAACACATCAATTAGACCTGTAATTATGAAGTATTTGACAAAACCATGAGTGTGTAGGACAAGGACACTTTTCTTTTTTCTCTATCTCTGATCTAGAATTTTATTTAACACACCATTGAGATTCACTCCAGTATAAATATGTATGAGATATTATCCTTTCATTTTATTTCACTGTAGTATTTATCTAAATCTGCTTACTGAAATAATTTTGATTTTTTTAGAATTTTACAATAAATGGTAATTTGATCAGAATAAAAGATTTCCATTTGTACCCTTGCTAGAATATTTCATCAGATTGCATCTTAAGTGGTGTCACTCTTTTCTTCCAAGTAACAGTACTTCAAGTTAGATTTCATTGAATTATTTTTATACAATCTCTATTAGGAGAATAACTACAGGTTCTGAGGGCTGTAGAAGCCCTTGAAAAATATCACATAGAGTAGCAATGATAACCTACACAAATGACAATGAACTTGTGAAATATAGCAAGTAACTCTAAAAATTATGGGGCTTTTATTGGTTTCAATGTATCTCCAAATTTAGTTAAGAAGGAATATAAACTGGGTTTCTCAATGAAAACACTTTTTTCTTGAAGTAAAATATAATGGTATTACAACAAATAACTACAGACATTTTATATAATTAATTCTTTTTAGAACACTTTTTATGTTTTGGAACTGTTTCTTCATTTATTATAATGGTGCCTCATGATTCCATGATAGATATTTTTTGTTTTTAATTTTAGGGATTTTTTTTTTTTTGGTCTTTTTGAGACAGGGTCTCCCTCTAGCCCCAGCTGTCCTAGAACCCACTATGTAGGCCAGGCTGGCCTTGAACTCACAGAGATCTGCGTGCCTCTGCCTTCTGAGGGCTGGGATTAAAGGCATGTACCACCACACCCAGATCTCTTAATTTTACTTTTATCTGTGTATGTGTACTTAACTAATTTCTAGTTGTTGCTTGTACTTCAGTTCATTTACCTAAGGTTATGTATTTGCCTTTGCAGTGGGCAACCCTGAAGTAGCAATCTATTTGTAAATTTTTCTGCTTCACTCTCTTGTTATGGTTATTAGCATAAACATTAAAACAAATCAGTAGCACTCTGGAGGCAGAGGCAGGCAGATCTCTGAGAGTTCAAGGCCAGCCTGGTCTATAGACTGAGGCCAGCTGGGGCTACAGAGAAACCCTGTCTCAAAAAGACCAAAATAAGGCTGGAGAGATAGCCTAGAGGTTAAGAGCACCGACCGCTCTTGCAGAGGACCCGGGTTCGATCCCCAACACCCACATGGCGGCTGAGAACCGTCTGAAACTCCAGTTCCAGGAGAACTCCAGTTCCAGGGGAATCCGACACCCTCTTCTGACTTCCGCGGCATTGCACGACATGGGTGCACAGACCTGCATGCAGACAGTACATTCATACACATACAGAAATAAATAAAATTAATTAATATCATCCGTGTCCCTCTCCCCACCCATCCCCCCTTCCCAATTCACCATTTCAGTTCCATTTTCTGATGCCAGTCTTTTCGTTGTTGTTCTTTTTACTATGGCATCCCTCTTCCATGAGAAATATTTATTCTGGGTTGTTGGTACTAGCATCTACATATGAGGGACACCATTTTTCGTTTGTTTTTTCTGGGACTGTGTTACTTCACTTAACATAATGTCTTCCAGCTCCATCCATTTACCGCTAAGCTTTGTCATCATGCTGGAGATGCTTGGAGATTATAGACCTTTTAAGATGTAGTTAGATAATGGGAAGTCTTGATCTCAGACGAGATTAATGCTTGCCTCACAGTATAAATTAGTTCTTATGACAGTAGATTTTTGAGGAAAAACTGACACTGAACCCTTTTCATTGTTTGCTTTCTGCCTTTTAAACAATACACATTCCTGAGCTCTCTTCCATCTTATGAAGACATCTGTCACCAAGAATCCACTTGAGGCTGAGTACATCAGGCTGTAGGATGCTTGAATTTAGGCCTCTAGAATGGTGAGCTAAAAAACTTATTTTCTACAGCAGAAAATATGCTAAATATCACATGGGTACTTGAAAATAACTTGTGTGTACACAAGTAATATTCCTAACTGTTTTCCTAAATTACATTATTGCAGCTACAATAATTGAACCAAGAGCTCTTTCCTGAGGAATATCAGTGTGCTTGCTTTATTAATTTCACAAAATAAAGATAATAAAAGGGAAAGTAAAGTTTAAACTTGTGACTTCCAAAGCACTCCAAAGCTGTAGCTATTCTTTAATCTAGTTAATATTAAAATAATTCAATGAAATTTAGTGTGAAATACAGCGAGTTTGAAAATTGCAGTGATATATTTGGTATGTTCCATATTTATTGATTTTAATTTATTTATTTATTTATTTATTATTTTATTTTGGTCTTTTTTAATTATTTTATTATTTCTGTATGTGTATGAATGTACTGTCTGCATGCAGGGTCTGTGCACCCATGTCGTGCAATTGCCGCGGAAGTCAGAAGAGGGTGTCGGATTCCCCGGGAACTGGAGTTCTCCTGGAAACTGGAGTTTCAGACGGTTCTTCAGCCGCCATGTGGTGTTGGGGGATCGAACCCGGGTTCCTCTCGCAAGAGCGGTCGGTGCTCTTAACCTCTAGGCTATCTCTCCAGCCTTATTTTTGGTCTTTTTGAGACAGGGTTTTCTCTGTAGCCCCAGCTGGTCTGGATGTCTATAGACCCAGGCTGGCCTTGAACTCTCAGAGATCTCCTGCTCTGCCTCCAGAGTGCTACTGATTTGTTTTAATGTTTATGCTAATAACCATAACAAGAGAGTGAAGCAGAAAAATTTACAAATAGATTGCTACTTCAGGGTTGCCCACTGCAAAGGCAAATACATAACCTTAGGTAAATGAACTGAAGTACAAGCAACAACTCAGAAATTAGTTAAGTACACATACACAGATAAAAGTAAAATTAAGAGATCTGGGTGTGGTGGTACATGCTTTAATCCCAGCCCTCAGAAGGCAGAGGCACGCAGATCTTCTGTGAGTTCAAGGCCAGCCTGGCCTACATAGTGGGTTCTTAGGACAGCTGGGGCTAGAGGGGAGACCCTGTCTCAAAAAAGACAAAAAAAAAAAAAATCCCTAAAATTAAAACAAAAAAATCTATCATGGATCAATGGACATACTGATGGGCACCATTATAATGAAATGAAAGAAACAGTTCCAAAACATAAAAAGTGTTCTAAAAAGAATTAATTATATAAAATGTCTGTAGTTATTTGTTGTAATACCATTATATTTTACTTCAAGAAAAAAGTGTTTTCATTGAGAAACCCAGTTTATATTCCTTCTTAACTAAATTTGGAGATACATTGAAACCAATAAAAGCCCCATAATTTTTAGAGTTACTTGCTATATTTCACAAGTTCATTGTCATTTGTGTAGGTTATCATTGCTACTCTATGTGATATTTTTCAAGGGCTTCTACAGCCCTCAGAACCTGTAGTTATTCTCCTAATAGAGATTGTATAAAAATAATTCAATGAAATCTAACTTGAAGTACTGTTACTTGGAAGAAAAGAGTGACACCACTTAAGATGCAATCTGATGAAATATTCTAGCAAGGGTACAAATGGAAATCTTTTATTCTGATCAAATTACCATTTATTGTAAAATTCTAAAAAAAATCAAAATTATTTCAGTAAGCAGATTTAGATAAATACTACAGTGAAATAAAATGAAAGGATAATATCTCATACATATTTATACTGGAGTGAATCTCAATGGTGTGTTAAATAAAATTCTAGATCAGAGATAGAGAAAAAAGAAAAGTGTCCTTGTCCTACACACTCATGGTTTTGTCAAATACTTCATAATTACAGGTCTAATTGATGTGTTGAATTCAATTCTGGATTTGATGAACCAAATTTGACAGGTTTATATTCATGAAAAATTCCTGAAGTCTAACAACATACCTTAGTCTGGAGAATGCTAGAATAGCTAATAAGGTGTATAATTCATCCACATTAGAATTACAATGGAAAACTTTGAGTGTTCCAGAATATTTAAAGATCATTTTAAAAATTTTGACAAGATCCAGAACATAAGAAGGCTAAATAAATATCTTGTGATTCACAGATTTACCAGGGAAAATATTCATGAGGAGGAACAAAGCAAAATTAATTCAAAATGTTACTTGAATTTATATGTCATTTTCATAATGTAAATGCGAGGAAGAAATGTACTTTATATGGTTTTCAAGAGGGTTTAGTTTATTCATCTTTTCAATTTTCAATGGTTTATCCAACCTGATGACTGCACTCACCACCACCATTAATTATAATAGACTGAACGCATCTAGTACAATTCATATATTGTTATATCTTGGTTTTAGAGACTTGGATTTAAATAATGTAATGTAAGGTTTTATGACTTTTCTCAAGATTCCTTTGCAAAACTACAATTTTGTGATTATCTTAATGTATGCTCTAATCTTCCTATGCCACTTAGTCGACATAGTTCATTAATCAAATGCCAATATACTAGTCACGCTAGTTCTTTTTTAACTATTTTATTCTAGTTATAATATAATTATCTATATTAATATGCTATCAAAAAGTGTATTGCTAGAGTGAGTGCAGGTGCACGCAGGTCCTGCAGTGCCCATGGAGGGAAGGAGAGGGCGTTATGGAATCCCCTGGCAATGGAGATACGGATGCTTGTTAGCCACATGTTGTGATGCTGGGAATTGGAACTAGGTCTTCTGTAAAGAGCAGCCATACTCTTAACCAATGAATCCATTTCTCAAGTCCAAAAGTAATGTATTTATTAATGTTAATCAGAAACATGGGAAATTTATATATGAATATAATAATACCATAACTCTAAATAGATATAATATATTGTGACTGGTGTTTGTCCTTTGACCATTTCGCTTTCCCAAAATTTTGAAAGTCACAATACCTTTTTTTGAAGCAGAATGAGGTCATAGATGCTGGTTGTTTTCCCCATGTTTTTCTCTTCTTTTTTTATAATACTTTACTGATGTTTTGTGTATCAGAATATCAGTTTTCAGTTCAGTTTAGGCACATTCACCCTTTCCCTTCCATCCCACCACCCCACCCCAGATCAGGCTTCTGCCCAATTGTACTTTCATCTGTTCTCTCAACAGGCCTTTTTAACGTTTTACCTGTAAAGGTCCATCGTTGTTTGGGTTAGAATTATACTATATCAGTCCATTCTTTACCCAATTCCTTATTGGTTGTGCTCCGTGGCTCCCTTCACATTGTATGCCTCCAAAATATGACTACACAAATGTCATACATGTTTACCCAGAGTTTGTCCTCCAGGAAAAAACTGTATGTTAACTCTGGCATATGTTTAGGAGTCCACATTTTTCCCTTAATTTTATATAATCTAAAATAAGGATATATGCTTCAAATTCTTATAAGGAATATGTAGGAGAGGAGTATTTGATGAGAAGAATCACCATATGATAGAATGTAGGCTCAGGAACCCTGACTCAATCTTCCTTTGGTTGGGTAGACAATTTATTATTAATATTTCCATAATTTTACATAGTTCCACTGTTATGAGCAAAGGATGCTGTGCTGGATAGCTTAGTTGTCAACTTGACACTCTGGGGTTGAGGGAGCATCCTCAATTGGAGAATTTCCTCATTGGATCTGGTAACATAGCCATATCTGGGGGGGTTTTGAGTATTTTCTGATTCGATGATATTGGAAGGCGCCAGCCCATTGTTGGTGGTTTCACCTCCCTCTGAGTAGGTGGTCCTTGTTACTGTTAGTATAAGAAAGCATGGGTGGTGAGAGATAGCCTAGTCGGTTAAGGACACCGACTGCTCCTTGCAGAGGACCTGAGAATGTGGATATTCCAGTCCCACAATGGCGGCTAAGAACCATCTGTAACTCCAATTCCAGGAGAACTCCAGTCCATGGAATCCAAGAACCCTCTTCTAACTCTGCGGCATTGCACAACACAGGTGCACAGACCGACATGCAGATAGTGACACTCATGCAAATTGACAAAAATAATAAAATTTAAAAAAAAAAAAAAGAAAGCATTTTGAGACAGGGCGAAGGGAGCAAGCCAGTAAGCCAGCAATTCCTCTGTGGCTTGTGGTTTCAGCGCCGCCCCAGGTTCTCTCCTGAGTTTTCCTCCCTGGGGCTTCCTCAGGATGAACGTGACCCAGGTATGTTGAGCCAAATAAACCTTCCTTCCTCCCAAGTTTGGTTTTGGTCCATTAGTGTTTTTCGAGTCAATTGAAGAGAAACTAAAACAGTGCTGAAAACCTAATTCAGTAGAAAATACATCATGAGTGTTAGAGGTATTTTTATAACTTTGATGTGTGTTTAAAATATAGCTTACGTTTGCTTCCACATCCAGGTAATAAATTTGGAGATCTATCACCCAACCCCCGTGGAGAGAGATTTATTTATATTAGAGTAAAAATGAGTTCTGCACTTTCCCCGATGGGGATGGGGGGTGGTTTGATAAATTTGCAAGCTGTCCTAAATGAGCTCTGAGTATCATAAAGCTGCCAGTCCTCTTCTGTGATGTGAACACATTTAAAACCGATGTTATATTTGGTTCTTAAGTGCAGGCAGGCAAGACACTGCCTATATCTAAAAGTTAAAGTAAATGCATATTAATGGGAAAAGAATGCCTTAAAAGAGATTACTCACGATGAAAATGTCTGTGCCATATGGATACAAACTTCTTTCAGTGAAAATATTTGTCACTATCCTCATCGTCCTTGAAAAAATATTCTGAAACCTGGAATATTAATATTTCACTGGTGTTTTATATGCATTTCTGTTTTTCTTGTTTTAAGTATAAGTTGTTAACCTTCCTGAAATTGAGCTTAAAAATACACTTTTAACACTTCATTATTTTTTTAAAACCTGTTGAAAAGATTCAATTCTTACTGTTCTTTTGTGACTTTTCATCTTGATTGTACCCATTGTAAATGTCAGGTTATTACACACTGGACTATGCTATAAAATCACATATATTTGTAAATGAAAACTAATTAGAGATGGCGGAAACATTCTTAAGAAGTGTTTCAACATCATTAGCTATTAGTATTAAGGAAATTCAAATCAAAACCACTTTAAGATATTCATTTTACTCCAATTAAGGACTTGGCCTGATCAAGAAAACAAATGATACCAATTGAGCGAGGTTGTGGGGAAAGGGACTACTCATCCACTGCTGATGGGAATGTAATCGCGTGCAGCCACTATGAATGTCAGTGTGGAGAGCACTTGGAAGACTTTGGAAGGAACCTGCACCCTGACCTCAGCACATACCAATCCTAGGCATGTACCCAAGATTCACCCCACTGCAGAGTACATGCATGGCCAAGTTTGATTTCAGCACTCTTCACAAATAATTGCAAGGAGGCTGCAACCAACCAAAATGGCCCCTCAACTGATGAGTGGATAGAGAAAATGGTGGTACATATACACAATGGATTTTTATACTAAAGAAAGAAGACATCATGAGTCTTTCAGGAAAATGGCTTGGAGCTAGAGACATCATGCTGAGTGAAGTAACACAGTCCAGAAAAAACAAACGAGAATGGTATCCCTCATCGTGGAGGCTAGTGCCAACTACCTAATTGAAAGTATTTCTTGTGCACGGGCCGCTTGAGCTTGTCCAAAGCATTGGGAGTGAATGCATTGGTAAAACAACAACAAGCAACAAAAAATAACAACAGAAAGGAATTGATCAAAGAACTGACTGGAAACAGTGGAACTTCTGGCTCAAAACAGTTCAACTTCCACATGGAGAACAGTGAGAAAGACTGAGAAAGAGATGAAAAGCATGTTTGGGCAGAAGGCATTGAGCTCTGGTGGGTGGGGGGGGATTGGGGTGGACATGGGTCTAGATTTTGATAAAAATAAATAATAATTAAAAAAAAGGAAAACAGATTAGTGGGAAAACTATGATTGGAAATAAGGTAAGGTGTATTAGTCACCTTTTCTGTTGCGTGATAAAACACAATGACCATACAGGAACTTATAAAGGAAGAGTTGATTTGAGCTTATGATTGATGGGTCCCAGGGAATTAAGTCCATTGGGGTGGGAGGCATAGGTGGCTGGAGCAGCAAGCATGAGGGTCACAACTCTCCAAGAGCACAGGAAGAAAGAGAGAGTGAACTGGGAGACCACGAGGCTTAGTAAGACTCACTAAGCCTGCCTCCCAATAAACGTACTTCCTCTGCTATGGCACAACCAACCTTCTAAGACCTCCAAAAACAGTGCACCAAAGTGAGACAAATGTCTGGAATACTTAAGCCTATTGGGGGACACTCATCAAACCACACATTCCACTTCCCTTGGCCACCCATAGGCTCCTAACCATATAAAATGCAAAATGCACTTTGTCCAACCCTAAAAAGTCCCCATCGTCTCTTACCAGTCTCAATTGCTTTATGCAAAAGTCTCATAGTCCAAAGTCTCTTCTGAGACATCAAGGCCAATCTCTTAAGCTGAAGCTCCTGTAAAATCAAAAGGCAAATTACACAACTCCCAACGTACAGTGGAACTAGAATACACATTCATTCTAAAAGGGAGGAATAGAGGCATAGTGAGGAAACACGCGACCAAAACAAGGACTGAAAAACCTTGCAACAGAAAAAACCAAGTCCAGTAGCTCCATGTCCAACTTCTGGGATATTTACTTACAAAGGACTTGAGATGGCTCAGCTCTTCAGATTTGCTTGCAACACACATCTATTTCGTGCGGCTACGCACTCCCTGTATGCAGCTTTCCTTGGAAAAATCTCACAGTCTGGCATCTCAAATGTCTTCTCTTGGGGTCTCCGCTGCCAACCAGCTTCACATCACAGCTTCACCAAAGGTCCTATATAG
Organism: Rhizomys pruinosus; assembly: GCA_009823505.1. Taxonomy (NCBI): domain Eukaryota; kingdom Metazoa; phylum Chordata; class Mammalia; order Rodentia; family Spalacidae; genus Rhizomys; species Rhizomys pruinosus. The sequence goes on along the minus strand of VZQC01000544.1, from coordinate 3,317,850 downwards.
GGCCTTCGTTATGCAGGGCACACCATCTGCTGCCTCTGCCTGACCTTGAAGTTCTCTGAAACCGTGGAAGAAGAACTGAAGACCCCTTCAATTCTTGCAAAACTTCATGCCTTTAAAGCCGCACCATCGTGAATGAATCTGGCCGAGTTTGCCTGCCAGCTTTGGGATGGGACCCGGCCTTCTATTTCAAACCACATTTGCTAATTTTCTCTGTCCTGAACTTGGTAGCAGAAAACCCTTTCAGTATTTTCCTTTCAAAGTTTTGAGGATTAGCGGGTGTGGTCTTGCCCTGAAGGTACTATTTCTGTCGTGTTTAACCTTGTAAATCTCGAGGCCTCTCTTAAGCACATTAATCTCCTTATCAAAGGAAACTCCTCCTTCACAGCCTTGGCCGAACCTGTAATCTTCCAGTGGGGTTTTCGAATCAAACGTATCATCTCTGCATTTCTTTCCTGCCCCATTTGCTCTTCTTGCACTGTAGATCTGTGTAATATTCGCCCAGTAAAAGCCCCACCACCATTGCTACATATTAGGCTGTTTTGAAATATCCTCCACCAAGACATTAGTCCATTGCTTTTAAACTTAGCATTAGGCAAACATTTGGGTTGTGGGCAAACTGCTTCCAGACTATCCAAAATCATCCCAGTTCGCTGCCTTTAAGTCTTTATTTGCCTCTGGAACTACATTTTTTGCAGCCATGCTTTCTTCCGGCTTCTCAACTAAATGGCCCCTTAAGTCTCTCTTACAGTAGTACAAACAGCTTTTCTAGCCCAAAGTTCCAAGTCTTCCACATTTCTTCCAAAGCATCCACATGTTCAGGTTCTTCACAGCCAAAGCCCACTCTCTGGTACCAAATACTGAATTAGTCACTTTTATGTTGCTGTGAAAAACACCATGACCAAGGAACTTATAAAAGGAAGAGTTTATTTGAGCTTACGATTGACAGTTCCAGGGGAATTAGGTCCATGTGGTGGGAGCATGGCAGGCTGGAGCAGCAAGCAGAGGGTCACATCTCGCACTGAGCACATGGAAGTAGAGAGAGCAGCTGGAGACCACGAGGCTTATAAAACTCCACTAAGCCTGCCCCAAAAACGTACTCCTCTGCACAGCCACACCTTTTAAGACCTTCACAAAACTGCCGACAAGTGGGACATAATATCTGAATACTTAAAGGCCTATGGGGGACACTCATTCAAACCACCACACGTAAGGCATGTGCTCAAGATTTAGTGTATTTTCACCTTGTTAGTACCCATTGTAAATGCCAGGTTATTAGACACAGAACTATGTTATAAAGTCATGTGCAGTTGTAAAAGAAAATTTTACTAAATGTGAAAACTATGAGTGACACATGAAATAGGTAGGCATTGCTCAGATTAGTGTATTTTCATCTTGATAGTTACCACTGTAAATGCCAGGTTATTATACACAGTGCTATGCTATAAGTCCCACATATTTTTGTAAAAGAAAATTAACTAAATATGAAAAACATGGATGACACATATATAGGGTTGCTGATTAGTGTCAGGCAATTAAGGCTTTTACAAAGAAGAATAAAACACACTGAAGTGTAAATTCTCTTTTCAGTTCCCAGATGGTGTTCTGGATATACCTACCCTCTTAAATAAATCCACCCAAGAGAGAATGCTGTCCCTCACAGTCCCACAAGTTTTTATGCTTCCCTTTGATAACCAGATAAAGTAAGCTTATATTTTCATAGTAAGGGAAGGGAGGATTTCATATAATTCCCCAAATTTAGCATGATATAAATTTACACTTTTATTTGGTATGACAAAAAAATAAATGAGATAACATTTTTATGAAAGAAGATGATGGTAGGCATCAGCTTGTGGTAATCAGAGATATATTCTAGGACTTCTTATTGGAAAGTAACCTAGTAAAATTCAAGCAAGTTTTTCTCAACAGAAGTAGAACCCTAGTTTTTAGTTATTCATAATTTTACCGGTTAATCTGAATGATGTGGAGCAAACTTAGGAAATTTCTCTAAGATCTATTGAACTCCCTGTCAAAATGGATCTGGCTATACTTATAAAACCACACTGCTGTCAGCATAGAGAAGACCTGAGCCAGCTCAACAAGATAAAATGCCAGCACGGAACTGGGCAGAAATGTGGGAGAATAACCTATCTTAGCTGAGAAAATTTGGAAACCAACAAAGGTGATGGAGGAAGAAACTGGGCTTTGTTTAAGCAAGGGAATCTGGATAGCTGACTATGAGCTCACATGGATGAATGCACTTAGGTGGAAGAGGAATTAATTTGGACAGCAATGTCCCTATGCAACAAATAATGAATTTGTGAAATTCAGGGGAGGGGGACTATGGGGAGGGATGCCAATGGAGAAGGGGTTATAAAGGCCATTAAGACTGATTTGATATCTATGAATGAAATGTCAGAAAAAATCAATAACAATAATAATTTAAAAAGTAGACTCATCAATATTCATTTTAATTGCTGACTTATCAATAAGTAAACAGATGTATATAACTTTCTATTATATTCTTTTCAATTGCTGCACTAGTATCTTAATTCCAGAACAGAAGAAATATAACTTATTCCCTTTAAAAAGTTTGAAGCATACAAACAACAGAATAGTATGCAACCAAAAGAGTGAACAGTTTAAAAATGACAGAATTGAAATTGTATTAATATATACTCATGTGTAGCCACCCAATCATGAAACTGTACACTAGGATCTGACTCTATAAATCTATGTACACAAAATGACTAGACAAATGGTAAATATTAACCTTGAATATCTGTTTTGGAGGAGAGTGGGAATAGAATAATAACCTAATTCTTTAACAATCCAAAAATTTTTTTTCAATACTCATTACTTTGATAGAGCATGTCAGTTTTCTAATTAAACTTTACAAACAAATTGATAGTAAAGGTAGACTGATGCAGTGAGCAGTGATAGAAAGGATAAAGTAGTAAAATACAGAAGGGAGCCTGTCCGTGGCAGCAAGACCAGGATGAGTGAAAAAAAGAAAGTGGAGATTCCATTAAAGTGGAAATAAATGGACTGAAACTCTCTTAGAGTGATAAATTACAAGTAAAGTAGCATCTCATTTCATGCATGCCAAATTTCACTCTCTTTATAGTATGTGCTGGTAAGGAATCAATTTTCCATTTACTCTCTTAGCATTTTTTATATCTAATATCAAATTCTCTCTAATAATTTTATATTATATTTCCTCCATTGAAGCTATAAACGTGCCTTCTTCAAAAACAATCTTTCCAGAGTATGCATTTTAACTCCCTTATATTAAAATTTTAGTTCTGTAAATTAGTTCCATAATTAATTTTTTTCTGAAGGAAAATATTTCCTACTACAGTATCTTAGTTAGTTTTAAATTAGATATAATGAATTGTAGGTTCAAGTGTCCCTCTCCTAAGATATCTTTATAACTCTTCTTTGAAGAAGAGGAAAATGGTTTACAAATTCATCTATGTGTAGAATTTCATTCTACAATTCATAATATGCAGTGTTATTGACATAAAAGAGGTGACCTATAAACACTGCTAATTTGAAAAACAAATCTCAGTGGAATGATATTTAATTTTAAATTAAAAGAAAGGACAAAGTTTTATGATAAAACAGAACGACCAATATCACTTATGCTTTGTAAGATGCAACCTCCTTTAATTTTATTATTTAATTTGACATAATATCTAGAATTCTTGAAAATTAAACAACATAGTATGCATTTTTCCAACTAACTACAAGAATGGACTTAAAAATACAATAATATGATACATTAAAGATTTGCAATCTCCTGAAGCATATATAAATAAAATCATTTATGATTATCGTAATATTGAATCATACTATATCTAGTAATGTGAATTAAAATTATCATTTACAATATTATACACTTCTGTCATAATTATTAAGGGCATTCCCTAAATATATAAGTCATTCTGCAATTAAAGAAGATACTTATATAGTGTGTGTGTGTGTATGTGGTGTGTGTTTAGTGTGTGTGTGCAAGGTATAATCATGTTATTTGGAGAAAGTCATTATTTATATATTTACAATATGCAGCTATGAAATTAAAGTTTGTTTATCTCATATAGTTTAAGAACTTATAATTTGTAGCCCAAGCTATGATCATTGTCAAAAAATGAAATAATTACATATCATACCAATTAAAATTCACGGATTTTGATTCGAAAGTTCTAAAAATGTATAGAAGATTACTACATTCTCAGATAAAAGACACGAAGCTGTTAAATTTGTAATGAAATGTAGGATTATATTTGAGACTGAATTTTCAATTATAGCATTTGATCAGTATTAATTTAACAACAAAAATTGTTATCTAACTACAACTTTTTCTCAATTTATATGTCTGATTGAGCTGGGTCCGAATTATTTTTTATTTCACTTGTCTAATGGCCTCTTTGACAGTAAATTACAAAGCCTACTTTTATAATAAATATGAATATTCCATACAACCGCTATCTTAATGACAGAACCAACATTCTTAACCATGAAATCAGTATACTATATACCTTATTGTATGTAGGTTGTTATAACAAAATATTATAAGCTGCATGGTTTTAGAAATAAACATTTTTTCATAAATTTCTTGTTGAGTCCTCCAAAGAAGAAAGAGACACTTGTTATCTAGATACTAATCCCATTTATTAGAGCTCAACCTTAACAACTGAATCACATTCCCATAAGTTCATCTTAAAACAACACTGAAGTTAGGACTTCATCATATGAATTTGAGAGGTGTCATCAGTGTACTAAATCGAGTGCACCCAAGATGGAATGTAACCACTGTTGGCAAAATTCACTAATAAGACAATATTGTAATCTGATTAAGTGAAATTATCCACTGGTTTTAGTTTAGCATACTTAATTTTGAAATTTCATTTAGTGTTCTTTTTAAAGATTTAGTCTACTTCAAATCTGTGAGACACTAACATTAAAACCAAGTAATAACATTCAATAGAAAAACACTTTATATTTTTCTTTTCTAAATATCTCATTGTGAGAATACTTCAATACCTTGCCATGTGTCTGGGGGAACACTGTTGTTTCTGCAGCAGTGTGGGTCAGGACCTGAGGCGGTTCTGTGTGGATGAAGGTAGGACAGTTAGTGATAAGCAGGATGCCATATTCCTGTCCAGTTGCTATACCTAGTACACTGACACACAAGAATACAACAGAGCATCAATTACCTAGAATATAATGTCTACTATCTCTCCTCATTATCTCATGGGGAAATAAAATGACATTAAGTCATTCGTTCTTCCATCTGGCCATTTCTCTAAAAAAAAGATAATATGAACGAAATCTGGTAGTCTATTGAGAACAGAATCTGAAATTTTCTAATAGAATACAGCAATGGCAACATAACACAGAGGGAAAGGAGAAAGCAGAATTGAACTAGCAACAGAATACAGAAAGAAATCATCCAAAAGTGCAGAGAAGAGTTGATAAGACTCCAGCAAAGAGAGGAGCAATAAGATAGTCCCTCTTCAGAATATCATATTGTGAACTAAATGTTAACATAAACACACACATCACACACATCACACACCACACAACACACATACACACAACTCAATTATATATATACAAAATATAATATTATATATATATTAGAAATATATATATATAATATATTATAGAGTATACAATTTCGCCCATGAATTTACAGGAGATGACTCCATTTCTGGGAGCTCAAGATATTTCTCATATCATGCTCAAAATAAATAAAGAGACCAAAAAACAAAAAGTGAGAAGTTTAAATTGTAACGTAACTGATGGAATATATTCTATAAATTGAATATGCACAGTATAAAAGAGTGCATATTTATATTTAAGGATGTCGGCATTATTATCCAAGATAACAGAATCATTGCTCTCTATCTATGATCATTGGAACGTGTGAAATGGGATGATCTAATCAGAAATTCTGGAGCATAGCATATAGAGGGGGTCCCAGCAGAGGTTAAAATAATTCTGGGCTGGAGAGATGGCTCAGTTGATTAAGTGCACCGACTGCTCTACCAGTGAGGATCTCGGTTTGATTACCATGTGCATCACGGAGTGTGGGTAAGAATATTTTGTAAAATTGCTATCTCATTTAATATGAATATTTATTTTTCTGAGTTCAATAATAAACTCTACCTTGTGGTTGAAGTCATATTATTTTGATTTTAAGAATTATAATACTATATTTGAGCTCTAAATTTCTGTTTCTGACATGAAACACAGCAAAGTGCTCAGTAGCTTGCTGTGAAGGGAAAATGAATGATCTACCTCAACTTCTGTTTAAAAAAAAGACTGGCTCAAGATTTGTAAGAAAAAGTGCTCACCCAAACTGGAACAGTGACTCTTCGTTGTTTGGGCTGGCTTCATACTTTGCCATGGCATATATGTGGATATCTCCAGTCAGTGACTGCTTTGCCCTTTTGATAGAAGACTGATAGTTGCCCAGCCTGGCCTCTAAATCTCCTGAGCTCAAGAATCCCCTTGCCTCAGAACCACAAATAAAAGAAACTGTATGTGTGTGCTACTGAATCCTAGCTAAAATAAACTAGAGCTGTGGGTGATCTCAATATTTTTAATTTTGCGGGTTTTGTGGTGCGGAGACCGGTATTCCCCTCTTCCTTGGGGACATCAAGAATTAGTTGTATTTTTGGTAGTTTTTCCCTTATGTATCTTTGTTTCTGCAGTTAAACCCTTCTGAACTTGTAAATAACAAAAAAAACGTTGTTAACTGTCTTTTCCAGAAACATATTAAATATTATATGTCCTGCAAAGAAAATAAATGATTGATTTGGATAATTATTTTCATATTCAATGAGTCATTTTTGGCTTCATTTTTAGTTAAGTGAAAGAAGCAATATTCTTTTGACAATAATGAGTGCTTAGATTACTCAGAAAGTAATTCATTTAATGAAGGAAGTCTTATACTTATTTTTGAACTTTTAATGAATTCATTTATAATGCAGCTATAAAGGAAAAAATATAAATGATTATCTACCTCCAATTAAACACCTATTCTCTACCTAAATACTAAGAAATTTATGCCTAAGTATTTAATTTTAGCCCTCATGGCAAAAATTTTACATGACCCTATGCAATTGTTAAAATACATAAATTACATAAAATACATACATTCCTAAATTACAAATAATGTTCATGTCCTAGTATTGCGAAGATAAATAAGAAGTCCTTGATAACTCAATACAGGGGAATTTATCTGATGTATTTTAATTTTTTAGGCCCTTGAATATTAAGCAATGCCTCAAATTATTTTTTTAAATTCAACATTTTGAAATATATAATACTGAAAAGAATAAACCAGGAATCAAGCAATAACTAATAAAAAATGCCTCTTTTGTTGATGACATCAGTTAAATAAGATCAGTTCAAACAGTAACCTGTAGATTATACGTTTTATTTAGTGTAAGATTCGCTTAGAAATGGTACAGACACCAGGTTTATAGTAGCGTTATAGATATCAGCCTGGAGAGGAGAAGAGCTGAGGAAGGGAGTAATTGAAGCAAGATGGTAGGTCTTATAATTGTGGTCATACACCTAGTATTAGGTAATTATTGACCTACAACAAAGTAAAAATTATGTGATGGATGATGGCTATGTCAGTAACAAATTGGCAGAGATTTCGTAGCACCTACATAGTCATGTCTTCAAACTCTGNGATGTATATTCGATCAAGGCATATTTAATTGATGTGAGTTCAGCAAGTACTCAGTTTCGCCTAGACACTGTCTACAGGATACATGGTGTTTTAGGACTTAGTAAAAGTAAATATGTGTATATTAAACAACATTGGTTTACAGACTCTGATAAAAACGGTAATGCATCTGAGTTAAATGTAGATATAATTCGCTGTTGTCCACATTTGTAAAAAAAAATGTGAAATGCTAGTAGGCACGCTCACTTCATGTGCAAATAATAGCAGGATTTAAAAACTATAGTGTAACAAAGTGTGATTTGATATACTTTTCTTTTCCATATAAAACACCATTCAACACAAAATTAATGACATTTTATTCTCATCAGCAAACCCTGTTTCCCTTTATTAGCTCCAATCAGGCACTGTAAGAAGAAAAGAAACAGAAATATTCTCATGAATAAAATCTTATCTAACATGTCAATATGCTTTGAATAAACATGTACAAGGTCAACATTTTGGCCTTGAATTAAGTGGTAATAATTGTATTTTGTATGCAAGAATAATACATGTCTAATAATCTTTATTTGGATCTTCCATTAAGACATTGCACAAGACACCCCAAATACAGTAAACCATTATTTAATGACCAAACCCAGTGGCAATTTGAAATTAACCAAGAACCAGAATTTTGTAACATTTTAACTTTTTCAAGAACCATTTAAAATATCACATAGAAAAATATGGGATAACCAGTAATACTCTAAACATTTTTAAATCTAAAGAAATCTAAATGATACATTCTAAAAATTTTTTTGAATAATCAAGGCATTTTGGAGAAAGGATCCAATCCTGAAATAAGTGCACAAGCATTTTTAAATACTTGGAAATATTTATGTATTGATATGCTATATTTTTCTGGGTCACCTAAGATTCAGTAAAAGCCAAAATACACCTCTTTGAATTACAGATTATTGACAAAATGAGAAGAATCACTGTCTAAACACATGCATATTTTGACTCATAGTTTCATTTGAATTTTATTGCTTATAGTCAAAAAGATTATAGGACAAAGACTTCTATTGGTCCCTTCCCTGGAACAATTTTAAAATTAGGTTCTTGGAATTTGTTTCTCCTTTGCATTAATTATATCTCTTACCAATTTCTTCATTATTGGGTTAAACGAAAACCTTAGCTTATTCCTTTCCTAACTTAATGAAAGTCGTGTTCTCTATTTTATAATATTTATCCTCATATGTAAGTAAAAACTGAAAGAACCAAATAAAATTCATTAAATATTCTTAAAGTGTAATAATGTGTGGGAAGATCCAGTTTGAATTAGGGGTTAGTTCTCAGCTAGCTTCCCTCGGGGCACTGTGGGAGTCTTGAAGCTCCTTGGACCCTTCCCCAAAAGGGAGCAAGCAATGTAGCCCAGGCACATGATGCTAAGCGGAGCAGCAGTATACAATGGCACAAAACTGGAGGTCTGTGATTGGCTCTTGGTGATTATATCATTTTCCTTATAAAAGTGAGTTGCAGCAGGAAATAAATCAAATTCTCTATTTCCATCATTACACATAATTCCCAGTCCGTTATTTTGCATATATGCAGGCTGAAGCAGCTCTGGATTTCTAGTGCTGGAGGCTAGTGAGTCGAACGGGGTTCTATCAAACCACCAGCCTGGTAAGCTAATGTATGGTTGGTTGGCAGAGACCTATCAGATCACCACCCTGTGAAGTGAATTGTGAGTGGATGTCGGCCGAATATAGGCCATCAATCATCAACCTGAAATTCCTGTCAACACATTAGTAGTCTTTGGGCAGGTAGAAGAGCATGGCCAGATGGGAAATGTTGTTTCCCAGGCTAAGGACCTGAGTCGTAAGTACCTCTCAGGTTGGATTATGAAAGTAATCCAACAAACAAACTCTGTGCCAAGGGGCCGGTTCCCCACAGTGACTGCAGGCGTCCACTGTCCTCCCCTTCCCTTAGCAGGACTGCACTGTACCTGCTCATAGGAAGAGAAGATTCCCATATATATAGCATTTCTATGTGGGGCTGGGAAACCTCTTTGGTGAGTTAGAATACCTGCAAGATGGGAAATATAATTTTAAGGGAGCTATGTTTCAGGAGGAAACATTTTGTGATATATGGCATATACTTGTCGACTATGCAATGGTTTGCAGTGTTTTTTACTGTAGCTCCTGTTTTTCAAATTCTGGCCCTGAGACAGTTTAGCATCTCTGAATCATTGAAGGCACAGACTAAGGAAGAAGGCAGAGGAAATTCTCATGTTAACTCTGCTGGTGAGCCTGTAGATGGCACTGATGGGAACTTGGCCTATGCACCTGGGACCCCTCTTCTGCTGAGCTTTGGGACCTATCCAATGCCTGCACTCTCTTGTGGGTTTTCTTCTGCTCAGCAGGGCTCTTCTATGCCACCCCTAGGTGTTGTTTTGGCTTTCTTGGATTGGGGACTTTCTCAGATTGGGGGCATCTGTCTGTCTCCCAGGCTTCCCAGAGAAATTCAGAGAAATTATGAAAGGGGAGTTTTTTCTCTCCCTTCCACTTGATAATCTTTTTCAGTGGGCATGGAGTCTACCCTGCTGCATGAATTTCAGCCCCAAGGGAAACCCAAGCTTCCCCTCTCTTGCTCAGGCTGTGAAGGTTGCTGGGGGTGTGGGGGGTGGCCGACTGAGAGGAGGGCATGCATTGCCCATGGAGCAAGCTTAGCATTTACTGCAAGCCTTCTGTGAAGTGCACATTTGCACAGCCCAGTCAGTTCTAGGCGAGCTGGGGTTGTCAAGACAACTCCTCACCCCAGGAACTGGCCTGCCTGATATTGGCTCATATAGGAGCTTGTGAAAAGCTAGTTACAGTTTAAGTATGCTTAAAACTTTTCCTTGTATTTTTTTTTCTATAAATAGTCTCTTTGCTGTGGTTAATTCAGATCCAGTCTCTTATTTCATCTGCTGACTTCCTCCAGGGCCTCATTGTGAGAGGCCAGCCTTCTGTAATGAAAATTGGGCTCTTAAATTCCAGACTTCTGGAGCTTCTTGCTTTCAAAATGAAACTGTTAAGGCTGGTTGAGGTGTCTCACACCTTTAATCCTAGCACTCTGGTTGCAGAGGTGAGCAGGTCTCTGTGAGTTCAGGGACAGCATGGTCTGCATAGTGAGCTCCAGGATAGCTGGGACCAAGAGGAGACCTTTACTTGAAAAGACCAAAACCAAAATGAAACTGTTACACTTTTCAATGCGTAGCTGTTTGTAAATATTCTGATTAACCTAGTCCAAGGTTTGTTGTGTTGTGCCCTCTCACTTTGCCTTTACAATTGGCATAGTGACCATGCCACAGGGCAGGTTTCAGGATTTCAGCATTGCTCCCTCTCCATTTGCTCACGTGAAATGGCAGCTGGGGGGGCAGCTTTGCAGAGTTCCTTGGAGTGGGCCTAGGGTTGCCTAGCAGACCACAGGCAGGTGGAGTTTCACATGAAAATGCCCTTGGCTGACTGGAGAACCACCTGAGCTAGAGAGACTGCCATAAGAATTTTGGAAAGGAAGAGCATTGACTGCCACTGGGAGGGATGGTGGAGGTGAGTATGGCTGGGGAAGCTGTATTTGCAACAGGCCTGCCAAAAGGCCTGTGTTCCATCCACTCTCCAGCACTCTTGCTCTGGAGCAGTAGTTCATCTTGACTGTCTTTTAAAGCTGCAGCTTTGGTTCCAGAGCTCCAAAGACAGGGATAGGGATGGTGGACTTCTGTGGAAATTTAAACCAAACCTCAATTGTGGAAATAGTTTTGTATTTCTCATTGAGTATAAAACAATAATGTAACTTTCTTCCCAATGGTTGTTCTCACAATCATTTTTCTTTATAAAATATGTGTCTGTTTGTATGTATGTGTGTGCACACACATGTGTGTATGGGTATGTGAGCACTTGTTTTAATCCCTACAACTTTCTAAATTCTTGTGTAGAATAAGGGCGACTATAAATCACAGTAAACAGATTCATCCTATACAAAACCACTTGCTTATAACTTTTGGTGTTAACAATCTTTAATTGGGTTTATATAAATGTTAATATGTATTTATATAATCCTAGAAAACCTCTGCGATGAATCCGGCCCTTTCAGCTCAGACACAGCTCTATTAATATAATTATACTTCTATGGTTATTTGTGTAATTTACTTGTCTTGGTTAAGAATTACTAATAAAATTATACCAGTATGGTAACAGTTACATTTTTAGTGGGTATATGCCACCACCTACTGTTTGCCCTCCTTCAGTGCCTAAGAAAAGAAAATTCAAGCAAATTCTTAAAATTTTGTAGGAAATAAATTAGTTTTAAAAAATAACCTTATTTTATTTTAGATATAATTTAAAGTATAGTTAAATGTGTATTATACAGCATTTAACAACTAGGTAAAACATCTTAAAAGCAGGGTTTCATGCCAGGCCTGGAAAAAAAAAATAAACAGCAACAGGGGTTGGAGAGATGGCCTAGCGGTTGAGAGCTCCAACTGCTCTTGCAGAGGACCAGGGTTCAATCCTCAGCACCCACATGGCAGCTGAAAACTGTCTTTAACTCCAGTTCCATGGGTATCTGACACCCTTTTTTGACCTCTATGGCATTGAACTACACGAGTGCACAAACTTACATGCAGACAGTACATTCATACACATACAAAAATAAATAAAATTTGAAAAAAAGAGCTAGTTAGAAAATTAACTTAAAACAACAACAAAACAACAAAAATATCTCCAAGGGTTTGAAGGAAAATGGTCATTAAAATCCCAATCTATAAGATTTGTAGTTTAAAAAGGTATGTTAAAAAATAACTGCTATATATTTATATATACAGGTAATATACAGGTATTTCAGTAGAGATTGGTAGAGAAATACAAAATAAACCATACAATTTAATGGACTTGATTTCTCTGAGGTCATGGTCTAGACATATAGTTTTAAAAAGCAAAGTGTATATTTGGTCAAACTTTATTTGACAGGTATTCAGTTTTACTCGTTTTGTCGACATATTAGATGATATTTTAAGACTTAGTAAAAATGCCTATATTAATTAAAATTGGTTAAAAGTTTTAATAAAAATGATAATACATTTAACTAATTGGGAATATAAAATGTTAATAATATTTGTTTTATTTATAATTTGTATTGAATTTCTAGAAATAACAATGGGGTTAATGTACACAAATATTCACTCTATTTTCTGTATTATACATTATCACCTGTAACATTTCTTTTACTTGTAGGATAATGTGACTAAAGGAACTAAGTTTACATCTCAAATTGACAGTATACAGTCTAATGATAAACAGTTTGGGTGAATTTAATGGAACTTTGCACCTTGATTCCTGTGTATAGGTATGTGTAATACAACTGCCTTTTAGAGATTTATGGGGGGCACCTAAAATACAAAAAGGGGTACGGGTAATAAGAATCCCACTGGGATATATTTAAACAGAAAACTCTCTAAACCTTTTGGCAAATTTTTCAATTTAAATCTTAAAACTAACTATGAGAGAAGGCTTGTATGTTCCCACAGATAAAAACACCACCAACCTAAATGTCTGAAAAAGGTATGACTTTGGGCTGTGCAGGATGGACCAAGAAATACCAGCAGAGATGCTGGCCCATTTGAACATTAGAAGGAAGTAAAACTTCAGACATTCTGAGCCACACACATACCAAGCATTTCTCTGGATTCTATTTAAAATAACCTTTTATAATGTGTCCTAATAAAACTTTTTTCCAGGTACTGCTAAGTTCTAATATAAGAAAGCTTCATACCACTCCTTTTTATAGAAAAAAGAAAAACAAAAACGTGATGATAATGAAGTCATTCCCTAGCTGTGAATGTGAGCCAACTGTTTTAGTAATAATGACTTATAGAAGAGGTATAACTGCTTTCATTAATTGATTAATAGACATAAGAACTTTAAAAGAAAATTCTTTATTGAGTTAGATATAATTGTAAAATCTTTAAAATCTCGATAGTGAAGCAAAATATATTAATAGAGGAAAGCTTTGGAATCAGCTGTGGGGTATTCTGCAGAGGAGATGTTAGCTAGGGGATCTGAGCTCCTAAAATGATAAAGGCTATTTTGCTATGAGCTGGGGTATGCATGAGAGGAGTGGTGGTTAGGCCCTTCTGCTGAAGACCTGGTGTAATCATGGGAAGGACCTATAAAGAGCACACTTGCGAGTGTACAGTTGGACTCTGGAATGCCAGAGAGCATTACCAAAGACCACTGAAGCAAAGAAGGAAATATTGGTTTCCTTGAGGCAAGCAAGACTCCTCAGCCTCACACTTCACCTGCCTGGAGATATTTCATAGCCAGTGGCAGCCATATATCTGTATATCCAAAATCCAATTGTCTGTTAACTCCCTCCTTGGAGGAATGACTCACAGCAGATGCCATAAGCTTGTGTCCACTAGTGGTTAGGAGATGCTATAAGCCACAATAAGAACTTGTCATCTTTTACAGAAAAGTCACAGTTCATAGATTAGCATATCATCTAAACATTTGTGTCTATGCCCACAAGGTAACTTGCCAAAATAATTAGTACTGTATAAATACCTGTACATCTAATTGCCTGAGCTTTGTTACTAAGATTAAAAAGGTATTCCTGGATAAACTGCCAACCCATGAAGGAAAACAACCTGAACAGACCAGAGTCCAAAATGACATCTCCAGAGAAAGTAAACTGTTTTGCTTCTCACCCACTTGTTCCCCTTTCCAAAAGCCTAGGGAACAACCTGCAGAAGAGGAGGCATGGTAGAATGTAAGGCCTGAGCAATTGGGGTAAATCATGCTACTATAGCAATATAGACATGACTCTTATTGATCAACATGCTTGTGCATACAAGCCTCTCCAACTGGACAATGGAGACATTGGCTTGTACAAATTAGGACATACCTACTTACAAATTGGTTTTGCATGAAGTTTGCTTGTATTCATTACTTTGACAGTTTACCTCATGGTTGGATTTTTGGGCATAAATTGTTATTAGTGTAAAAAATACAATCTTAGGTCTGGCCTGCCCCTGCCTGGTACTCAAGATAATTTTAAAGCAATTAACTATTATAGACTCAGGTTCCATCATGGTGCCAAGTTCTCCCATGGGCTCATCTGCCCCTCAGGAAAAAAAAAAAAAAATCATATAGTATATAATATATATATATATATATAGATAGATATAATATATATATAGAGTGGGGAGATGTGGGACGATCCAGTTTGAATTAGGGTCTAGTTTTCAGCTAGTATCCCTCTGGGCACTGTGGGAATCATGGGGCTCCTCTGACTTTTCCCCAAAAGGGAGCAAGTAATGTGGCCCATGCCCATGATGCTAGGCAGAGCAACAGTATATGGTGGAATGAAACTGGGGGTGTGATTGGCTCTGGAAGATGACATAATTTTCCTTAGAAAAGTGAGTTGCGACAGACAATAAATCAAATTCTCTATTTCCATCATTATACATAATTCCCAGTCTATTATTTTGCACATATACAGGCCAAAGCAGCCCTGGATTATGAGTGTTGGTGGCTAGTGAGTAGGACAGGGTTCTATCAGACAAACAGCCTGGTAAGCTAGCATGCAGTTGGACAGAGACCTATCAGATCACCACCCTGTGAAGTGAATTGTGAATGGGTGTAGGCTGAAGATAGGCCATCAGCCATCAACCTGAAATTCCTGTCCACACACCAGTAGTCTTTGGGCAAGTAGGAGAGCCTGGCCAGATGGGAAATATTTAGTTTACCAGGCTAAGGACCTGAGTTGTAAGTACCTCTAAGGATGGGTTATGAAAGAAACCAACTGGCCTCTGCACCAAGGGGTCAGTTCCCCATAGTTACCACCTGTGGCTGCTGTGCTCCTCTTCCCTTAGCAGGACTGTGCTGTACCTGCTCATAGCAATAGAAGCTTCCCACAGTAATGCTTTTGAGTACAGAGATGAAATAGTTTGGCATCATAATTCAGACCTGTAATACCAGCACTCAAGAAACTGATACAGGAAGATCATGAACTGGTAGCTCATGTGGCATAGGCTACAGTTATATGTACATAATCTTTTCTAACTGGTGAGACTCTGCTTCAAGAAACAGAAAATTGAGTGGTACGATAGAAAATTATGGTCTTCAAGAGTGCAGCAGAAAACATGCAGGAATCAGATGCTTGCATAGCTAAACTTGGAGGCAGGCACTGGGGAGAGAAATGAAATGTGCCAAAAATGAGGATAAAGATCATGTGGAGCTTGATGTTTGTAAAACCTTATATCTCTATGATGATACCGCTTCATTTTCATAAGGAAACATATAATTAATAATAAGTCACTTCATATGTAACTATTAGTCTCTATGACAGAATGTTTCTTTCTATGCTTACTAATTTCTACTAGGCCCTTAACAAAATAATTATTCTTGAAACAATAGTGAAAAGAAAAATTCTAATCCATTGGTTTAATCTTGATGTCACATAACCATGAAAGGCAATTAAAAATAATGGATATTGTCATATATAACAAAATAATTATGTGGAATATTCTAAGGACACCTTTGGAGTTTTGTGCTTGTCACTAGACAGTATAACTAAAATCTTTATCTGTTGAATGACATGTTAAATAAAGAGGAAAATCTCTTTTTTATTAATTTTATTTATTTCTGTATGTGTACGAATGTATTGTCTGCATGCAAGTCTGTGCACCCGTGTTGTGCAATGCCGCGGAGGTCAGAAGTGGGCGTCGGATTCCCCTGGAGCTGGAGTTCTCCCGGAGTTGGAGTTTCAGACGGTTCTCAGCCGCCATGTGGGTGCTGGGGATCGAACCCGGGTCCTCTGCAAGAGTGGTCGGCGCTCTTAACCACTAGGCCATCTCTCCAGCCCGCCGAGGAAAATCTCTTTTTAACAATGAATTAAATCATTTCATTGGAAGGAAACCTCACCTTAAATCAGATACATTAATCATATTTCTGAAAGCTAATNGAGTCCTTCCACAAATAGCTCTCTAAATACAAAGTAGGCCTGCTCTCTAGCATCAAGTTAATTTTTTTCTCTACTAATAAACAGTCCATAGGGAAAAACTTGGATTTTGTTGCTATTTTCTTTTTATTGTAATTTTTATTAGTGATGTAGAATGTTTAAAAAATTTATGGTTCTATGTCCTTTACCAAATTATCATATCATGTATTCTGCTGCTTTTTCTCTTTCTTAAAAATTTTATTTATCTTGTATGTGTATGAATGTACTGTCTGCATGTAGGTTTGTACACCTGTGTCGTGCAATGCTGCGGAGGTCAGAAGAGGGTCTTGGATTCCCCTGGAATTGGAGTTACAGACGATTCTCAGCCGCCATGTGGATGCTGGGGATCGAACCCGGGTCCTCTGCAAGAGCAGTTGGTGCTCTTAACCACTAGGCTATCTCTCCAGCCCTGCTTTTTCTCTTATAAATATGAGTAGCTCTTTGTATTATTCATGATATGACTTATGCACACTTTTTCCAATTTTCTTTCTTGACATCTCAGTCAGAATTCAAGGGAGGCAGAAAGTCAAATGGGCACCTTTAAACACAGGTATACAGGTATACACTAAATGCACTAAGTGTATTATATATATATATATATATATATATATATATATATATATGTGTGTGTGTGTGTGTGTGTATAATTTGAAGGTATTTAGATCAACTCCCATATCCCCCAACTTCCTTGTATTACCTCTCACCCAATTTAATGAATATATATATTATATATTATATATTATATATTATATATTATATATATTATATATATATTTATATATTATATATATATATTTATTATATATAAATATATATTTGTGTGTGTGTGTGTTCTAATTTGTGTCTCCAAATGACTTTTTTTTTTTGGTCTTTTCGAGACAGGGTCTCCCTGTAGCCCCAGCTGTCCTGGAACTCACTCTGTAGACCAGGCTGGTCTTGAACTCACAAAGATCTGCCTGCCTCTGCCTCCCAAGTGCTAGGATTAAAGGTGTGGGCCACCACGCCCAGTCCCCAAATGACTTTTATTGTTTGTGCATGTACTGGAGCCTGGTTCACCTAACACTGTCCTATGCTTCCAATACATATTTCTGCCCATCCCAGAAAACATCCGTTCAAAGAATTTCCTTAGGTGGGGTTTGAGCTTCTTACAAATTTCCTAATGTCAATACTAGGAATTTTTGTGACTTGACCATACATGGGTTTTGTGGATGTTATCACCATTGCTGTGAGTTCATATGAGTAATATACAAGGTATTTGCAAAATTGCTTCCTTTTGGTCATGCACCACTTACTGCTCTTAAAATCCTTCTGCCTCCTCTTCCCCAATATTCCCTGAGCCTTTGGAGGTAGAATTAGATATAGGTGTCTAATTCAAAGAAAAATGCTCTGCAGAGTCTTGTTCTCTGTGGGTTGGCCAATTTTGGGTTTCTCAGTTAATCCCCTTGTGGTGCATAAGCAAATTCCTCTGGTGAGAATTGAGGGAGTTGTTAATCTTTGGATTTAACAATAAATCATTAAGAATAATTTTAGTGACCGCTTCGGCAGCACATATACTAAAATTTGAATGATACAGAGATTAGCATGGCCCCTGCACAAAGATGACACACAAATTCGTGAAGCATTCCATATTTTTATGCTACATGCTACAGTGAAAAAGGAGTTCTCAGGGCTGCCAACCTTACAGTAGAAGTTGAGTGGTAGTATATTTCTCCTACATAAAAAAGAATAATTTAATACAATATCCATTTAGTAGAAAACTACTCTTACATTCTTCCCTATGTCCTGTGACCGATTTAGCCTCAGATTCACAAGCCTGATGTCAATGTCAGGTGTAGTCTCCATCTTAGGAATGCTGACCTTAAATCAAGTTAAATCGTTTATGGATGCTCAGTAATATCTATGCCACTATTGCACTGGAGGGCATATCTTGCTACAACAGTTGTTAATGTACTTCACAGATTCAAAGCTAGATAAGGTTGAGGAATTTTTTTTTTCTTCCAATACCTGACATATCAAATACCCGGACTATAAACTCTAGCCAAGAGAGATTAGACTTTGAAGTCAGCTCCAGCTTGATTTCTCCATGTTTGTTCTACACAGTTCATGTATGTAGTGTCTTCAGAAATAGGGTTTTGCCATCCAGTTTTGGTGGATGATAAAAAGCAAGGGTATTGGCCAGTATTGCTTTAAGTCTATGGAACCCCGGAACAATAGCTTCTAGAGATGGAGTCATTCTTTCCATTGTGCAATTTTTTTTTTATTTCATTAGCTTTTGGAGTCTAGAAATGGCAATTTCCAGCTATTATAAAGAACCTCTTTATGATGCATATGTGCATACATTAAGAATCTTTGTTTTTTTTGTTTTTTTTTTTTTTTTAATTAATTTTTATTGATGCTTTGTGCATTTCATACATTTTTTCCAATTCAGTTCAGGCTTATTTCCCTTTCCCTCCCCCCCACCCCCACCCCATCCCAGATCATGCATTCTGCCATAACTGTCCTG
>VZQC01000544.1:3272404-3294764 GCA_009823505.1 Rhizomys pruinosus | reverse complement strand
TTGGCATTGGAATACAGGCAAAAAAAAAAAAAAACAAATGGAAACCCTCATGCCAGGGACACAGTGAAGGGATAACATGGGAAAGGAGCAGGATAACTCCACACCAAGCTCTACCAAAGCTATAGGAGATAGCCACAGTGGGATCCCCCTGGAGGTGACCCAAGAAACAGATCTTAGAGGAATAATTGCAGACCTATGGAGAGAAAGTAAAGAAAATTAAGAAGTCAGAGAATTAAGGAGAGAGAATTAAAAACTCAAAAAGGACCTAGAGGGATACAATGACAAACTTCGGAAAGAACTAAAGGAAGACAATAACACACTCAAGAAAGAACTAGAGGGAGAAAAAAACAAACGCCAGAAGGAAATAGAAACACTGAAAAAGGAAGCCAAACAGGGAAGTAAGGAGCACCAAGAAGAGACTGAGAAACTCAAAAAGGAAATGGAAATACTAAAGAAATCACAGGATGAAATAAAAAACGAAATAGAACACTCATCCCATCCAGAAGAAAGGAAAGGAAAAAGCCTCAGAAATAGAATGGAGGAAGCAGAGCAAAGAATATCAGACCTGGAAGGCAACACAGAGCAACTAAAAAGCTCAAATAAAGATTATGAAAAATTTAAAAATACACAAAAGTGGAACAACCAGGAAATATGGGACACTATGAAAAGATCAAACCTCCGCATCACAGGAATAGATGAAGGAGAAGAATCTCAAGATAATAGTATTGATCAGATCTTCAATAGAATAATAGATAAAAATTTCCCCAAACTAAAAATAGACAAACCCATACAAATACAAAAAGCACATAGAGCTCCAAATAGACAAGATCAGAAAAGAAACTCCCTATGCAATATCATAGTTAAAATGCTAGACGCCCAAAACAAAGACAAAATTCTGAATGCTACAAAAGAAAAACAAGTCACATACAAAGGGAAACCCATCAGAATTACAACTGACTTCTTGGCACAAACCATGAAACAAAACATGGAGCAAAGCATTTCCAGTGTTAAAGGACTATGGATGCCTACCCAGAATACTATACCCAGCAAAAAAATGTCAATTATAGCTGAAGAAAAGAGAAAAATCTTCCATGACATAAACAAGATAATAGAATACATGTCTGGAAAAACAACTCTTCAGAAAATACTTGAGGCAATTCAAAGGGCAGAAGAGAGGAGCAACTATCCCCAAGAACCTAGGGAAAAAAAAACTAATAAAAACATAACCATAGGGGGAGAATCAGAGGCTAAAAGTCCAAATGGATAATAAGGTGAAAGGAAGCAACATCCATCTTTCAATTATAACCTTAAATATTAATGGACTAAACCCCCAGTCAAAAGACATAGACTGGGAGAATGGATTAGGAAACAAAATCCATCTATATGCTGTCTACAAGAAACCCATCACAATTTCAACGATAGGGACCAACTTAAGGTGAAGGTATGGAAGAAAGTATTCCAAGCAAATGGTACCAAAAAGAAAGCAGGTGTTGCTAGTCTAATATCAGACAAAATAGACTTCAAAGCAAAAGAATTCAAAAGAGACAAAGAGGGCCATTACATCCTTATTAAAGGAACAATTGACGATGAAGATTCACAATCATGAATATATACGCAGCAATCTCTGGTGCACCAAATTTTATAAAGACATTTCTCCAGGATCTCAAGGCACAGATTAACCCCAGCACACTAATAGTAGGGGATTTCAATATCCCACTAAGTCCTTTAGAGAGATAAACAGGACAAAGGTTAAACAGAGCAACATCTGAACTGAATGATAAAATACACCAAATGTACCTCACAGACATTGATCGAATATTCCACCCAAACACCAGAGAATACACCTTCTACTCAGCATCCCACGGAACATTCTCCAAAATAGACCATATACTGGAACACATACTGGGACACAGGAAAAAACTCAACAAATACAGAAAGATTGAAATACTCTCATGCATTCTATCAGACCACAGTGCAATAAAACTCAATATCAACAACAGGATAAACCCTGCAACCTACAAGAACACACTGAGACTAAACAACACTCAACTGAATAATGAATGGGTCAAGGAAGAAATAAAGAAAGAAATAAAAACTTTCCTGGAACTGAATGGCAATGATAATACAATACAACAAAACCTATAGGACACATTAAAAGCAGTCTTAAGAGGGAAGTTTATAGCTCTATGCTCCTACAATACAAAACAGAAAGAGCACAAGTGAACAATCTAACACTGCAGCTAAAAATACTTGAGAGACAACAACAAATGAACCCTAAACACAGCAGACAAGAAGAAATAACAAAAATCAGATCAGAGATCAGTGAAATAGAAACAAATAAAACCATACAAAAAAATCAATGAATCCAAAAGTTGGTTCTTTGAGAGAATAAACAAGATAGACAGACCTCTACCCTGGTTAACCAAAAGAAAGAAGGAACAATTCCAAATCAATAGAATCTGTGATGAAGAGGGAAATATCACAACAGACATTGAAAAGATCCAGACAATCATATGGAAATACTTTAAAACCTATAATCTACTAAGTTTGAAAACCTAGAAGAAATGGATGAATATCTGAAATCCTGGGAATCACCAAAGCTCAGCCAAGAAGAGATGGACAACCTAAATAGACCAATAATATGTGAAGAAATTGAAGATGTAATAAGAAGCCTCCCAAACAAAAAATGTCCAGTCCAAGATGGTTTCTCGGCAGAATTCTATAAAATATTTCAAAAAGACTTAGAACCATCACTACTCAAGTTGTTTAGAAGGACACAGAGGGAATTCTCCCAGATTCCTTCTATGAAGCCAGCATCACACTATGCCAAAGCCAGGCAAAGATACAACCAAAAAGGTGAACTATAGACCCATTTCCTTTAAGTTGGATTCATACCAGAAATGCAGGGATGGTTCAACATACGAAAATCAATAAATATCATCAAACATATAAATGGACTGAAGGACAAAAGCCATATGATCATCTCAATCGAAGCAGAAAAAGACTTTGACAAAATCCAGCATCCCTTCATGTTTAAAGTCCTAGAGGGAATTGGATTGGAGGGATCATTCCTCAATGAAATCAATGCCATATACAGGAAACCCACAGTCAATATCATCCTAAATGGGGAATCGACTGAAGCATTTCCCTTCAAGGTAGGAATACGGCAAGGCTGCCCCCTGTCACCACTCCTCTTCAATATAGTGCTTGAAACACTTGCTAGGGCAATAAGGCAAGAAAAGGAAATTAAAGGAGTTCTAATTGGAAAAGAGGAAGTCAAGCTATCCCTTTTTGCTGATGATATGATTGTTTACTTAAGGGATGCTAAGAACTCCACCAGAAAACTCCTAGAAATGATTAAGAGCTTCAGTAAAGTAGCAGGATACAAAATAAATCTAGAAAAATAAGTAGCCTTTCTTTAAACCAACAACAAGCAACTGAAGAGGGAATACAGAGACCTTCCCACTCTCAATAGCCTGAGTAACAATAAAATACCTAGGAACAAACCTAACCAAAGACACCAAGGATCGCTACAACAAAAATTTTAATCCCGTGAACAAGGAAATTGAAGACTTCACAGAGGAGGAATTAGAGATGGCTGAGAAATATCTTAAAACCTGCTCAACATCCCTAATAATTAGGGAAATGCAAATTAAGACCACTTTAAGATACCATCTCACTCCAAGAAGACTGGCCAGGATCAAGAAAACAAATGATATCAAGTTCTGGGGGGATTGTGGGGAAAGGGGAACACTCATCCATTGCTGGTGGGGATGTAAAATTGTACAGCCACTATGGAAAGCAGTGTGGAGAACCCTTGGAATACTCAAAATGAGCTTGCCATTTGATCCAGTCATAACACTCCTGGGTATATACCAACAAGACTAATCTTACATGCACAGCTATGTTTATTGCAGCTCTGTTCACAATAGCAAAAAGCTGGAACCAACCCAAATGCCCCTCAACTGAGAAGTGGATAGAGAAAATGTGGTACATGTACACAATGGAGTTCTATGCAGCAGTAAAGAAAGACAACATCATGAACTTTTCAGGCAAATAGATGGAGCTAGAAGATATTAGGTTAAGTGAAGTAACACAGTCTCAGAAAAACAAATGATGAATGGTATCACTCATCTGTGGATGCTAGCATCAATAACCCAGCTGTAAATACTTCTTGTGGAGAGGGATGCATATTGAAAGAACAACAACAGAAATACTGCATCAGAAAACTGACTGATATTGTGAATCTGGAAGGGTGGGAGGGTTGGGAGAGGGATATTGGTGTACATTTGATTAATGTATATTTAATTGACGTGAATTCAACAAGTATCCAATTTTGCCCAAACTCTATCTACAAATTACGTGGTATTTTATGACTTAGTAAAAGCAAAAATGTCTATATTAAACAACATTGGTTTAAATGTTTTAAACAAAAACGTTAATATGGGGCTGGGGAGATGGCTTAGCGGTTAAGAGCACCGACTGCTCTTGCAGAGTACCCGAGTTCTATCCCCAGCACCCATATGGCGGCTGAGAACCATCTGTAACTCCAATTCCAGGAGAACTCCAGTTCCAGGGGGAATCCGAGACCCTCTTTTGACCTCCGCGGCATTGCACAACACGGGTGCACAGACCTGCAAGCAGACAGTATATTCATACACATTCAAAAATAAATAAAATTTTAAAAAATTAATAAAACGTAAATATATCTAAGTTTAATTAGAAATATAAATTATTGTTGTCCACATTTGTTTTACTTAAAATCTGTATAACAATAACTGTGGGATTAACATATACAAATGTTCTGTCTAATTTTTGTGTTCTACAGTATCATCTTGTAACATCGTCTTTTACCTGTAGGATATTTTAACTTAAGGAATTAAGTTTGCTTCCAAATTAACAACATAGAGTCACCCAAAACAGCTTAGGTAAATTTAATGAAATTTACACCTTGATTCCTTCCTATAGGTATGTGTACTACAATTGCCTTTTGGAGACTCATGGGTCAAGAAATAAAAACCTAAAATAAAGGGGGATTCAGTTATATATTAAACATTTTTGCCATTTTTTTCAATTTAAATCTTTTTTTTAATTTTTACTTATTTTATTATGTGTATGAATGTACTGTGTGCATGTAGGTCTGTGCACCTGTGTCATGCAATGCTGTGGAGATCAGAAGAGGGCGTTGGATTCCCCTGGAACTTGAGTTAAAGATGGTTCTCAGCTGCCATGTGGGTGCTGGGCATCGAACCCGGGTCCTCTGCAAGAGCAGTTGGTGCTCTTAATCGCTAGGCCATCTCTCCAGCCCTCAATTTAAATCTTTAAACTAACTGCAGGGAAAGATTTGTATGTTCCCACAGTTCAAAACTTCACCAACTTAACGGCAGAGAAAGATACAGCTTTGCATTGTGGATGATGTACCAAGAAATAGCAGCAGAGAAGTTGGCCCATCTAAACATTAAAAGGAAGAATTCCTCAGACTGCTACAGGCATCAAACATCTCTGTGGATCCTACTTGTAACAACTGTTTATAATGAGTCCCAATGAACCTTAACTTCTAGGTGCCACAAAGTTTTAATATGTGAGACTTTCTTACCTCCTTTTCATAGAACAAAGAAAAATATGATAATGAACTCATTCTCTAACTATAAATTAGAGCCACCTTTTATAGAGGTAATCTCTTATAAAACCAGTAAAATGAAAAAAAAAACAGTAAAATTCTTTCTTTAATTGACTAATACACATATGAACTGTGAAAAGGATTAGTCTCTATTCAGAACCAATTATAATACTAAAGTCTCTTTAAGCTGCGCCTTTAAGCACAATATATTAATACAAGAGAGCTCTGATATCAGCAATGAATTATTCTACCAAGGAGATGTTTGCCAGGGGATCCAAGCCCCCCAAAAGGTAAAGGCTTCTTGCCTGTAAACTGGGATACCTACAAGAAGAGAGGCAGTAAGGACCCACTGTAGAAGACCTGATGTAAGCATGGGAAAGATGTATTGAGACCACACTTGCAAGTGTACAGTGTGTCTCTGGAATACCAGAGAGTTTTACCAAAGGCCACTAAACCAATAAAGCAAATACTGGTCTTCTTGAGTCAAGCAAGACTCCTCTGTCAGATTCAGCTACACCTCACCTGCCTGGAAATACTGTGCAGCAGTGGCAGCCATATGTCTTCATATCCCAAATCTAATTGGCTATTAGCTCTCTCCTTGGAGGAATAACTCACAGCTGATGCCACAAGCTTACATCCTCTAGTAGTTAGGAGATATTATAAGCCACAGTAAGACCTTGTCATCTTTTACAGAAAAAATGCAATTCATGGATTAGCATACCAGCCAAACATCTGTGTTTATACCAAAGTGACCTACCATAATAATTAGTACTGTTTAAATACCTATATATCTAATTGTGCTTAATTAGTAGGATTGAAAGGTTATTCCTGGACAAACTGTCAGCCCATGAAAGGAAATAGCCAGAACTGGACAGAGTCCAAAACGACATCTCCAGAGAAAGTAGACTGTTTTGCTTTTTGTCCACCTGTGCCATTTTTCTAAGCCTAGGTAACAATCTGCAGAAGAGGGGGCATGAGAGAATGTAAGGGCTGCAATAGGGGTGAATGGTGAAACTACAGCAATATAGATAGGACACTTATTTGATCAACTTGAATGTGCATACAAGCCCGTCCAGCTGGATGGTGGGAGCCTTGTCCTGTGTGGGTTTGGGCACAAATGCTTGCAAATTGGTTTTACATGAAGGATGCTTGTACTCACAACTTATTACTTAGTGTTAAAAAGTGTAATAAAAGAAAGTATAAAAAAAAAAAAACAACCAACAAACAAAAAACAGCTTAACTCCCTCTTAGCTATTGGAGCTAGAATAAGGACTGGTATGGAAATAAATTTCCATTGATGCAAACGTGGTACAAATATTACAATATTATCCAAACACTTTCTTATTAGGTTGAATTCCATTTCACAAGATAGAACCTGTATTAGTCAGGGTTCTCTAAAGAAACAGAAGTTTAGCTCACAGGATACACGTAATATATACTTTATCTATTATATAATAATATATAATAATATCTTATTTAAATTTATTCGATATTGCCACGTGACAGAAGGTTCAAGGCAGCTTCCAACAGTGCTGCCCCACTGGAAAGCCAAGAGATCCAGTAACTCGCTCAGTCAACAAGCTGGACTGTTTCAGTAGTTCCAATCTGGTGTGAAGGCCTTGTGGATTCCAGGAGATCTGCGGTTTCAGTACATGCTGGGTTCTGAAAGGTTGATCACAGCAACAGACAACTCACCCAGCTGAAGAGGCAATCCACAGAGAAAAGGCACCATCCTTCTAGCCATGCCTTTCAACTGCCCTGTCCGTACAAAGGTAACCCCACCCATTTGAGAGTGACCACACCATCCGGGTTGACGTGGTCCAATCCAAAGATCCCTTTCTCTTATTTGTTCTCTAGTCCAGTCAAGTTGACACACCGGATTAACCATCACAAGTCACGTCACCCCTTTCAACTTACACCTCAATTGAAATAGCTCTCCCTCTATTTATGCTAAATGTCAATTGCCAAACAATGGCAATGTATCTATCTCCACCTAACACCTTTGTATAGTGTCTCATGGAAATAGCAAACATAATCTAGAGTACTTCTCGAATGTCTTTGAGGAATACTTAGCCCTCAGTTTCTAATAGTCTAAATATGACAGCACTTAATAGTTGTCTCAGTTGCACATTCAAAGAGAACAACAAAATATTCTTCTTAAGTTATACTACATTATAATATATATATATATAGTTCCCTGATATTATAGTGAGTATATATATATGTAAACAAGCACATTCTTAACAATAGGAAATAATTAATATTATCATAACCCACTTCTGCACATTCCCCGTGTTCGCTGCATATATTACTACTACTTCTTACTAAACTCATTATTTCCTCCGCCATCAGCAATCACCTCTGCATTTCTTGGCTCTTTCCCTGGAGTTGTGACCCATACCTTCATCCCTGAAGTGTCTGAGCCTTTATTGTCCTATCTGTTGGGTTGTTGGAGTTTCCATTGACCTTAATCATAGGACCAGAAGGCGCCCTACAGCACCCCCTGCCTTCCACAGCACCCTCCTGCCTTCCAACATAATTTTCCTTGCCCCCATTGTGTGGAAAAAAGTCCATTTCTCCCTGGTGATCTGGATCAATCATCTATCCTCTATGTATTCCTTCCTTAGCCTGGTGGCTTAAAGGCAGTAGAAGCCCGAGGTGGCCAGAGGGAAGTCTTAGTTTCCAGTTCAATGGAACATTTGCAAAAGCACTCCCCCCATTTGGAGCCAAAACATCTAGACTGGCAGAACACAAAGGTCGTGGGTACAGGAAGTAAAATTTTCCTACTGTGTCACTAGGAGTGATAGTGAGTGGAATCATTCCAACTTCCACCCCTTGGTACCTGGATCCATGAATTCTGGCTATATGAGAAACAGTACCATATAGTAGATGCTTGCTGGAGAACCTTGCCCAAGCCCTCGAGGGTATTGCTACCTAACTGGCATTTTAACTGTGTCTTCAAGAGGCATTTCCATCGTTCTATCAAGCCAACTACTTCTGGGTGGTGGGGAACAATACCATGACCATGGGCCCAAAGTAGAACTTCTTTGGCTTTGAAGTGAGTTCCCTGGTCAAAAGCAATGCTGTGAGGAATAACATGACAGTGGATAAGGCATTCCGTAAGTTCCTGGATGGTAGTTTTAGCAAAAGCATTATGTGCAGGAAAGACAAATCCATAACCAGAATAAATATCTTTTCCTGTAAGAACAAAACGCAGTCCCCTCCATGATGGAAGTATTCCAATGTAGTCAACCTGCCAACAGGTTACTGGCTGGTTACACCAGTAATAGCTACCATCCCGGGTTCAATGTTCGTCTCTGCTGTTGGTAATCTGGCACTCGGCAGCAGTGTAGCCAGATCAGCCTTAGAGAGTAGAAGTCCATGCTGTCAAACCCATGATAACCTCCATCTCTGCCACCATGACGTCTTTGTTCATGGGCCCATTGGGCAACAATAGGGATAGCTGGGGAAAGAGCCTGACTATCCACAGAACGAGTCAAACGATCTACTTGATTATTAAAACTCATCCTCTGCTGAGAACACCTTTTGATGAGCATTTTACATGAGACACAAGTATATTCACATCCTTGAATGCATTCAGAGAGCTCTTTCCACATACTTCTTCCCCAATTGTCTTTCTCACTAATTTTCCAGTCATGCTCCAAGTCCCTGACCATCCAGCCAAACCATTGCTACAGCCATGAATCAGTATATAATCACACATCTGCCATTCCTCCTTCCAGGCAAAATGCACAACAACCATGTGCACTGCCCCGAACTGTGAAGGCCTTTACCTTCACTCACGCCTTTAGCGTTTGTTTCAGAAATGGCGTAATCTGCACTTCCACCTCCTGTGAGTGCCTGCATGGCGCTCACAACCAATCAGTGACCAGGCCTAGTTTACTCTTCCTCAGTTCAACTGATCATTAGGGCGAAACCCCAGGACATAGGGCAACTGCTTTAACGCACACAGGAGCATTGTAACCAGAACTGGGAACCACCTAAGCATTTGCGGAACTTCTCATGTAACTGGCTCGTGCCTTCAGAGCTTGCCTGGCCCTGCACTGTTATCACTTCCATTGACATAGACTGTCGCCTTGTACGTCCTCTTATGGCGGTGGGTCAGGTAACATCCAGCTCATGATGGGCTGCTCAGGTCGCATGGTGACTCTGTGGCCCATTGTCAAACGTTCAGTTCCACTAAGGCCCAATAGCAATCTAAGCTGATCCTTTAAAAGCGAGAATAAGTTGTTGCAGAATATAGGCAACGTAGACTTGCTCCACAATCCCAGGGACCTCCCACTGTGATCCCCTGAGAGCTGCCACAGTACCTCCAGCAGCATCTTCTTATCTGCCATGATACTCAAACCCATTGGGTCTGCTGGGTCAAATGCCCTGGGCCCGGCAGCTCGCACTGCAGCACATGACCTGATTGAAGAGCCTTCATGTTCCAACCCCACTACAAAATTTGCGCTTTCCGATCACCTAGATATATGGCGGTCCATTCGGTACACACCCGTATGAGAAATGTGCCGCTTTCTCATGAATCCAAAACTGCTTCTCCCACCAACGTCACATCATGTGCTCTCTTTCTTGTAAGTGATGGGCCAGGTTTGGCAACAATCTTATTCCTTTACCCTATAAGGGAATGTCTCTGCATGCTCCACATCAATGTACTCCTAGAAACTTCACCGACGTAGATGGCCCTTGAATTTTAGTAGGATTTTATGTTTTCCCCTCCTCTCCATGTGCATATGCTTTTACCAACAAGTCCAGACTGGCTGCTACCTCCTGTTTACTGGTTCCAATCAGCATAACATCACTCCTCTCTAATTATATGACCCAGCCTGTTATTTTGTGGAAGATCAGGCGATCAAGATCCTTTCTAACTAAGTTATGGCATAATGCTGGAGAGTTAACATACCTGAGGTAAGACAGTAAAGGTTACTGTTGGCCTTGCCAGCTAAAATCAAATTGCTTCTGGTGGCGCTTATGAACCGGTATTGATGGAATGACCAGCATTTTGGAGACAAACGCTTACCGAATTACCAGGAGACTCATATGTTTAATACTGATCTCAGGTTAAGGACACCATCTGGACCAGTGGCTTGATAATTACCTGCTGTCAGCTACTTTGGTTGAGTTTTACGCTAGTAACCTCTCTCTCCATGATCCATCTGTCTTTTGCACAGGCCAAATTGGAGTGTTAAATGGAGATGTGGTAGGAATCACCAACCCTGCATCTTTCAAATTCTGAAATGTGGCACTAATCTCTGGTAATCCCTCCCAGGACTACCGGATACTGTCTTGTTGGTTCCTTTACTTATTTTCTCTGTAGAGCCCCAATGGTTTCCATTGGCTCTTTCCGACCAACTGTATCCCTCATCCACAGGTCATGGAACCAATATGGGGATTCTGACTTTTCTAATTATATCTATCCCAAAATAATTCTGGGACTGGGGAAATAACCACAGGATGAGTCTGGGACCCACTTGGGCTCTCCACCTGAGTCAGACTTCTCAGCCTCTAAAAACCCCATGTATCACGCGTATCCTCCATAAGCCCGCTACTTGTAACTGTATAGGGCGCAACAAATGTTCGGGTCTTCTGGGATCAGTGTGAACTCAGAACCAGTATCAATAGGCCTCAAAAAGTCAATTATTTCCTTTTCCCCAGTGTACATTTACATTAGTAAAAGGCCTCAGGTCAAACTGGGGAAGGACAGGAGGAAAACAAACAGCATAACTCTTTGATATTATGATCAACGTTGCGTCCTTCCTCATGGTTAGACACCCGCCATCCCCTGCATTCCCAAGGCTGGTTCTGTCGGTCTGTGACTGTCTTCAAATCTGGAAAATTGGGTTAATGCCTGGCGGGATCACCTTATCTCTAAAATCAAATTGTTGCTTCCTGTCTTTTCTAATTTATTCTGTACTATAGAGTATTCACAATATAAATACTTGTAGGCTTCTTATGATTTTGGTAACCTAGGAACGCCATGACTTAATATCCAGTTCCAAAGATTCATTACCCTCGCGCTACAATATGCCATGTGTGAGTATTGTGCACTTTGCCACAATTACGAATACTTCGAGTTTTTGGATAACCTACTCTCATTCGGTCTTTGGCGATCTGTCTGACCACTCTTTTTTTTTCTTTTTATTTTTTTCTTTTATTATATCTTAGCTGTACATTTTTAAGTTTATGGTAAGGGGACGCAGCAACTAAGCCATCTTTAAACTCTAACCACTGCATAAGATAAGAGCTACACAAAGCTCTTCCAATTGTTTCTGGTGTCTCCTCTCAGTACGTTTCCATCTTTATTAAATTCAGTGAAGGTCATTGTTTCTCTCGTCCTCGTGTATTGTGGAGAATGTGGTTTTACACTTCGAATCCACTCGAGCATGCCCATCTGCCTGACCCTCACAATCCCTTCATCAATACTAAGCCAAGGAATATCAGGCATCTCTAACTCGCTGTTAGTAGGCCATGTTTTAATAAATACATCAGCCAAACATTCAAATAAACTTTTAACACCTTTTTTAACTGCTCGAGCTTCCATGTTAAACCTAGAATCTTTACTCAGTGGGCTCATATAGATAAACTCAGTATGATCCAATTTTATATTCCTTCCACCATTATCCCACACCCTTAAAATCCATTCCCACACATATTCCTTAGGCTTCTGCCGGAATGAATGAGCAAACTCACCAGATGAGAGAGGCAAGCCACAGGAGAAAAAGGGACAAGCTCCTTGTGCTATGGCCTTTTATACTGCCTGCCGGCAGAAGGTAATGCCCACATTTAGGGTAGGCCATCCGGGTGAAGGTGGTCCAATCCAAACATCCCTTTTCTCTTATTTGTTCCTTAGTCCAGTCAAGTTGACACACAGGATTAACCATCACAGAACCCATACTTGGAACTGTTACCTGGTAAAGAACCTGTGACTAGACAACTCATAGGGCATAGAGGAGAATATACTACTATCATGCTAAAGAGGCATAGTAACTGACAGACTCCTAATGATTTGTTATACATATAGATTAATACATCTCATAACACCCAGTAGAGAAAACTTCGTGTTTAAAGGAGAGATTCAAAACTGTTCAATGTGCAGAGCATAAGACACTGTCAAATGCCCAGCACAATACGGAGCATCTATATCATACTCTTTCCTCCCAAGGCTCAGGAATCATTGCAGAATAGGGGTTGCAGATTGTAAGAGCTGGAGGTACTGAATTATTACAAGGAGACCATGCTTTGCAGACAGAACAGGGAAATTGCACACATGAACCCACATTAGTTATGAACTTATGAGCAAACAAAATAACCTACAAAAGTCCAAGCCAGACAAAAATATAGCAAAGAAAAGGGTAAGGGGAAAGGACCACAAGTCCTATATGAGAAACTGTTAGCATTTGATAGTGAGAGGGAGAGTCAATTTCCTTTACAAGTGTGGTACCAGGTATGTTGACCAGGTTCCAGACGTTAGAACAAGCAAGAACATTTTGGAAATGCAAATTAGTCTCAATAGTTCTTCAAAAACAGGACATGAAGTAAACGTAGGATGCAGAGGTTTAGAGGACATGAGAAAATATGGAAGGAGGTATGAATATGATTTAAATGTAGTGTATGAACTTCACAAAGAACCTGAGCACATCCAATTTCAGCCACCTCATATTCGACAAAAGAACAAAAAAGAATCAATGGAGGAAAGACAGCATCTTCAGCAAATGGTATAACTTGCCAAAGTACAGTTCCAGCAGGTTCAGGTACTGAAGTGGGTAGTCACAAAGCCAGTGAAGAACTCAATTAAATAAGACACAAGAATCTTTCTTTTCATGATCTGAGTGTTACACAGAGCATCTCTCTTCTTTGCTTCTATGCAGAGGGCTTTTCAGGTTTGCCAGTCTTCTATTTTTTTCTGTTTCTGTTCTCTTTACTTTCTGTTTTTATGCTATTTTGCTATCTCCTTACTTTCTTCTGTGCAGAGGGTCTTTCATGTTTGCCACTCTGCTAATATTCTCGCTTTGTGTCTCTTTTGCTTCTCTGTCCCTCAGACCCCAATGTTTATTTTTATATACCCTAAGACTAATACAGGTTATTCAAGCCTAAGATAATAATGCAAAAAATAGCCCAACTTCCCCATAAATATTTTCAGAAAATTCACACCAACAATCATTCTGAACATAAAAAACAGTAAAACAATAAATAACAATACAACCATTTAGTTGCAACATCAAAAAATGTAAAACTTTAATGGTACAGCCACTTGGCTGACCAATTTAGCAATTTTGCAGCAAAGCAAATTTAATATTAACTTTTAAGTCTAAGGACTTTCATCTTTATGCCGTGTGGCTACATTGGTATCAGGCAGTGTAAAAAGTGAGCTTTAAAGCTTTAGCGATAGAGAACTTTATGTTTCTTACTTTAGTTCCTAGTTTGTTCAACCTGTAAGCCATTTCTTGGCTGATACGATTTTGATTCATATCTTGTTTTAATTCTGGTCTTTGTTTTCCTCAGTTTCTGTTTTCCTCATTTAATCTCCTTACACTTCCTGCTGAGGTGTTTTCCTGAAGGCTACTAATCATTAAATCAGATCACTGGAATCCATGGCCTCACTGGACTTAGTTTCACTTTGCACTAAATTCATCTTTATAGTTTAAACCAGACCATGAAATCAAAATGTCTTTCTTTACTTAGCCAACCTGTGAATGATACAGTTTCTGTAGAATTATTAATTGCTACTGTACCATAGCATTGAATTGTATATACAATTTCATTATTTCTCACAAAGGACTCACTTCTAGAAAAGCCATACTTGTCAGTTCCATTCCTTAAGGCAGAAGCAAATGCTCAAATTGCTAGAAAGCCAAAGGTTAAGCAGGGTAGAAAAACAAGGATTAATATGATAAAAGGAATTACTAAAAATACAAGATCAGCTGGACGGCAGACTTTAAGCAGTTGAGTCAGGTCACTGGAACTTTGTCAAGCAGTGAGCACCCCCCCACACACACACACAAATGATTCTGCCAATAACTGGATCACCACTTGTAGAAGAATAACACTAGAACCCTACCTCTCACCATGTACAAAAG
Organism: Rhizomys pruinosus; assembly: GCA_009823505.1. Classification (NCBI taxonomy): domain Eukaryota; kingdom Metazoa; phylum Chordata; class Mammalia; order Rodentia; family Spalacidae; genus Rhizomys; species Rhizomys pruinosus. The sequence goes on along the minus strand of VZQC01000544.1, from coordinate 3,280,046 downwards.
CAACTCCAAATGGATCAAAGAAGACTTCAATGTAAAACCCGAAGATAGAAGAAAACAGGTAGTAACCTAAAAGTCATAGGCATAAGGAAAAGACTTTTTTATAGAAAGAAGAGTGTATTTGGCTTATGATTCCAGAGGGGTACAACACTGTCATGGTGGAGAAGGAATAGTAGGAGACAGCTGGAGCACCAATCAGAGTCCCGAATGCTAACATCATCAAGCAGGCACATCAAGAAGCAAAAACTTGGCAAAGTGAAAGTCAGGCAAGGCTATGAACAGTCAAACCTTGACCCAGTGATCTGCTTCCTCAAGCAAGGTCTTAATTCCTATTCAATTCATCAGTTTCCCCAAACAGTGCTACCAACGACCAAGTGCTCAAATATTTGAGCCTATGGGGGCACTTTTTCAAATCATCAAACATACCAAAGACTTTGAACAAATAACCCTTGTCCATCAGTTTATTGTTATCATATCGTAAACATTTGCCAATTACTGCCAAGTAAATATAGTGATCATAAACAAAAGACACCAAATGCTGGAGGGAATTCAAACTCATACAACCACTGAGGAAAGCAGTGTGGAGAACTCTTAAAAGAACAAGGTGAGCCTACCACCTGACCCAGCCATACCACTTCTGAGTATATACCCACAAGACTCATCCCACTGAAAAGACACATGCACATCCATGTTTATTGCAGCTTTTTTCACAATAGCTAAGAGCTGGAACCAACCCAAATGACCCTCAACTAATGAGTAGATAACAAAAATGTGGTACATCTACACAATAGAGTTCTATGGAGCAGAAAAGAAAGATGGCATCATGAACTTTTCAGGTAAATGGATGGAACTTGACGCCATTATGCTATGTGAAGTAACAGTCCCCCAAAAAACAAACAGGGAGTGGATTCTTCCATTTGTGGATGCTAGTAAGAAATCCTCCAATTGAAAGGCCAGCTGAGCAATATTATTTCTATATTTCTTTCTATCTTAAATCAACTGTGATGTTAAAATGTGAATCTTTTTATAATACTTTTATTGTTTTGTGTATTTCAGACATCATTTCTCAGTTCAGTTTAGACATATTCCCCTTTCCCTTCCCCTCACCCCATCCCAGACCATGCATTCTGTCATAACTGTCCTGCATCTTTCTCTCAGTCTTTTTTATGTTTAAGAATTCACATTTTCCTCCTTTCATTTTAAATTAATCTAAAATATGAATAGATACTTTCCACTCATATACAGTAATTACCAAGTCTGAAAGTAAGTGGTGGATCTATTCTAGAGCCCGTTAAGATATTTACATTATAACAGCATAGCTGCTTTCAGATAAACAGAAATATAACAGTAATGTTGTTCAGCTTGTCTTTAATCTGGGGATTTGGTGTTAGCAACCACAAATGAGGGAGAATATTCAATGCTTGTTTTTCTGGGACTGTTACTTCATGTGGCATAATGGTTTGGAGTTCCATTCATTTACCTGCAAAGTTCATGATGTTATCATTGTTTCTTTTTTTTTTTTTGTCTTTTTTGAGACAGGGCCTCCCTTTAGTCCCAGCTAGCCTGGAGCTCATTATGTAGAAGACTCAGGCCTTGAACTCACAAGATACACTTGACTCTGCTTCCCAAGTGCTAGGATTAAAGGCGCACACCACCATGCCTGCCAATGTCATCTTTCTTTTCCACTGTGTAGTACTCCATTGTGTATATGTACCATATATTTGCCATCCACTCGTCAGTTGAGAGGCATTTGGGTTGGTTCCAGCTCTTTGCTATTGTGAAGAGAGCTGAAATAAACATTGATATGCATGTATCTTTGCAGTAAGATGAGTCTTGTGGTTATATACCCAGGAGTGGTATGGCTAGGTCAGGTGGTAGGCTCACCTTGAGTCTTTTAAGGGTTCTCCACACTGCTTTCCATAATGGTTGTAGGAGTTTACATTCCCACCAGCAGTGGACGAGTATTCCCCTTTCCCCACAGCCTCGCCAGCATTTAGTTTCCTTTGTGTTCTTGATCTTAGCCAGTCTTATTGAAGTGAGATGATATCTGAAAGTGGTTTTAAATTGCATTTCCTTAATTATTAATGATATTGAACACTTTTTAAGATGTTTCTCAGCCATCTTTACTCCTTCACTGCTGAAGTCTGTGTTCAGCTCTTTACTCCATCTTTTGCATAGGTAATTTGTTTTCTAACTTTATTTATTTATTTATTTATTTATTTATTTATTTATTTACTTTCTTGGTCTTTTTGAGACAGAGTCTCCTGTAGCCCCAGCTGGTCTGGAACTCATTCTGTAGACCAGGTTGGGGTTGAACTCACAGAGATCCACCTGTCTCTGCCTCCCAAGAGCTATCATTAAAGACATGCACCACCATGCCTGGCTTGCTTCTTATTTTTTGAGTAGTCTATATATTCTTGACATTAATGCTCTGTCAGATGAATCACTGGTGAAGATTTCCTCCACTCTGTGAGTTTTCTCTTTACTTCCTTGATTGTTTCTTTTGCTGTACAGAAGCTTTTGAATTTGAGGAAGTCCCATTTGTCGATTTTATTTCCTATGCAGCTGCTGTCTGATTTAGAAAGTCTTTTTCTACACCTATGTCTTGTAGGTTGTTACCAACTTTTTCTTCTATCACTGTGCTGGATAGCTTTAGTGTCAAGGTGACACACCTGGGTTGAGGGAGTATCAATTGGGGAATTGGCTCCATTTGACTGGCCTGTGGCCACATCTGTGGAATATTGTCTTGATGGTTGAGCATTGTGGGAAGGCCCAACCCACAATGAGTGGTGCCACCCTGGGCAGGTTGTTGTGTACCATATAGGAAGGCAGTCTGGGCATGAGCCAGGGGAGCAAGCCCGTAAACAGCAATCCTCCATGGTTTGTGCTTCAGCTCCTGCCTCCAGGTTCCTGCCCTGAGTTCCTGCCTTGGGTTCCCTAAGTGATGAACTGTGACCCAGGAGATGTAAGCTGAATAAACCCTTTCTTCCCCAAGTTGGTATCGGTCAGAGTGTTTTGTCACAGCAATGGAAAACAAAATCACCTTCAGGGTTTCCGGTTTTATGTTGAGATCTCTGATCCACTTGGAGTTGATTTTTGTACAGGGTGAGAGGTAGGGATTTAATTTTCTTCTTCTACAAATGGTGATCTAGTTTTGCCAGCACCATTTGTTGAAGAAGCTATCCTTCCTCCATTGAGGTTTCTTTTTGCCCCTTTGTCAAATATGAGGTGACTGAAATTGTATGAGCTCAAGTTTGAATCTTCAATTTTGTTCCATTGGTCAATGGGTCTTTTTTTGTGCCAGTACCATACTGTCTTTATGAGTATGGCCCTGTAATATAGCTTGAAGGCTGGTAGAGCAATCCCCCATATTGCATTTTTCAGTCAGGGTTGTTTAAGCTATTTGGGGTGTTTTGTTTTTCCATATGAATTTAAGGATATTTTTCCAAGAGTGTGAAGAAGCTCATGGGGATTTTGGGGGATTCCTTTAAATCTGCATACCAATTTGGGCAAAATGGAAATTTTACTATATTAATTTTTCCAATCCATGAGCATGGCAGATCTTTCCATCTTTCGATGTCATTTTCTTTTTTTTTTAATTTTTTTATTAATTTTATTTATTTCTGTATGTGTATGAATGTACTGTCTGCATGCAAGTTTATGCACCCGTGTCGTGCAATGCCGCGGAGGTCAGAAGAGGGTGTCGGATTCCCNTAAATTAAAAAATGTTATAAAGCACATAAATGGACTGAAAGACAAAAATCACACAATCATCTCAATTGATGGAGAAAAAGGTTTTGACAAGATCCAGCATCCTTTCATGTTTAAAGTTCTAGAGGGAACTGGACTGAAGGGAATATTCCTTACATATGGTGCTGTCAAAACTGCATCACCATATGTAGCCGAATAAAATTAAACCCCTACCTCTCACCCTGTACAAATATCAACTCCAAATGGATCAAAGATCTCAACGTAAAACCTGAAGCTCTGAAGGTGACAGAAAAAAAAAAGTTGGTAGCAAACTACAAGATGTAGGATTAGGAAGAGACTTTCTAAATCAAACAGCAAGTGCACAGGAAATAAGGTCGACAGCTGACAAGTGGGACCTCATCAAACCCAAAAGCTTCTGTACAGTGAAAAAAAAACAATCAGAGAAGTGAAGAGATAACCCACAGATTGGTAGAAAACCTTCACCAATGATACATCTGATGAAACATTTACATTCAAAATTTTTAAACTACTCAAGAAACAAAGGAGGAAGAAAATAATTAGCCCACTCAAAATATGGAGTAAAGAGCTGAACAGACACTTCACAAATGAGGAAGTAAAGATGACTGAGAAGCATCTTAAAAAGTGTTCAATGTTGTTAATAATTAAGGAAATGCAAATTAAAATCAACTAAGATTTCATCTTACTCCAGTATGACTAATTTTTTTCCAGAAAAATAAAGGATACCAAATTCTGGAGAGTATGTGGTGAAAGGGGAACACATATCCACTGATGGTAGGAATGTAAACTCATGTAACCCCTGTGGAAATCAGTGTGGAGAACCCTTAAAAGATTCAAAATGAGCCTACCACCTGATCCAGTCATACCACAAGACTCATCCTACTGCAGAAATATATGCACATCTATTTTTATCACATCTCTCTTCACAATAGGGAAGAGCAGGGAGCCCATTAGAAATGAAGACCTTGTTCTCTTGTTCAGGCCCCTGCCCTGTTTCTTCTTTCAAGTATCTATGAAATTATTACAGTCTAATTTGTTAAATGTTTTAAAATGTTATTTATTTATTTTTATTTTATGTGTATGAGTATGTTGTATGCATGTATGTAAGGGAATCTGTGTTGTGCAATGCCCACACAGGGCAATAGAGGGCATTGGATTCCCTTGGAAGTAGAATTACCTATGGTTTTGAGATGCTGTGTGGGTGCTGCGAATAAAACTCAGGTCTTCTGAAAGAGGAGCCATTGTTTGTAACTGTTGAGCCATCTCCCCCACCTCATAACTAATTCTTAAGATGAATAATATCACAAATTCTTCAGTTTTTTAAATAGTGGATAAAGTAGAAACTTCATGGAGAGTTTGTTGTACATCATTACTGAAATAAAGCTGAGGAAAGACTTTATCTTTTTGTTCTTTTTGAGACAGGGTGTCCCTGTAGTCCCAGCTGGCCTGGAGCTCACTGTGTGGACCAGGCTGGTCTCAAACTCAAAGAGAGTCAATTGCCTCTGTCTCCCAAATGCTAGTATTAAAGGCCTGTACCACCACAAACAGAGACATTTAATTAACCTTTTCTAAAAATTCAAATTTTGTGGATGCTTTATCAAAACTATTTGGCTGATGACAAATCATAAGTCCCAGGGATTTTTTTTTCATTTGCATAGTATAAAAGCTAATTAAATATGCTATTTGTAAATCTACCACTTTCATTTAAAGTTTGTCCCCAATAAAATTGTTATTATTATTATTATTATTATTATTAATTACTATTATTTATACAGGAGTTTCCCATTGCTTCAGCTGGCCTGAATCTAGCTATGTAGGCCAGGTTGACCATGATCTCATAGATATATACTTTTATTCTGCCTCCTAAGTTCTTGGATTAACTTAAATGTTTAACTTCAATGGGGCAGAATTAACATAGGTATACAAATGAAATTTTTTGAGAGGGAATATTATTTTTTTTAGTTTTGTTAGTATTTTATTGTAACATCAAAAGTGAAACTAGAACAGACAGGCAAGTATAACTGGGAAACTTAGATATGGAGGCCTGAGTAACAAACCGCAGGAACCTTGGACACTCAGTGGCTGTTGTGAAGTAGAGATAGCCCTTTTCAATGATGGGACTCCTGGTGGGTTAATCAGGTTTCACTGGATAGGCTTATCCTGAAAGACGTACGGGGCCACAAATTAAACTCTATGGGCCTTGCTGTACATAAAAGAGAAAACATTAAATTGTGCAGAGGACAGTAAGTTGAAGTGTGAGTGGGGCAGGAGTGCTAATACCTTCAAATGTCATTGAATGAAATTATAAATTTCAATGAAAAAAGAAAAAAGAGTGACTTGCAACAATACAACTGAGGGTCTATTTTGCCAACAGGAATGACAATAGAATTGCATTATACAAGAGAGGTAGAAATTATTTCCTATTGGGCATGAAAATCCAGACATTTTTTAGTTGTTCCTTTTTATTTTTATTATTTTATTTATTTATTGAAAAATTTACATGTTTCCAGATTTGATCTTTTTTTTACATCATTTTTCAGTTCAATTTCGACATATTCCCTTTTCCCTGTCCCCACCCCACCCCAGTTCACACACTCTGCCAAACATGTCCTGCATCTTTCTCTGAGTCTTTATAAAGTTTTTCTTTGCTTTTTAGACTTTTTTAATCTAGTAAGTAGCAGCTTTCTGAAAGAGAAAAGTTTCTAAAGAAAAAAAGCAAAAATGAGTCTTGAGAGTAAGTTCAGTTTCATCTGTAGATATTATGCTGATCACTAATAAAAATCCTCAACATAATCAATTCTAGATCTGAAATTTTAGAAAAATCTCAAAATAATGAATTTTATCTCATAATATTTAATTATATTTTAACTTGATTTTTTTCTATAGACAGAGTAAATTCAAAATGGCTAATTCGTTGACAAATTTCAGTCACATGAATTGGTCTCTCTCTTGTGTGATGCTTTTCTTAACTATTTGAGATTTTTCACACAGTACAGCTAGATGGTATTTGAAATCATCCCCTTAAACACACCATCCCCCAAATTCCCCTGTTAAATATAATGTACTCTATTATACAAATGTATATATATTTACATATGTCTATGTATATGTGTGTAGTGAAATATGGAATCTGATTTGTTTCTACAAATGTCCAAATGTCCTTCAGTGTGTGTCCATGTACCAGAGCCTTGTTAACCTACCATGTGTCCCATCCCTGTGAGAGAATATCTCTCCTTATTTACAGGATTACATCCATAGACATCTACACATAATTTCTGATTCTGCTCATTTATCTCCTATCCTTCTCTTACAACCTTACATCTCCCTATCCCAAAATGGTCCCTGAAGTGTGGGTGAGTGAATTTCATTATAAGTGTATTGTCCTGATCCTGGCTTCCAATGGCAGAAGCATTTCAATTATTATTGTACTGCCATGAAACAAGCACAGGAAAGATCAAACAACTTCTGAATGTATTGCTGTATTTTAGCCTACAAATCAGCCACCATCATCTACTTCTAAAAAATGTGTTAAAGAGACCAACTACTCTCTCACGTTTCTACAGCATTCTGAAAAAAAATATATTCAATCCCGTGATATATGTTTACAGAATAAACATATCAGAGACACACAGAAAATTCCCAATTCAATATTTATCTAAGAGATGTTATTCCAGTAATTGTTGTTTTCTGGAGTCACTGTTTATAAACAGTTCTATTTTTCATTACATTATATTGAAACTTATGTCCCTGCAGTTATGAAACCAAGTTTTGATTCATTCAGCAGTTGTTTAATATAAAACTCTGTCTCATTTCTGACTACAAAATGGAATGGAAATGTACAGCTGAGTAGAAAAAATAGTAAGTACTATTTGAATTTATAATATTCATATTTTGTTTGAAACTTTTATAGAAAATT
>VZQC01000544.1:3199388-3271968 GCA_009823505.1 Rhizomys pruinosus | reverse complement strand
TCAAAACATAAAAACCTAAAAAAAAAAAAAAAGGGAGGGGGGAGATGGGGTAGTATCCTTTCTGGGATACAAATGGAAAACTGTGTTCCAATCCTATTGATAAATTTTCAATTTTTGAGATCTTGAAACCAACAATGGGAGGAGAATTTTATGTTCCCACAGGTAAAAATCACCAATCTAAATGCCTGAAAACATACAACTTATGGCTGTGCAGGATGGACTGGGAAATGCCAGCAGAGAGAAGCTGACCCATCTGAACATTAAAGAAAGAGGAACCTCAGACTGTCTGAGTCACAGACACTGAGCATCTCTCTGAATACTATTGGGGTTAACTGTTTATAATGGGCCCTAATGAAGTTTACCTTCCAGATACTGAGAACCCTTTCTACTTCTCCTCTTTATAGGAAAAAGAAAAACATGATGGTAATGAAATCATTCCCTAACTGTAAATTAGCGCCAATTGTTATAGTGGTAATTTCTTATAAAACAGGTATAACTACCCTTTTTTTAATTCACTGATTGGCATAGGAACTGTGAAAGGATAATTCTCTATCTAGAGCCAAATTCAATAATAAAGTGTTTATAAGCTGTGTAATTAAGCAAAATATATTACTACAGGAAAGCTCTGACATCAGCAATGAATTATTCTGCCTAGGAGATGTTGGCTAGGGGATTCAACCCTCCCCCCCAAATTACAAAGGCCTTTTGCCTATAAGTGGGATATTTGCAAGGAGAAAGGCAGTAAGTCCCTGTTGTCGAAGACCTGGTGTGAGCATGAAAAAATGTTATGAGACGTCACTTGCTAGCATACAACTGGCCTCTGAAATGCTAGAGAGCGTTATCAAAGGCCACTAAAGCAATACAGCAAAATACCGGTCTCCCTGAGTCAAGCAAGTCTCCTCCATCAATATCAGCTACACCTCAACAGCCTGGAGATACTGTGCAACAGTGGCAGCCAAGTGTCTATATATATCCCAAATCTAATTGGCTATTAGCTCTCTCCTTGGAGGAATAACTCACAGTGGATGGCACAAACTTATGCCCTCTAGTGGTTAGGAGATGTTATAAGCCACAATAAGAGCTTGTCACCCTTTATAGAGAAACCACAGTTTGCAGAGAGGGAATATTTCTTAAGAAAGCATAATTTCCACATATTTAGACCCTGTGTAGAAAAAAAATTTCTCTTACCACAAAGATACATGCAATTCCATGTTTATTGCAGCTCTCTTCACAATAACGAAGAGCTGGAACCAACCCAAATGCACCTCAATTTATGAATGGATGAAAAAAATGTAGTACATCTACACAATGGAGTACTATTCAGTGGTAAAGGAACCTGGCCTTGTGAACTTTGCAGGTAAATGGTTGGAGCTAGAAGCCATTATGCTGAGTGAAGTAAAACAATCCCAAAAAGAAAAACAGAGAATGGATTCCCTCATTTGTGAATGCTAACATCAAATCCCCCAGACTAAAGGCAAGCTGAATGACAATATTGTTATATTTCTGTTTATCTGAAGGCAACTATGTTGTTATAATGTGAATGTCTCAACGGGCTCTAGAATCCACCAACCAATTATTCTCAGACTCCGTAATTACTGTACATGGGTGAAGAGTATGTATCTGTATTTTAGAGTAATAGAAAATTAATGGAAGAAAATGTGAATTCCTAAGCATAAAAAAGTCTGAGATAAAGATGCAGGACAGTTATGGCAGAATGCATAGTGTGGGGTGGGGTAGGGTAGGGGGAAGGGATAGGGGAATATGCCTGAACTGAATTGAAAAATGGTGTATGAAATACACAAAAATCGGGCTGGAGAGATAGCCTAGTGGTTAAGCGTGCAGAATGCTCTTGCAGAGGACCCGGGTTCGATCCCCAGCACCCACATGGCAGCTGAGGACCGTCTATAACTCCATCTCCAGGAGAACTCCAGTTCCAGGGGAATCCGACAGCCTCTTCTGACCTCTGTGGCATTGCATGACACAGGTGCACAAGCCTACATGCAGACAGTACATTCATACACATACAAAAATAAATAAAATTAAAACAAAAAAAGAAATACACAAAAATCAAAAAAATGGAGATTATAGAAAAAGAAAAGACAAAATTTCTACCATAGATAGATAGATGATAGATAGATAGATAGATAGATAGATAGATAGATAGATAGATAGATATACAATTGTGCCACCTGAACACCTTTGGTAGATTGCAGAAATTCATTATTTGAAGCAGTTAAGACATCTAAATATATCAGATAATTACTGCCTAAGTTAAACAAAGTATAAAAATCAAATATTTGAAAAATGTTAATTACTTACAATTTATGAATATTTACATATATACATATATTTATAGTTCATCTTTGTATTAACATTTTCCATAAATAAAAAATATGTAAACATAGTATGTACTGATAACAATTAATATAATAAAAATAAAGCTGATCATTGTCAGTCAGCTCATTTAAGCAGTATTTATACAAACAACAGGATGAAAACCCAACTGTGTGAATCAGCTAAGGGTTTCATTAGAAGAGGTATCAGTTTCTTCACGTGGCTATTAGATAATATCTTAGGAGCAAAGAGTTTTAAAATGTCCATTCTCAGTAAGTCCCTGAGTATAAAGTAAAATATAATTTGGTTCTTTCATACTTCATTCACAGTGCATAAGCTTAACTTGGAATCATTTCAGTGTACCTAGAACCCTCCTTCTGAATTTTAGATGTAGGCAGTATATTGTCCTAAGCTAAATTCTTTCCCATGGTACATTACTACAGCATATGAATCATAGATTAAACGTTATTTTTTGAGGGATTGCAAGGTATCCCTGCAGCAATGTTTAAGCATTCCTCAAAGAAATGAACACCAATCTTCTCTCAGTTACTAAACCCTGTATATATGAGTCATTTGAGGTTTAGCCTGAGAACCTGAGGTAGACATCATTTCATAAGTTGTTTTGGGATTTCTGTGAACACAACAGATTTGTTTTTATGCTTTGAGTTACAGTGGTCACATATGAAGATTTTTCCTTTTATATCAAAACAGAAGTTTTGATAAATTTTCACATTTCCATAACAAGACATAGTTGAGAGGTAGTGTCTTTTCCAGCACATTAGTATCTATCTGGAATTTCCAGTGACAAGTCCCAGAATGGTTCTATGGTATTTGATTTGTTGTTGCAAGAAAGATATGTAACTTGACTAAGAAATTGTCCATGCAAAATCTTAAATACATCATTCAGAATTTGTTCAATAAGTTTCCTTTGAGATTTAAGAATAAGAGCTGGTAATTAGGTACTAGTTGTTTTTGGTTAATATTTTATTTTATCCAAAAGTTCACGAATAAATTCCTGAGTATCTTGTTGGGTATAACCACAAAAAGCAGGAATTAGTTTCCATGCTGAATGTAGCATAGTAAATAGTGAGACCAAGTCCTACTCTTGAGACTGCAAGATTGGAACAAAGTATGTAAATCATGTTATATAAAATGATAGTATGAAATTGCCTCCCTTGGTTGAATAAGTTCCATATTTCTACACTTAGATGATTCATCACTTATACCTGATGATAATCTTAGATATCTGAACAACTAAAACCTTTATCATTTTCTTAGCCTTTACTCATTGAGTATACAGTCATATCTGTGACAGGTGAATGTTTCTAAATTTTTGTCTTATCTCTAGCAGTCACCAAAAAGTAAGCAGGAGTAACACAGTCCCAGATAAACAAATGACAAATGGTATCCCTCATTTGTGGATGCTAGCGCCAAATCCCTAGTTGAAAGGCAAGCTGAGAAAAGTTAATGTTATATTTATTTTTATCTGAAGGCAACTGTGATGTTATAATGTGAATCCCTTAACGGGCTCTAGAATTAACTTACCACTTATTTTCAGAATTTGTCATTGTGGTATATGGGTGGAGGGTATGAATTCCTATTTTAGAGTAATATAAAATTAAAGGGAAAATGTGAACTGCTAAACATATTTTGGAATTAACATACAGTTTATCTTCATAGGTCATAATTTTGGTCTATATGTATATATAGACATATTTTGGAGTAATACAAATGTGAGGGAACAGCAGCTGCGAAAAGGACTGGGTCAAAGAACTGACGGAAACAGTATGAAATGCACGAAGCTTCAATAAAAAGAAACTGGCTTTGAAAAAAATCAATAAGAACTGGCTGAAACAGTTAACTTCTGCCCAAACAATAAACCTCTGCAGAGAAAATTTTTAAAAAGACTGAGAAAAAGATGCAAAACTCATATGCCAGAATGCATGAACTGGGGTGGTGTCGGAGATGTGGAAAAGTGAATGTGTCTAAATTGAATGAGAAATGCTGTATGAAACACATAAAATACCAATAAAAATATTTTATTGAAAATGGGTAATAACTGGTCCCATAGTTAATGTAAAAAAATGAGTCTCTTAGGTCAAAAAGAATATGAGAAATTGTTATTCATGCATTCAGAATTGAAGTGTTTACCATAAATCTGCAAAAAAAATTACTAAAGAACAGAAATGTATTGAACATTTAGTTGCTTTTTCAGGAAAACAATTTGGGATTTTGTGTACAGAAGAGAGCATAAAATGAAGAGATATATAAGTTAAAATCTGAGGGCATTTGACAGAACTTTTTTTTTTATGAGAAATCCATCATGTTAGCATTGAGTATAATATTTTTAGAGAACTCCAGTTCCAGGGGAATCCGAAACCCTCTTCTGACCTCCGCGGCATTGCATGACACGGGTGCACAAACCTGCATGCAGACAGTATATTCATACACATACAGAAATTAAAAAAAATTAAAACAGAATTATTAATTTTTTTTAGTTTTCATTTTTTTATCTTTTATTGAAGTTTTGTGCATTTCATACATCACTTCTCAGTTCAATCCTGATTCATTTCCCCCTTCATGCCCCCCACCCCTCCCAAGTTCATGAAATCTGCCATACATGTCCTGTTTCCCTGTCTGAGTCTTTTCAACGTTTTTTAAAGCAGAAGATTATTGGAGTGGGGGAGGAAGAACTCTACTGCTTTAAAAAGTTCCTTGTCCCAGTTCTTTTGTTGTTGTCCCCTCAAATCTGTATTGTTTCACCATATGCATTTATGTATGTCACACTTACTAAATTCATGTCATCTGAGAATAAACTGTGTGTTATTTCCAAATCATATTTCGGGATCCATATTTTTCCCTTTTAATTTTATATTGTTCTAAAATATGCAAATATACCCTCCATCCTTGTACCAAAATCAAAAATCTGAAAATAGTAGGTTAATTCTAGAGTCCATTACATGATTCACATTCTAAGAGTACAGTTGCTTTTAGATAAGGAGAAATATAACATTAATGTTATTTAGTTTGCCTTACTTGATGGCTGGGAACCATCTTAAAAAGTGTTCAACATCGTTAATAATTAAGGAAATGCAAATTAAAATCACTTTAAGATATCATTTCACTCCAATAAGACTGGCTAGGATCAAGAAAACCAATGATACTAAATGCTGGAGAGAATGTGGGGAAAGGGGAACACTCATCCACTGCTGGTGGGAATGTAAACTTGTACAACCACGATGGAAAGCAGTGTGGAGATCCCTTAAAAGACTGAAAATGAGCTTACCACCTGACCTAGTCATACCACTCCTGGGTATATACCCACAAGATTCATCCTACCACATACATGCACAGCCATGTTTTTGCAGCTCTCTTCACAATAGCAAAGATTGGAACCAACCATAGTGCCCCTCAACCAACAAGTGGATAGAGAAAATGTGTTACAGCTGCACAATGGAGTTCTATGCAGCAGTAAAGAAAGATGACGGAAATTTTTTAACCTGTTAGTATATCCCAAATTCTGCTAATTGGTCTTGTTGACATTTTGGAAAAGTTTAATTTTTGGAGAATATAATTTAGCTTTATATTCTTATGGATTTCATTAATGAATGTTTGTATATATCTGCACACACTATATTGCTAGTTTTTATTTGCATTTTTGGTTTTTGAACTTAATAATGTTTAAATAATAATATACTCTGGCAGTGGATATTACTACTTCAGTTTTTGCCTCTCTTATATTCATTTCTTATATAAGTAAATAATGTTAATATCCATCTGAAAATGCAGGTTACATTGAACCCCAGTAATGCGTATATGTGGGTGTAAAAAAAAATATATAAATATATTTATATACAAATATATGTACATATACATATAAAATATCATTGAAGTTCTTTTCTTACAAATGACTCATATACCTAGGGTTCAGTGAAAAGAGTCTTCTACTTATTTCAGAAATGATGTATTCCTTCTATAAATGGAAAAGTTGAAGCAACCATTATTCTGTTGCATTTTCTTACATTTAATTTGGTTGCATGTCTCAATGTCAGTTATTTTACAATTTCAATTTCTTTCTTTTAATATTTACCTCCTTAAATCAATTGGAAATAATATTGACATGCATATGAATTAGTAAATAACTTTCAATTTACATATAAAACACTTGTAAATAAATTATAAATAACAAAATAATAAAAACCTCCAAAGTAAAAGCAACAATGTATGAAATTTCTTCACTCAATACGTAATGCTATATGTATGAATAATACATTATTAGAGCTGGACAGAGGGCTCAACACTGGAAGTTCTTGCAGAAGAATTGAGTTTGAATCCCAATACCCACATGACATCTAACAATTGTTCAGAAGTTCAGTTCTAAGGGACCCACCACCCTCTTCTGTTCTCTAAAGGCACTGCATGACACAAGTGAACTTGCATACATGCTGGCATAGCACTTATATATACATTAAAATAAGGAAATCAAAAAGCCTTTAAGTATAACTCTATTTTCTGAAGAGCTGAATTTTTGCTTAACCGTTCTTAAATTTAGACAATTATTAAAATAAGGAAATGCACAACACAACCATTTACTCTACTTTCAAATTATGTAATTCTATTTCTTAAACATATGGAAAATTATAAACAAGAAATTAGTAAATTAACACTAAGTAAATTATTTAAAATTCAACAGGATTGGGGCTGGAGAGATGGCCTAGCGGTTAAGAGCACCGACTGCTCTTGCAGAGGAACCGGGTTCGATCCCCACACCCACATGGTGGCTGAGAACCATCCGTAACTCCAATTCCAGGAGAACTCCAGTTCCAGGGGAATCCGACGCCCTCTTCTGACCTCCACGGCATTGCACGACACAGGTGCACAGACCTGCATACAGGCAGTACATTCATACACATAGAAAAAAATAAAATCAACAGGATTTTGATATCTCTACTTTAGTTTCGAAGGATGATTTCAATGCTTAAAAATCTTTTCTAAATTTTTTAGCTGGATGTGGTGGTGCACGCCTTTAGTCCTATCATTTGGGAGGCAGAGGCAGGCAGATCTTTGTGAGTTCAAGGCCAGCCTGGTCTACAGAGTGAGTTCCAGGACAGCTGGGGCTACGGGGAGACCCTGTCTCGAAAACACCAAAAACATATATTTTCTAGATTTTTTAACTGCATTTGTCAAATACAGCCATTATTATTCTTTCAGCAAATGAAGATGAATTAAAAATATCAATAAAATAATAATAAAATATCATTTTGATTCAAAGAGCATATGTGATCAACTAAAAATAATTGCAGTACGACTGTTTCTATGGCAGTAGAATGGGACCAAATATCATTTGTTTTGTATGATGTCAAATATGCTATTACTTTACATACATTCATTCATGATTTTATATTAATATAAGTAAACTTTGTTTTCTTCTTGCCACAAATATTCATAATAATTTTTATTTAAACCATGTTTCTTTTCCTCTGTGAATATCTATGTAGGGGCTGGAGAGATGACTCAGCATGTAAGAACACTGGCTGCTTTTGTAGAGGACCTAGACTTGGTTTCCAGCACCCACATGGCAGATAATACTTTTCTGTAAATCCAGTTTCAGTAGATTTGAAAACCTTTTTTGACCTCAGAGGACACTGCATGGCATGAGTTCATTACATACATGCAAACAAAAAGACCATACACACTTTCTTCTAAACAAAACAAAACTAACAAACAAACACAAACTATGGAACTATGGGTGCTTCTTCGCTAACAGAGAACTATACAGAATAAAAATGACATTATTTATAAAGTTTTACTAGCAATAGTCTCATTACCAGGCCATGTGCATGACCAAATGCTGTACTAACAAAGACAAAATTTTGCTCTCATCAATCCATAAATATATAGTACTTTACTAGATGGAACACATATCTTTTACATTGTTTCAAAATTAAAATTTTTATAATTAGACTATTGTGTAAAAACCACTATTATTTCATCTGTCTCTATTTTTCTTTAAATTAAAAAAACATTATTTTATTTGGTACCAACTGACATATATTTTTATTGTTTATTTTTAAAATTTAATTTATGTTTACTGAAATATAACAGTATAAAATTGCACATAGTAATAGGGTCACAGGATTTTTCATGCATGTATACACTGTTTAAAGCTTAAATCCACCAAACATGTCCATATCATTAAACATATAATGTATCCGTTGTTAAAACTTCCACAGATCTTTCTTTGAGACTTTCGAAATGCATGCAACATTACATCCATATTCATCCTACTCCAAATTAATACATCAAAGCATCATTCTCTATGAAACTGCAGCTTGATATTCATTGATCAGTGTCATTTGTATATCCCTTCTAATGCAGTCTCTGATCATCATGATTTGTCTCTTAACTCTTTTTTTTTTCTTACACTCCACTCATACACTAAATTTACAAAGTCAGAAAATAAACTATAGTATAATGCCAAAACACGTTTAAGGATTCAGAGTTTAATAGTAAACTTGCATGCAAGTTAAAAGAAATATAACTTTATGTTCCTAAATTACATATCAAGTTGATGTATCTTTTAGTGTACTTTTATAAAAGAGTTTTATTCTTTCTCATAAACCTTAAAATTGAGGAAAATAGAGACATAAACATCAAGCTATGTCTATAGCAATATCAGTCAATGTGGTATTATCTTTACTGAACAATTTCCCACCATAGACCTACATACAAATATTTGATGCTAGGATCCACACATGAGAGATAACATATCTCCCCCCAATTTTTTGAGGCTGTGTTATTTCACTTAGCATAACAGCTTCTAGCTCCTTCCATTTACATGAAAATTTTATAGTGTCATCTTCTTTTACTGCTGCATAGAGCTCCGTTGTGTAAATGTACCACATTTTCATTACTCACTCTTCAGTTTAGGGACATTTTGATTGTTTCCAGCTCTTATTGTGATAAGAGCAGCAATAAACATGGCTGTGCATTTATCTCTGCTCTAAGATGAACTTTTGAGCACAGACCCAGGAATGTTATGATTAGGTCAAATGGTTGGTTCATTTTTAGCCTATAAGTATTTTCCACACTAATTTCCACAGGGTGTTGCATGAGCCTGCAATCCCTCCAGCAGTGAATGAATGTTCCTCTTTCTCCACACTCTCTCTAGCATTTGGTATCATTTGTTTTCATGATCATAGCCAGTCTTATCAGGGTAAGATGAAATCTTAAAGTGTTTTTAATTATCATTTCCTTCATTACTAATGATTCTGAACATTTTTAAGATGTTTCTTAGCCATCTTTATTTCTGTTGAGAAGTCTCTGTTCAGATCTTTAGCCCATCTTTTAACTGGATCATTTCTTCTCTTAGTCCTTTGCTTCGTTTAGTAAATTATGTACTCTGAATATTAAAACTGTCAGATGTGTCACTGGTGAAGGTTTCCTCCAACTGTGTGGGCTTTTTCTTCAATTTTTGATTATTTATTTTGATGTACAGAAGCTTTTTAGTTTAATGAGTCCCACTTATTGATTGTTGACCTTATTTCCTGTGCAAATGCTGTCTGATTTAGAAAGTATTTCCTCCACCTTGTAGGTTACTGCCAATGTTTACTTCTAACATTTTCACTTTCTCAGGTTTCACATTGAAGTTTTTGATACATTTAGAGTTGACTCTTTTATAAGGTAAATGGTAGGGGTTTAGTTTCATTCTTCTATAAGTGTTGAGCAAGTTTTGCCAAGCTAAATTATACATGTAATATGTTTGGAATGTGCTGAGTATGTCCTGACTTTAAATATTTTTGCTCATGTTCATTGTCTTAAAATATCCTTAAGCTTTACATTTTGGCATATTTAATTTGGAGAATAGTTTCTATGTATTTTTTTTTTGAGCCATACAGTTTACTAAGCAAGCGTATCAAAATTTCCTGGAAAGCAGACCCTGAGTTCTGACACCATGACCAAATGAACAAAAGGAGAAGCTCAATAATGGATGTGTCAGAACTCCTCATTGAGAAATTTTAATGGACTCTAAAGTTGGACATTTAATTCACCCTGTTCATCTTCTGGTTCCCTGCCTAGAAAATGTACCCAGCTACTCTCACCTTCACAGATACTGGATGAGAATTTTGTTCTCTCTGTAACTATACTTCTGGGGTCTTTTAGATAGATCCACTGAGCAAGGGTATACTAGTCACCACACCCTATGCCCCTTTTCATCATGGAAGAAATCACATTGGTCAGCACCCCGACTCCTTCTTGGCAATCAGGGTAACCTCCTCAGAGGGTAATGTGATAAAAGTAGGAGCAAAAAATTTGCTAGACAGTTTAGCGTCAAGACCCCACAAAGAGCCATTTTGTTTCTCAGCTGAGAGCTGAAGACTTCCGGGATCTGCCAGTAAACTTATCCTTCTGGTTGCTCTGACTTGTGGCCCATGAATCTTTAACTCACTTGTCAGATTTATTAACCAGTGGGTAAATTCCACTAAAATCATTGTGCTAAGGATCCAATACAACCCCCCCCCCAGCAGAGATAATTCCATCTTGGAAACATCAACTGTGGTTGACTCTTGTGAACTTCCTTCAATGATTTGAAGGCCACATAATGAGCATGGGAAATTAAATAGAAGATTATAAAAATTCAGGGATATTTATAGCCCTAAGTGCCCACAAAAAAACAAACAAACAAAAAACCCCAGAAAGGAAAAAATAAATGATCTAACATTACACCTAACAACACTTTAGAGACAACAACAAATGAAGCCTAAACCCAAGAGACAGGAAGAAATTACAAAAATCAGAGCAGAAATCAATGAAATAGAAACAAAGAAAACAATACCAAAAAGAAAAAAATCAGCGAATCTGTCCTACTTTGTCTTCCATTGCTGTTACAAAACACACTGACCGACACCAACTTGGGGAGGAAAGGGTTTATTCAGCTTACATCTCCTGGGTCACAGTTCATCACTTAGGGAGCACAAGGCAGGAACTCAGGGCAGGAACCTGGAGGCAAGAGCTGAAGCACAGGCCATGGAGGAATGCTGTTCACTAGCTTGCTCCCCTGGCCCATGCCCAGCCTGACCTTTTATACAGTACACAACAACCTGTCCAGGGTGGCACCACCCATAGTGGCTGGGCCCTCCCACATTGCTCAACAATCAAGATAATACTCCACAGATGTGGCCACAGGCCAGTCCAATGGAGCCAATTCCCCAGTTGAGGCTTCCTCATCCCAGGTGTGTCAAGTTGACACTAAAGCCATCCAGCACAGAATCCAAAAGCTGTTTCCTCAAAAAGATAAACAAGATAGACAGACCTCCAGCCCAGTTAGTCAAAAGAAAGAAAGAGCAACTCCAATTTTTTTGTTGCAGAAATTTACAGTTTTGGTCAGTTCTATGAGCAAGTCTTTTTTTTTTTTTTTTTTTCCCTTTAATTTTGTATTACTCCAAAATATGCATATATATACATACTTGATACATATACCAAAATTACAATATCTGAAGATAATCTCCAGGTTAATTACAAAACAAGTTTAGAGTGGAACTCCTCACCAGTGACCCATCTGACAAAGGTTTAACATCCAGAAGTCACTTTTTTATGTTTAAGGGTTCACATTTTTTCTTTTAATTTTATATTACTCTAAAAACGAATATATGCCTTCCACCCATATGCATTAATAGTATGTCTGAAAGTAAGCGGTAAGCTAAATGTAAGGCTCATTAAGATATTCACATTATAACATCACAGTTGCTTTCAGATAGAAAGAAATATAACAGTAACATTGCTTGGCTTTTCTTTCAATTGGGGGGGTTTGGTATTAGCATCCACAAATGAGGGAAACCAATTGTCATTTGTGTTTCTGGGACTGTGTTACTTCACTTAGCATAATGGCTTCAAGTTCCATCCATTTATCTGCAAAGCTTATGATGTTATCTTTCTTTACTGCTTCATAGAACTCCATTGTGTAGATGTACCACATTTTTGTTATCCACTCATCAGTTGAGGGCCATTTGTTTTGGTTCCAACTCTTTGATATTGTGAAAAGAGCTGTGATAAACATAGATGTGCATCTATCTTTGCAGTAGGATGACTCTTGTAGGTATATACCCAGGAATGGTATGGGTGGGTGTATTAGTCACTTTTCTGTTGCTGTGATAAAACACCATGACCAAAGGAACTTATAATAGGAAGAGTTTATTTGAGCTTACAATTTCAGTTTCTTTTTTCATTTCAGCCTGAGATTTTTTTCAGCATTTCCATTTCCTACCAGAGTTGGTCTTTCTCTCCATTTAGGTCGTGAATTTCTTTGGTTATATCCATGATTGTTCTTTTAAGATCTGTGTCCTGGGTTACCTCCAGGGATATCTCATTGTTGGAGTACTCTATAAGACTGATAGAGTTTGATGGAGATTTATTATTTGCTTTTCCCTTGTCGTTCATTTTTCTTTGTGCTTTTGTCATGTGGGTTGGATTTGTTTTGCTTGTAATTTGATGTGAAATTCAGGAGTTTCATTCTTGCGATGTAGGCTTGTTTCTTTAGTTTGATGGGGGGAGAGAGTGATTTGGCCCCTGTGCCAGCAACCTTGCTGCTGCCTCAGGGTCCCTGAAGACTGAAGGTCCCAGTGGCACAGGCATGCTCTTATCTGGGCTGCTGTGGAATCAGGGAGGCAGCTGACTACCTCTTCAGTGTCCCTGAAGAACCAAGTCCCCAAAGGGGTGGGCCCCGTTCTTACTGGGATGCAGTGAAGAAGCCCCAGTGCTGCTAGCTGCTGCCCTCCAGGGTGTCCCTTGAAAACTAGAGCAGCTTCCTGCTGCAATGGGGCTGTCCTATCTGGCCTGGACTGCGGTGAACCAAGGGTGCCTGGCGTTTGCCTAGATGATCCCTGAAGATCTAATTTTCTGATTTTACATCCTGCCCGCAGATTCCCCTTCCCCCCCAATTTTTTTTTTTTTTTTTTTTTTTTTTTTATTTCTTTTCTTCTTTCTTTTCATTTCTTACTCTTTCTTCTTCTTTGGAATATTACTATTATGAAATATATAGATATATATATATATATATGATTAAATATGTATAATATATCAACTGAGTGAATTTTTGGTGCCAGTAGCTAGTACATATATGTGTTTAGGGATAAAAACTTGGAATTGGATAACATATCAGGGAGCAAGTACCTGAAGAAAATTTTTTCCCCTCTATCAACAGTAATTTACTGACTATAGTAGCTCTTTTTTTTTCTTTGAGTTGGAAATTTTTTCTGCCAATGTGACCTTTAAACATTTTCATCCAATGGCAAGAAAAAAATGCTGAAATCATCCCAAAGATCTGGTGATTAATACCCGGATAGTGCCAGTTGTGGAGGAAGTGCACAGATGGAGAACCCGTAAAAATATCATCCATCTTAATAGTTAAACTAAAAATAAAGCCATGTCCCCATTTTATATAGTAATTTTCTTATTATTGACCCAGGTAAGATATCTAACACAGTAGACCACCTTAAGATTCAGAACACTAGCCAGAGGTTCGGAAAATATCAGCATGGTTGACTCTCATATTTTGCCAGGTTTTTTTCATTGATTATAAGCAGGAACACCTCTTAGAATTACCTACATGCCTTTATTTCTCGTATAACTCACTCTACATATTGATCTTATGCTTGGGATAGAGAGTGCATAAATAAGACTATCACCAGAGCTCAGATCCAAGAACCTGTACTTAAACAAGTCACAGGCCATAGGCTTACTACTATCATTCTGACTCATAGATATTATATTAAACTCCTAATAACTTATTTTTATACACATAGATTAGTGCATTTCTCAGTTCAACATAAAAGGTTTTTCTTGTAGCATACTGTGAATTACACAGAGAATTGCAAATGCTCAAAGTGCATAGAATATAGACTGTGGGAGTGCTCAACTCTAAATGGAAACTTATATAGCACATTATCCTCCCAAGTCTTAGTGATCCTTACAGAAGAGATTCAGAATGAGTGTATGAGACAGAGGTGTTAGATGAATAAAAGGAATTTTTTTTTTCAGGACACTAGATTGTAGTGGTATGCTGTAGTCCAGGACAGGATATTTAAGCTTGCAGCTCTGTTCACACAGGAGCATGAGCATCTTAAGGAAAACAGTTCATTTCACACCCCTGTTCTCTGGAAAGCCAGGCGAGCCCTCTGCTAGTTCTACAATTCCTTTGATCTGTGGATTAAACATCCTGGAAGAAGCATCTACCTGTCAAATGTTAGTGTCAGGATTGTTCTATTTGCCTTCGACCTTTTCACATGTTATTGTTAAGTGATTTTAGATCTTCTCTGAGATTTTTCCCCTCACCTTCTACAAACTTTTTTCCAGAGCTTTGACTCAGGTGCTTTTCATATTCTATATATAATATATATAATATAACTATATATATATATAATATGCCTGTAGTCCAGGACAGGATATTTAAGCTTGCAGCTCTGTTCACACAGGAGCATGAGCATCTTAAGGAAAAACAGTTCCTTTCATTATATATATGTAATATATATATTATTATATAATATATATATAAATATATATATATATAATATGTAAGTGTATTATATATTCCTCTCCTGTCAAAAGGACAGAGGAACAGAATCAGCGAAACACGCATAGAACAGCTATCAGGAACCTAGCCTTCAGGAAGTAATCTATCCTCTCTATCTATCATGCTATTTATCTATGCTACCTTTACTTATCTATATCTCTATCTCTGTCAACAACCCTTGCTTTTAATAAAGAGTTTTACTAGCAGACCTGCTTGTCTGAAGAAATATTTTATTGTAAATAAAGTATTTACTCCTAAGCCTCTCCAGGTGACTCTACATGAGCGCGTTCCCCCCACTATCTCTGCAGCAGTTCACAGAGGTCAGGAGTGGAAAACAGAGATCGTGCAGTTGTACATATGAACTCACAACACCTATGACAGCAAGTACAAGAGCTGTGCTAACTCATGCCAGACAAGAATCCAGCATGCATGGAAGCACTGGGCAGGAACTCCCATTCATGGCTCAGGATATATTGGCCACTGATGGATACTGGAACAGAAAACGTAATTTTCTCCACTAGTATGATATTTGGTACAATGACCAGACTCAAGTTTATTGGACCCACAACCAGGAGGACAAAAGTGAAGGATAGAGTAGTGCAGAAGGGATGGAGGGGAATCTGAATGTGATTCAACTATCAAAATACACACACACCTATTTATCTATATATCTATATCCATATAATATAAATATATATATATTATATTATAATATATATATATATGTAGATCTTTCTCTCTCTCTGTATATATATATATATATATGATAGATATATAGATATAGATATAGATAGATATAGATATAGATATAGAATTAGGCCTCCCTATGTACCCAGCTGGCTTGGACTTGCTATGGAGACCAGGCTGGTCTTTATCTTATAGAGATCCACCTGCCTGTGCCTCCCTGGAGTACTGGTATTAACATTGTGTACCACAATGTCCTGCCCATAAATTTATTTTTAAAAGAAGTGTAATGTGTTCAATATAGAAAACAGACTTATTATAAAAAAGTATTAGAAGAAATGGATGGCCATGAAAAGAAAAAAAATCTGTGACCTTAAATTCCTTACATATAAAAACTAATTTGTGATACGAACCTAATAAAAGATAACTCTAAGAAGTTTCTGCATTAAAAAATAAAAATACATTCATGATATGCATAAACAAGAACAGAGAATGCAAAGACATAAGAATAAAATAAAAAAGAAACGTTTTATTTCTAAAAATATTTTATAGAAAATTTTTGTTCATTCAACAGGTGATTTGCATCTATTATATATACAGAATTTGTTTTGTTTTATTTTGTTTTGAGACATGGTCTCGCTCTAGGCCCAGTTTGCCTGGAACTCACTATATAGTTTCAATGCCATAGAGATCTGCCTGCCTATCCCTCCTGGATCCTGGGACTAAAGGTGTGTACAAACTTCACTGGCTGTTTATAGAATTGTTAGCCTAAATAGTAATCAAAGGAAAAAGCCAATAATCAAAATTGACACAAGTATTCCAAAAAGGAGATATAAAGTTCAACATTAAAAACACAAGAATGCACAGAAATATTAGAACATAAATATAAAATAAAAAATCTAAAGACCATAATTTAAAATTTGTAAATATTCTAAGATTTTGGAAAGACCCCAACACCACCAAATTTATAAAGATGTAAAATACAAGGTACTACTGTTGCAACTTAAGATTTTGTTTTTAAACAAAAGTCCAACCTCAAGTAGCTAAAACATGCTAGATTTTTCCTACTCCAATATGCCAATTAAGTACAAAAATAATGATTAGAAACAGAAGACATTTATTTAAAGTGGTCACACTGAGATGAAAATAGACAAAGGGTGCATTTACAATAAGTCTATCTTTGGATACTGCCACCAGCTTTAAATGAAAATTACAAAATAATGAGGTAAATTATGGATAACTAAGAAATTGAGTGTAGTCTTGTTTCTTGTTTTCTTAATCAGTTCTTAAATGTTGTCAAAACAATCTTTAATTACTTGGGGAAACAACTGATTTCTCAGGAGATTAATTCTGTCCCATAGCTGGCTGTCTCCCTGGCAAAAATTGACTGATCTGGTGAGTTGCCTGTCCAAATAAGTTTTACTCTTCAGAAAATTCTAATGTTAAAGAAAGTGGCTTATCTCTACCTTCATCCATGGGATAGGTTTGGTAGACAGATAGCCCCTGAATGATCACCACTATGCCCACAGGTAAACAGGTGGCCCGAAGTGAGGAGACAGAAACAAAATGAAGTTAGAGACACGAATCTTTTATCCAAAGTACAGCTATTTCCCTTTTGAAACAGGCATTAGAAGTGTCTTTTGCTAAATTGAATCAGTCTTTACTTAGGTGCACCAGTTAAATCAAACACAGGATTATTTCAAGTATGTACATAAAGACAATAAAAATAAAGTTACTAAATAATCTCTATTAAAAAAACGAATGTAGAAGAGCAGTGTGAGGAAGAAGCAAGAATGACCTCAGGACTGACCAAAGCTGCACACCACTGCATTCCTGAGTCCAGCGCCTGAGTGTCCACCACCCCTAGGCCCAAGAGAAAGGCTGAAAGGGATATTAATGGGGATAAAGCCAAGGGGAAAGACGAATCACGGAGATCTGCGAGATTATCGGTTAAACATGCTCCTCCAAAGCCAGAGCCCAAGCCTCAGAATGCACCTTCAAAGAAGGGAGAAAAGGTGCCCAAAGGGAAAAAGGGAAACACTGATGTGGCCAAGGATGGGAATAATCCTGTTGAAAATAGAGATGCATTAGTAGGATCGAAAGGTTACTCCTGAACAAACTGTCAGCCCATGAAAGGAAACAGCCAGAATTGACCAGAATCCAAGTCAACAGCTCCAGAGAGAGAGGACAGTTTTACTTCTCATCCACCTGTGCCCCTTTTCTAAGCCTAGGGAACAATCTGCGGAAGAGGGGGCGTGGTAGAATGTAAAGGCTGCGATTGGGGTGAACGGTGAAACTACAGCGATGTAGTCTGGACACTCATTTGATCAACTTGATTGAACAAACAACCTGTCAACCTCCACTGAATGGTGGGACTGTGGGGGTTTGGGCACAACAGTCTATAGATTGGTTTTGCACGAAGGATGCTTATACTCATGGATTATCACTTATAGCTAAAAAATGAAAAAAAAAAAAACCTGAAAGATGCAGGACAGTTATGGCAGAATACATGATCTGGGATGGGGTGGGGGTGGGGGGGAAGGGAAAGGGAAATATGCCTGATCCAAATTGGAAAATGATGTACGAAATGCACAAACCATCAATAAAAATTAAATTTAAAAAAAAAAATAGAGACGCTAAAACAGACCAGGCACAGAAAGCTGGAGGCGCTGGAGATGACAAACGAAGTGTACATTTTTCATAACTGTATATTTCTGGTGACTGTAACAGTTTGAAATACTATGTTTTACCAAGTTTTATAAAACTGGAGAATTTTGTTTTACTACTTTTTATAAAGGATTGTCATTGACACAAAGAAAACTTCATTGTTTTTCTCGAGAGGGGGGACATATATAACTAAAAATATCTCCCAAGCTGGATTGATGTGAGGTTAACACCTTTCCCTGCCAGTTCTTAAAGACTCTTACTGGATCCCCGATGGGATTTCCTGATGTTGACACACCTGGCCACCTTGGCACATAACGCTTTGTGGTGTGGGAAAATTCAAAAATAATTTTTATATCCTCCTCTCTCTTCACCATAAAAATCAACACGGACTTTATTCCCTTAAAACCAGAGATCTGCTGGGACCTGACCCCCTAAAACTGTTTTTTCCCTGTATGTTGGGCAATCTGGACTGCAGTGACATCACTGGGAAGGTTCCTCAGAAGAGCAGTGGTTCTTTTTCTAAAAGATTGTGGATATTAAGATTGATAATTCTGCTGTGTTCATTTCATTTCCTGAAACTCAGAGTCGGCTTGTGAAAAGTTGTTCTAAACGATATACTTAATGTGAAATGTCAACCCTCACTCTAAACTCTCCCCATTCAGAGCATCAAACAAAGATTTAATTGGATTTTATAATGGCTTTCTGATTTTGATAGGCCATACAAGAAGGGAATTTGAAAGTTCTTATGTACTGTTAATGATAAAGTCCTACCTTAAATACCATCATTGTTTATGAGAAGTACTTTAATGAAGGTGGATACAGTTTGGCTTGGAAAAAAATGTAGAAAAATATGCTGGGGCTGGAGATGGCTCAGCAGTTAAGAGAGCCGACTGTTCTTGCAGAGGCCTGGGTTTCGATTCCCAGCACCCACATGAGAGCTAAGAACCATATTTAAGCTGGGCGTGGTGGCGCAGGCCTTTAATCCCAGTACTCCGGAGGCAGAGGCAGGCGGATCTCTATGAGTTCAAGGGCAACCTGGTCTACAGAGTGAGTTCCAGGCCAGCTGGGGATATAGGGAGATCCTGTCTCAAAAAAAATGCTGAAAATAAGAGATAGAAACCAAATTGTATCCATTTTATGATTTCACTTGTAAAGAATCTAGGAGCAGAATTATTTTTTCTTCTGATATTAGAAATAATAACCTGGATCTATATATTCACAGACAAATATACCAGTCACATTCCATCAAAGAAGTTTCTTTTGCAACAGGTGAAAGCCATTACAGAGTTCCACAACTGGTAACAGAGAACAAATATCTGTTTGATTTCCAGCCTTAAGTGACATATCTACAAGGGAACCTTTAAACCTAAGGCCCAGAGAGCTTATTCGAACCAGGGGTAGAGAGAATAATAATAATGCATCTCTCAACTACTTGATGATAGTTGATGATAATGAAGCTTCCTCATGTAACAGAGTGTCAGGACCACAAAAGGCCATAAACTCACAAAGTATAGAGAATACATGTCTACAAAGTGTAGACTTTGGGAGTATATAAAATCCACCCATCCAGGATTCAGGGAGCATTATGGAAGGGGGGTGGGGATGGAAAGATTTTAAGAACCAGGAGAGGAGGTACATGATTATATGGAAACAGAATCTTACAGACTCCTGAGACCATGCTCATAAAAACTTACAGGAAAATGGTGTCAGCATGCAAAAAATTTATGCAAAATTAATCTGACAAAAGCCTAGCAAGTACTGGAGAAATGGACAACAAGCCCCAACAATTAGCTGAAGAACTATTGGTAACTGATTATTGCTGAGTGAGGGAGAGTTCATCTTATTTGAGGGAGGGACTCTAGATAGCCCGACTAGACCCCAGTGAATGAACTTCAACTGAGGAATAATCTGGATACATAGTATCTTTATTTGATAGGCCCTCACATATATGACAAACCTCATGAAATTCAGTCATGGAGTTGTATAAGGGTGTGTTAAGGGATAGGGGATAAATATTATTAAGAATTTTGTATGAAATATACAAAATTCAATAATAATATACACATAAATATAGCATTTGAGGATTCAATAATAATATACACATAAAAATAGCATTAGAGGATCTGAAGAGATGGCTCACTGATTAAAAACATGCACTACTCTTCAAACACCCTGAGTTCCATTCCTGGTACATGTAGGGTACCAGGAACTTCCTGTAACTCCAACTCTAGGTAATATGACCTTGTTTTCTGATCTTCACTGCACCTGTACTCACATCCTCAGTCCAACACACAGACACACACACATACAGAGAAGTAAAATAATAATAATAACAAATCATTGGTATCAAAATAACATTTCCCTATGAATACTACACCTGAATAGAAGCAAACCCACAGAAGCTTTGTATGATAATTAAAAGTAAGACATATTGATTAGAATTATGTTTAGGTAAGTATACACTTTTTGAAAATTAACTTCTATATTGTAAGCATGCACATTTTATTGTATATAACTTTTACACAGGGAAAATGAAAATTATAAAACATAAAAACATATCCATTTTCTATTTCTTTGGTTTCTTTTATTGTCTTAAGTCACTGTTATAAAATGGCATTTTTTCATGAATTTAATAAGATAGAGATTTGACTAATATCAGGTAATGTCTGTTTTCTTCTTAAGTTTATCACTTACTACTCTGATGAATTAGAAAAAAATTGAAATACTACTAATATATACACTATAAATCATGAAGATAAATATATTAAAACTTTTACTCTGTCATCTATACTTAAAGTAAATTTCCAAGCTTATTATTAAAATTTTTCTTTCTCATGGGTCACATCCAAGGCTAATTTACAGGGAAACTTCTACTGAGATACTTTTGAGAAATCCAATATAACTTAGTGTCCCTGGTGACTCAACGTGTACACTATTTCCTCTTGACAAAAGCACTGAATCCATAAGAAAAGATTGGTTGATAATATTAGAAGAAGAAAAATATCATTGAAATTTTGAGGCTTTATTTTTGAATAAGGTGAAATGATGCTTGCCTAAAAGTGGGACAGTTAACAATAGCCTCAAATTGATATCAACAGTAGCCCAAAATCTTCTTTTGAAGTTGCAGTCAGGTAACAAGTTCATTGTAGCTATAGTCATCCTTTATTGAAAACGAATGAAACTTTCTGCTTCAATGTTCCTTTCATATATTCTTTAAAGAATCTCTGGTATTCAGTAATATTGAAGAAATCTTCTGCCTATTGATAAAGTTTTGAGCATCTTCTAGCTATAAGAAGGCTCTTGTGACCTGATGTAGTATAATATTCAGGAGGACTTGTAGTTTTCATATGGAATGAGATTTCTTTCCTTATTGTCAGATTGCTTCTTAAATCTAATAAAATAGCTGTATTAGAGCCTTTGCACTCCATTATAATCACACTTTCCTATTCAAAATTTAGATAATTGGTAGAAATTTTAAAACTTGTGCTATATATTGTTATGTTATCTATATTATTTGAGATTACATTATAAAAAACCTTCACGAGTTTCCTATGACAAAAATACATATAATGTGGAACTCACAGAGACATACACAAAATGCAATGGGGAAAATGTTATAAATGCAATGAAGAATAAAAACACACTTTAAATTATTCTCAGACTTACATATTTCCTGTTTCAAAAATTCAAATGGTCTCAAATTACATTCTTTATAATGTTGTAAGTTATTGAGCATTTTTTTCTTTTGTTGTTCCAGAGGTAAATGACTGTATGATCAGCATTTTATTCTAACTTACATTCATATTTTACCTCATCTCTAATTTCCTTGTTTTGTCTCTTGAATTGTATAATGTATTTCAGTAAACAAAGCTGTCCTCATTCTTAAGAAACTTTAATTTTTTTTTCTTTATAATTGAATTTTAGTGATTTATGTACAATAAAGTTTTATGGCATTTAGACTTGCTCCCCTTTCTGCACCTCTCTCCTCTGTCTCCTGCCCAATTTAATGAAATCTCGTGTATGTGTGTGTGTGTGTGTGTGTGTGTGTGTTTATTTGTACAATATCTTGTAGAGTGTGACGTCTGTCCCCGAATGTACTTTGGTGTGGCTCCATCCATTAGATACACTGAGTCCCATCCTTGTTAGACCCTGATTTTCCCATCCCAGCAGCCATCAATTGCCAAAAGTTCCTTATGATGAATTCAGATTTCTTACCTACTGCCCCATATCCAATCTTGGATTTTGTGTGGTTTGAGCTTACACATAACTTTCACATGCTGTTTCCAATTCTGCGAGTTCATATGAGTATCTGACCAGCTGTCTGCAAGGCTCTGTTTCATTGTGGTCATCAACCCCTCCGGCTCTTATAATCTTTCCATCTCATCTTCTGTAATAATTCCTGAGCCTTGGAAGGCAGAGGTTTGAAATAGGTGTCTTATTCAGTTATAATAACGTAATGGTCTCTTGTTCTCTACACATTGGATAATTGTGGGTCTCTTTGTTAATCTGCTGCAGAAAGAACTTCTCTTTTGCAAATTGAGATGCATTCATCCCACTTGGAGAGGTTGTACTACTTAGAGTTAAGCAAATCACAGACAGTTATTCTCAGTGTTTTACCAAAGATATGCACCCCCCCACACACACGCACACTCAAACACACATGCAAACATCCATACACTCATGCACATATACATGCATCTAACTGCTTATAATATAATATGAAACATCACTTTTGCTTCAATATAGAAGGGCACAACTTCTTCTAAAAAGATGTTTTCATTCCTCATATTAACTTTATTTCACTAATCTCCAGTGTTGTCCCTCTTCACTATAAGAATACCTTAATAACAGCAAAGAAAGGAGAAGCAGAATCAATTCCATAATATCTTTATTATTTCGCTCTATAGTTGTTCTGAAATGTTGCACATAACTAATTTCTACTTATTTACTTAATATTTTAACAGATTCAAAGGTGCATGATAAACATTTAATAATAATAATAATAATAATAATGGCATCATGATAGATCACATTTCTTTGAAGCTCACTGTGAGTATGGTAATTTTGTAAAGTTAAGTATATTTGAAGAAAATGTCATTTTTTAAGATAAATCAAAAGTGTTAATGATAGCAACGATGCAAGTATGAACACAATATTTATAAATGGCATAGCCTAATAGGATGTGTTTACATCACTCTAGTCCCAATTACCCCTTCCCTTTGCCTCCCTAGGCTTGGGTACATATAGAAAAGTAGTGTGTATCTCTTGAAAGCCTGTTTAACAATAATTTACTTTAACAATATATCCAGTATATGCATAGAGCTCCAATTCACAAAAAAGTTGCATAGTTTAGTTGAGAAAAGTAATTTATTCTCACCATGTTCTCCAGACCAGGATGTCCCTGAAGAGAACTCTAGCTTTCCAAGCTAGTTTTAACCAATTCCACATTTCATTATTCTGTCCATTAATGACTCACCACCATCTTTGCATCTTTTTTTAGTGGCTGCACAGCACTATCATTATATCTTTAATGTGAGTAAATTACCACCAATATTTTTTAATCTTCCTTCAAGGTCCTGAGTGTACCAATATATTGCTGTTTATGTCCTGTTCGAGTGGATCTTTTTGACAGCCCCTCCAGTACTAAACCTCTTGCCTATTACTAGTCCAGCAATAACAGTACCAAAGTCATGGGACAAGGAGCAGACTGGTGAGTGCAATCTAGATTACATAAGTTCTCTACAAACATGTAGACTCCATGCACATAAAGAAGTTAAGGAATTGTAATAAGCATGCACCAACATATTTCAATAGATCTGGCCTATCAGAATTTGAGGGCTCTGTCCTGGATCATGTGGCTGTGGGTTGGACAGCATTCCTTGACACCAGGACTTGCTCTTGCAGAATGAAAACAAAGTTTAACAAATGTCAACATAAATGGAGTTTTCAGAACCACATTCATATCCCTGCAATACCTGATATTCATGGTTGTCATTCCAAAACTTTAATGTTACACAAGTAATCAAAAAGATTCAATCACAGGCTTTTGTGAATTTAGCACATACATTCTTAGAACGGATAAGAGATTCAGTCTCTTTCACTGTTGTATATTTTAGTTATCAATCATAATTTGCTGGCATTCAATAAATACTGTATTTGAAGAATGAATGAAAAATAAATACTGTAAGACAACTCAGTAATGGGAAAGTGCCTGTTAAAGAGCCTATTGTTAAGCAGCCTATTAGAAAAGAGGCTGTAATTAAATAGCAAGTAAAAGGTGAGTAAATCCTGCTTAGAATACCCATCCCCTGACCGCAGATTCTTGGGAGCAACCCCACCTCTAGTACCAGCATGCAAAATGGTGTGGGTGGAGCTAGACAGGCAGACATCAGGACCACATCTTAGCGGGCCAGCTGAGCCAAACTTGCCTAGAGGCCTCCCATCCTTGAGCACCGGAAAGCCCCCAATTCGGCTACTAGCTTGCAAAATGGCATGGGTGGAGTTAGACAGGAAGACAGCAGGACTATAGGGCCAAGTGAGCAACCACCCCCTCCCTGCTCAAACTGGTGGTGCTGTTGGTGCAGACAATCCAGAGGGAACAATGTTAGAGAATCTAGGCTGCACAGCCAACATAGAGGAACTGGGCGGCAGGAAGCAGAGTGAGTGACCAACCAGTCCTCCATATTAACATTTGAGATTAGCACCAGAATCTAAAGAACAAAACAAACCCACATGCCCAAAACACAACAACAATAACAACAACAAAAAACATGGGAAAAGCTCATAATAAATCCACATTGATCTCTACTAGTCCTATAGGAGACGCCTACAATGAGGTTTCCCTGAAAGGAAACCAAGACATGGATCTTAGAATAACAATCATAGACATATTCGAATAAATCAAAGAATATAAAGGACAAAGCAGAGAACTAAGGGGAGAGAATGAAAAACTCAGGAAGGAACTAGAAAGAAAGAATGATAAACTCAGGAAAGAACGAGAGGGAGAAAATGACAAACTTTGGAAGGAGGTGGAAACACTGAAAAGATCCTGTGCTGAAATGATAAAAAAGAAACTGACCGATGAAGCTAGGAGCTACAAGAAGAGAATGACAAGCTCCAAAAGGAAGCTGGAATACTAAAGAAATCACAGGACTAAATGAAAAAAGAAATTGAACACTCATCCAATCAACATGAAATGATGGGGAAAAAGCCTGAGAAACAGAACGGATGACACAGAAAAAAGAATATCACATCTTCATGATAACATGGAACAACTAGAATGCTCAAGAAATATTATGAAAAATTAAAAGAAAACAAGAGTGGAAAACCAGGAAATGTAGAACACTATGAAAAAAAATAAATCTCTCCATCATAGGAATAGAGGAAGGAGAATTCCAAGACAACCGTATTGATCAGATCTGCAACAGAATAATAGAAGAAAGTTTCCTCAAACTGAAAGACAATCTCATACAAATAAAAGAAGCACATAGAACACCAAATAGACAAGACCAGAAAAGAAATTCCCCATGCCATATAATAGTTAAAACTCTAGTTCCTCAAAACAAAGACAAAATACTGAAAGCCACAAGAGAAAAACAATGTTACATATAAGGTGAAACCTATCAGAATTACAGCTGACTTTCCACTGCAAACTATGAAAACCAGAAGACCTTGGACCAAAGTATTGCCAGTGATAAATGACATTAGTTGCCAACCCAGGTTAATATACCCAGCAAAATGTTGATTATACTTGAAGGCGAAAATCTTTCATGACATAAACATAATGAAGAGACCTTCCCGTTCACAATAGCCTCAACAACATCAACAACAACAACAAAAACAAAAATACCTGGAAACAAGCCTGACAGATGACAACAAAGAACTTGACAACAAAAAATTTTAAACCCCTGATGAAGGATATTGAAGATGACCTTAAAAGATGGAAAGACCTAGTGCCAATTACCCAGTTGTAAGTATTTCTTGTGTAGGGCCCCCTGAGCTTTTGTACAAAGCAGTTGGGCATAATGCATTTTGGAAACAACAACAACAGAAAATACTGCATCAAAGAACTGACTGAAACAGTGAACTTCTGCTCAAAACAGTCAACTTCCCCATGGAAAATATTGAGAAAGACTAAGAGATGGAAAGCATGTTCGGCAGAATGCACGAGCTCTGGTGGGGTGGGGGAATGAGCGGGAACATGGGTCTAGATTTGTTAAAAATAAATAAATAAATTTATGTGAAAAAAAAGCGATGGAAAGACCTCCCATGCTCATGGATTGGAAAAATTAATATAGTAAAAATGTCCATTCTACCCAAATTCATATACAGATTCAACACAATCCCAAATAAAATCCCCGTGAGTTTCTTCCCACACAGAAAAAAAATCCTTAAATTTCTATGGAAAAACAAAAGACGCTAAATAGCTACACCAACCCTAAGTGAAAAGTACAATACAATGTGGATAACTTTACCAGACATAAAACTATATTACTGGGCTATAGTGATAATGATAATCTGGTACTCACAAAAAAACAGACCCATTAACCAATGGAACAAAATTGAAGATTGAAACTTGTGCTCATACAATTTCAGCCACCTCATATTTGACAAAGGAGTTAATAAAAGTTCAATGGGGGAAAGATAGCATCTTCAGCAAATGGTGCTGGCAAAACTGGATCACAAGTTGTAGAACAACAAAATTAAACCCCTACCTCTCATCTTGTACAACAATCAACTCCAAATGGATTAAAGATCCCAATGTGAAACCCAAAACTCTGAAGGTGATAGAAGCAAACTTTGGTAGCAAACTACAAGACATAGGCATAGGAAAAGACTTTGTAAATCAAACAGCAGCCACAGAAGAAATAAGGTCAACAATTGGCATGTGAGACCTTATTAAACTCAAAAGCTTCTATACATCAAAAGAAACAATCAATGAAGTGAAGAGAAAACTCACAGCATGGGAGGAAACCTTCACCTGTGATACATCAGACAGAGCATTAACATCCAGAATATATAAACTATTCAAAAACAAGGAAGAAGACATATGACCCACTCAAAAGATGGAGTAAAGAGCTGCACAAAGACTTCACTAGTGAGGAAGCAAAGATGGCTGAGAACCATCTTTAAAAGTGTTCATCATAATTAATAATTAAGGAAATTCAAATTAAAACCACTCTAAGATATCATATCAATCATATAAGACTGGCTAAAATCAAGAAAAAAAAAAGGACACCAAATTCTAGCATGGTTGTGGGGAAAAGGGAAAAGGGAACACTCATCCACTGGCGGTGGGAATATAAACTCCAGTTTTGCTAGCACCATTTGCTGAAGAAGCTATCTTTCCTCCATTGACCTTTTTTGGCGCCTTTGTTAAATATGAAGTGGCTGAAATTGTATGAGCTCAAGTTTGGATCTTCAGTTTTGTTCCCTCAGTCAATGGGTCTGTTTTTGTGTGAGTACCAGGCTATCTTCATAACTATAGCCCAGTAATATAGTATGAAGTCTGGAAAAGTCATTCCCCCAGTATTGCACTTTTCACTAAGGGTTGCTTTAGCAATTCATGGTCTTTTGTTTTTCAATGTGAATTTAAAGGGTTTTTATTTTCCAACTCTGTGAAGAAACCCTTGGTGTTTTTTTTTAATTGGGGTTGCCTTGAATTTGTGTATTCAATTTGGGTAGAATGGACATTTTTACTATATTTTTCAAATCCATGAGCATGGGAGTCTTTGCATCTTTTGATATCACCTTGATGTCCTTCGTCAGGGGCTTAAAATGTTTGTTATAGAGTTCTTTGGTGTCTTTGGTTAGGATGGTATTTTTTTGAGGCTATTATGAGTGGGAAGGTCTCCATGTAGTCCTTCTTCAATTACTTGTTGGTATAAAAAAAGGCTACTGATTTTACTAAGTTAATTTTGTATCCCATGACTTTACTTAAATCTTAATTGTTTCTAGTAGTTTTGTGGTAGAATTTTTTATCGTTCCTTAGGTAAAATATCATATCATTTGACTTCCTCTTTACCAATTAATATTCCTTTAATTTTCCTTCCTTGCTTTATTGCCCTAACAAACATTTAAAGCACTCTATTTAAGGGGAGTTACAATAAGGGGCAGCCTTGTTGGGTTCCTGCCTTTAAGGAGAATGCTTTTAATTTTTCTCCATTCAGTATGTCTTGACAACAGGTTTGTTGTATATGGCTTTGATTATGTTGAGGAATGTTCCCCTCAGTCCAATTCCCTCTAGAATTTTAAACATGAAGGGATGTTGGATCTTGTCAAAGAAATTTTCTGCACTAATTTAGACAATCATGTGATTTTTGTCTTTCAGTCCATTTATTTGTTTTATGATATTTATTAATTTATGTATGTTGAACCAACTCTGCATCTCTGGTATAAATCCAACTTGGTCATGATGGATAATCTTTTTTTTATGTGGGCCTGTATGTGATTTGAAAGTATTTTGTTGAGAATTTTTGCATGTTCATTAATGAGATAGGTTTTATTTTTGGTTGTGTCTGGTTTTGGTACTAGAGAGATGCTGTCCTTATAGATGGAATTTGGCAGATTTCCCTCTGTATCCTTCTGAACATTTTAAGTAGTAATGGTTGTAGGACCTTTTTAAATGCTTTTAGAATTCTGCTGTGAAACCATCTGGGCCTTGGCTATTTTTAGTTGGGAAGAGGGTATTATATTTTCAATTTGCTCAAATGTTATGGGTCTGTTTATGCTGTCAGTCTCTTTCTGATTAAGCTTTATTGATTCCCAGGACTTCAGATATTCATCCATTTCTCTTAGGTTTTCGAATTTAGTAGAGTATAGGTTCTTGAAATATTCTCCTATGATTATTTGGATCTTTTATTTGTCTGTTCTGCTGTTCCCCTTTTCATGACGAATATTATTGATTTGGAGTTGCTCTATTTTCTTTTGGTTAACTGGGCTAGAGGTCTGTCTATCTTGTTTATCCTTTCAAAGAACCAGCTTTTGGATTCATTAATTGTTTGTATTTTTTTTCTTTGTTTCTATTTCATTGGTTTTGCGGGGGTCACACTGGGGATCTTAGCCAGCCCTGGACCTGCAGGACTGGCTGGACCAAGGAGGGCCAGGTGCATCTGCTCGCCCTCTCCGCAGCCTCCATGTCCCAGGAGACAATCAGACGCAGCAGGGAGTCAAGTCAGGCAAGGTCTCATTTATTGTGGGCAACACAGAAGTTTATAAAGGCAAAAACCACAAAGATGTTTCTATGGTGCCAAGCGGGCAGCCAATTGTTTCAAAGGGCTAGGTAGCAAGTAGGCTGTATGTAATGATTATTCCATAGAACTTAATGGGAGACAGGTACTGATCTCGAGCTGTCCACAAGTAGGGAAGTACCTCTGAGCCTATCAGAATTACCCTTTTTCTTCCTCCCCTATTCAGTTGTGGTCATAGTGACCGTTGTAGTTACAATGGTTTACATGACTCTTTGGCTGAAGTTATTTGGCAGGTAGGGGACAGTCAGTGAAACTCAAGCCACGCCTAGAGATTTCCAACAGGCCACACTTTTGGAGAGGCTTTAGGGCCTGACATCTCCCCCTTTTGGTTTTGTATGGGGGGGTCAGCATGGCCCTTGTCTTAGGTTGTCTGAGCTAACCTCTACTAGGCTTACCCGTCATTGGGAGTTAAGGGCAGCTGTTAGCCCAACCCCTGTCTTACGTTGCCTAGGGGTAGTCATATCTTACCCATCATTGGGTACCATGTGTCTCCTCCCCTCCCCCTCTTTGCCACACTGTCCCCTGTCTTAGGTTGGCCTCTCTTTGAGGAACCCTTACCCATCATCGGGGCAAAACAGTGGGCAGGGGGTTGTATCAGGGCCATATCTGGCTCGCAGTGTCATAAGTTGAATTTCCTGGGCCTTGTTCTGTATCAGCTGAGTCAACCTGTTAAAGATGCAGGGTCCGATGGTGCAAGCAAGTAACACTATTATAAGTGGGCCGGCTATGGCCGATAAAAGAATTGTTAACCAAGGCGACCAGTCAAACCATTAGCTGAACCAGCTCTCGTCATAATTATGTCGCCTATCTTCTATTCCCTTTCGAATCTCATCCAGATTTTTTGTAATGATCCCTGAGTGATCTGCATAAAAGCAACACTCCTCCCGCAATGCTCTGCAAATTCCCCCTTGTTCAAGGGTTAGGAGATCCAGTCATCTCCGATTTTGGAGGACTACTTGTGCTAAGGAGTCTAGGGACTTTTTGAAGTATCTGAGAGTGGTTTCCACTCTATCAAGGTTGACATCAATTTGCATCTTGAGTTCTTGATAGTATTACCAGGACCAGAGAGGCCCCTCTCAGACCAGTTCCTGCTGCCCCAAGCCCCAGAAGGGAAGTGACCACCAGTGCAGTAATGAGTTCCCTCTTCTCCCTGTGGTTACTTTGACTGGAGACCATTTCTTCATTAGAATGATATAATACATGGGGCATCACTGCCACCATAGCACAGGTATCATTGCCCTGTTTAAGAACTGCAGTTGCGCTAGTCCCTTTTGTGCTGGGACCAGAGGGGCCGGTGCTAGTGGCCTGCACCTTGGTGCGGGCAGGAGTAGTTACCTGGGCAGGCATCTGCCGCCTCTGCCGCAGGTACGGGGCCGTGGGTGGACNAGCAGTTAAGAGCGCTGACCGCTCTTGCAGAGGACCCGGGTTCGATCCCCAGCACCCACATGGTGGCTGAGAACCGTCTGTAACTCCAATTCCAGGAGAACGCCAGTTCCAGGGGAATCCAACACCCTCTTCTGACCTCCTCGGCATTGCACAACACGGGTGTACAAACCTACATGCAGACACATTCATACACATACAAAAATAAATAATAAAAAAATTTGAAAAAAATAATGCTTTAAACAAACAAACAAACAAAAAAAAAGAACTGCAGTTGCTATGCAGGGCGTGAGGCCTGAATGTTGACATAGCCAATATATTCCCTGTTCTGAGGGTATTATCCATTCATCATCATCAGTATCGCCAGTAACATTCTGACATCCTTCCCATGGAGAGACTTCTAGGGCAGATGTTATACAAGTGAAATTTGTTCCCCAGAGGGGTAAAGTCAGCCCTGTTCCTTTAATATTTTGTTTTACATTAGACCATCAAGGGCCCCATCTACATTCTGAGGACGTGTTTTTCTTCATAAAATTCCCAGTATACCCTAAGGTTTCATAGTATGGTGGCTCGGAACTAAGGCACAGCCAGCATGACTCTGTTAACTCAGGCCTGGTCTCATTCAGGGCTTCATAAGCTATCTCTACTGCTGCTTCCCAGGGGCTAGTTTTGCTCCCAGTTTTACCCTTGTTGTGTCCTTTTTCCTTTCCTTTGCCCTTACATTTTCTCTTGGTGGTGTGAGGTTGGAGGGTGCTATATACTGTTGGTGGTAGACTTGTTATAGTTTTTGTTTTGGTAGGGATTGGATTTGGGGCATCTGGCCCCACCTGAATCTCATTGGCAATGGGATTCACTTGTCTCCTGATGGAGAACATTACTCCATTATCATAACCTCAGTATAGTCTAAGGCCCCATATCATTCCAACTTCCCAGCTTTCTTCCTTTTTTCCCTTGTCAGTGAACGTCACCCGAATGGGGTTACATTGTAAGTGTTCACAATCTTTCCCCATTATTTTTTTCCACCTTAATAGGACCTCTATGTTGGATCCAATATCCGGATCTGGTGGTCTCACACCCCCAAGATTTACAATAAAAATCCCCTGGCCCACCACAGTCAGATATCTGTTGTGCAGTCCGTCCATTCCCAGGACACACATATATGGGGTAATCTTGAAATGCTTCTCGACGTCCCTTGTATAGGCAGTGGTCAATTTTCCAGTAGTCACTGCCCCAGGTTCCTTGGGTCAAGTCACAGAGGTCAAAGTAAAGTAGTGGCCACCATGTTGATGGCGCTGTGTCCTTCGTGGTGGAGTTGAGGACTCGTCTGGTTGCAGGGTCACTTATTATCCATGTCACTCTTTGTGGTTGGTGTGCGTTAGGGTCCTGTGACTCCATCACCATTGTTGCCATCCATGTGACCATTAGAAGTCTCAGGAACCACGCCATCTGTGAACAAGGAAAGACATAAGAACTCCTCAAGGGTTTGTAGCCCTTGGATTTAATTATGTTATTGTTCCTTTTCCGAGGAGGTCAGTAGGAACTTTAAGTTCCTTGCCGGTATCCAGATTGGTGCTTCTTCCCCAATAGGATATACACATCCAAAGCCTCTCCCCATCATGATTAGTGGGTCTGGGCCTTTCCATTGGTGTGTTAAAGGGTCTTTCCATTTGATCTTTACTTGGGGGTTAAGGCTTACTTGTCCCCAATGTTTTTGGAAACTAGGTTCCGTCATGCCCTTGGAAAAATTTAAAATATTTATGGAGAACAAGGCTTGTGCCAACTGCAGGTGGGGACTTACTCCCCCTTTTCATTTTTGTAATTGCTCCTTGAGACATTGATGGTTTCTTTTTTACAATAGCTTGCCCTTGGGGGTTATAAGGAATTCCAGTAGTGTGTTTAATTCCCTATCTTTCAAGAAAGTTTGCAAGGGTCTTAGAGGTAAAGCAAGGCCCATTGTCAGTTTTAATCTGACTGGGCAGTCCCAGCGTTGCAAAGCATTGAAGGAAGTGAGACTGAGCATGTTTGGCTCTTTCTTCAGTGTAGGCTGTGGTCCAACAGGCTCTAGAATGGGTGTCAATGGACACAAAAACATATTTAAGCTTGCCAAAAGCAGCAAAGTGAGTGACATCAGTTTGCCAGAGAGCATTAGGTCATAAGCCTCGAGGATTAACTCCTTGGGGTTGAGGTGGGGGTACCTTAAGGAAGGGCTGGCAAGATTTACATGTTTGAACAATTTTTTTCAATTCCTTTATAGGCACTTGAGGGAACTTTTGGTGTAGAACTCTCCAATTTACATGGGTTAGCTCATGAAAGTTTGTAGCTTCCTGAGCTGTTAGAATGTTAGGCCCCGAGGCCAGCTGATCTGCCAGGGCATTGCCCATAGATAAGAAACCTGGAAGGCCTGAGTGTCCCCTAAGGTGTTGAAGGTATATTGGGGCATTTCTTCCTTCTAAAAGGGCCTTAAGCTCTACCATAAGAGGAGAGATTGGGTTACTGTCCAGTCTAATGTGAGCCTGTGGTAAATGAGGTAGAAGGTTGGCCACATATAAACTGTCAGTATAAAGGTTGCAGGCCTCCCGAATGTCCTGTAGTGCCATTATGACTGCTAATAATTCCTTATATGGGGCAGATCCTTGGCTTGGCTGGAATCTTTGACTGGTTGGGGTGGAACTGTTCTCTCTAAAGTCCACATAGGCTGAGCCAGATTTCCCTCCATCAGAGAAAATGCATGGTGCATGTGGTATGGGTTCTTTTATAAACAAAGAGGGCATTATAAGCTCTAGGGGTAATTTTTGCAGGAAGGCTGCCCACCTAGAAGGTCCAAAATGACAATCCAATTTTCCCATGAAGCCTTCTAAGGAAATAGCTAGGCGTGAATGGTTGTGAGCCAGCCATTCAACATCTGTCAACCTGTACGGGAGGATGATGTCATGTGGATCTATCCCATAATGTCTCTGTGCCTGAGTTCTTCCCCTTATAATAGCATCTGCCAGCTGGTCTGTTTGGGAGTACACTCAAGGTGTACCAGCCATGGATGTATGTATCCATTCCAAAGGAGCCCCCTCCTGGGTGATGACTGCTGTAGCCAGGCTCTGTCCTGTAAGGACCCAACGGGACAGGGGGCATTCCATAGAATACCTCCTCAGAGAACAGTGATATAAAGCATTCTGAAAGATCTTGAGGATTTTTTGGTGTTCTGGGGTGAGGGAGATTTCCTCCTGAGGACTCCTGTCTCTTAGGGTAAATAATGCCACTAAGGTTTCTGTGAGGATGGCTACCCAGGGTCGGAGCCAACTCATTTCACCAAGTAAGCTTTGGAGTTGTGTTAGCATAAACTGGTTAGGTATTTTTATACTAGGTTCTATGGGACTAACATGAGAAAGGGAAAGATGAGTACCCAGCACCTTGAAGGGAGGAACTCGTTGAATTTTTTCAGGTGCCACTGTGAATCCTCCTTTAATTAATGTATGTGATATTGTAGCCAGGAATCCTGGAAGTTTATGAGGGTCCCGGTGGCCAATGATCAGATCATCCATGTAGAGGTACACTAAGGAGTCCCCTTGCGACAGCATGGGGGCCAGGAGGATGATAAGATATTGCTGACAAAATGCTGGGCTATTGGCCATTCCCTGTGGTAGCACCACCCACTCATATCGGTGGTCTGGCTGGGAGTAGTTAAGAGATGGCACCGAGAAAGCAAATTTAGTGCAATCCTCAGGGTGCAGGGGAATGGAAAAAAAGCAATCTTTAAGATCAATTACAGCTATAGAGAAATCTGTAGGGATGGCAGGGATCCAAGGCATGCCTTGCAAAGGGGTCCCAAACAATTCCATTCTATCATTTACCTTCCTCAAATCTTGGAGCATGCGCCATGCTCCTCAAGCCTTGCGAATGACAAAGACAGGTGTATTCCAGGGGTTCATAGTAGGGCGGATGTGCCCCAGTTTTAATTGTTCATCCATTAACTGGTGTAGGGCCTCAAGTTTTTGTTGTGTTAGTGGCCACTGCTCCACCCGGACGGGTTTTCCCCGGTTTCCATAGTATGGGAGGAACCCGGGGGGGCAGTGGCCCCTATGATTGGGGGTAAGTTTTTACTTGTCCTTGCTTCTGGGCATGATCATGAGGGGGTCGATTAAGGGATCTTCAAAGAAAAGTTTATGATCAGTGGTTAACACTGCATCCATTTGTCCCAACAAATCCTGAACTAATAAATTAGCTGTGAGGCCTTGGGCTATCAACGGCCTAATTTTTCCCTGGTCCCCGTCCGGGCCCATCCATTTCATGAGGGTGGAGGTTTCGTCAGTGGGGGAGTTTTCCCCCACCCCCCGGGACCAATGGGCCAGGAACCAAGGGCCAGGTTGCTGGGACTTCCTCCTTTCTCAGGAAGGACCTATCAGCCCCCGTGTCAATGAGGCATTGAAACTTAATGCCTCCGATGACTATAGACATTTGGGGGCGCAATTCCTCACAGAGTGGTACTGTCCAAAGAGCTCTTATTGGGGCTCTCATTCCCCTCGGGGGAGCACAACCTCCTTGTGATGACGAGGCTGGAGGCTGCCCCTGGCCTAGTTTAAAGGCTTGCCATCAATGTCAAATTTTGATCTACAGTCCTTTTCCCAGTGTAATCCTTTTCCACACTGGCTACGCTCCGGAGCCCGGCCCACCTTGGTTGCTCCTACAGCCTGAGTAAGTGCAGCAGTAAGAACTGAAGTTTGAGCTTGAATCTCCTGTGTGAAGGCCTGCGCTTTATGACTTTGAGTTCCTATGTCTTGGGTTGCAATGATCCATGAGCTCATAGATCTGTCCTTTACTCCTGCACAGGCTAGACGGTGGTCTCCGTTCATCCCTTCCCATATAGTCATCCTGACAAACTGGTCTAAGAGATCCCCTGGGGGGAGTTTGCGTTGCATGCTCTTCTCAACTCTGTCAATAAACTCGGGAAAGGTTTCATGTGCCTTTTGTCTCATACCTGCCAGAGGGCTCTCTGATGGTCCAGCGTTAAGCTTGGTCCATGCATCAATGCCACACTGTC
The DNA here is from genome assembly GCA_009823505.1 of Rhizomys pruinosus. NCBI lineage: Eukaryota > Metazoa > Chordata > Mammalia > Rodentia > Spalacidae > Rhizomys > Rhizomys pruinosus. Next base: position 3,236,051 of record VZQC01000544.1, on the reverse strand, counting down.
TGACCTGGTCCCTGTAGGGAGCCGGTAATGCTGCCTGCTGGGTCCCCGTTGTAAACCCGTCCCCTGTGCTGGCCAGCATTCCAAAGGTGACTGGGATGGCGGGGTTTGCCCTAGCATTTGCCTCCCCCCCCCCCACCCAGCATTCCTCCCTGAACAAAGCCGTCCATTTGATAAATAGTGGGCTGGGGAGCACCACCCTTGACAAGTCTAGCCAGTCTCTGGTAACACACGGATGGTATGCAATGTCCTGGAGCAGCGTTAATGCCCAGGGTGAATTGGGGCCATCTTCGGCCACTGCTTTTTTAAGGAACTTAAGATCTTTAGCCTCCCAGGGATACCAATCCAGGGGCCGGGTCCCCCCGGGTGCGAGGTTTACTGGAAAAGCACAAAACGGAGGCTCATTAGGCTGGGGTGGAGCCTGCGGACTCCACGCGAGGTGCCTCGGCTAGGAGTTCCGCCCTCAGGGCCTAGAGGTTCCCTCAGTGCTTAGCCCCTCCGCCTGCTTGTAAGGAGGTGGTCTCTCTGCATCCGGATCCCCCGAAGCCTTTCTCTTTTCAATGAACTTATCCCATTCCTTTTCTCCCTCGGCTTCAGAGTCTGCCACCTCCCCTGCACTATCCCACGTGGGAGGAGTGTCCAGATGGAAAGAAGCTTTCAAAGCTGTAATAGTAGGGTAGAAACCTAAGGGGGGATCAATTCCAAAATGCCTCTCTCTCTCTAGCCAGCTTTTCCACTCTAGCCCAAGTTTGCCATGAAAAGAGATTCGCCCCTGTAACCCAGGGGGCTAGGGAAACGATTGTCTCCCAAGTATCAAGGGCATTGGTTTCATTTAGTTCAAGCCCGCCAGACTTCAGCACAAGGCGCAAAGCTCTGAGGGCTGGCTCTTTCTTAGCTGATGTTGAGTTACCCATCTTGGGGTCTCACCTGTCCCAGACATCTGATTGCCTCGGTCAGCACGGGGGGTGGGTGTGGGTTCGAGTGCCCCACGTTGGGCGCCAAGGTGCGGGAGTCGCACAGGGGTGTTAACCAGCCCTGGACCTGCAGGACTGGCTGGAGCAAGGAGGGTCAGGTGTGTCTGCCCTTTCCACAGCCTCCCTGTCCCAGGAGACAATCAGATGCAACAGGGAGCCAAGTCAAGCAAGGTCTCGTTTATTGTGGGCAACACAGCAGTTTATAAAGGCAAAAACCACAAAGATTTTTCCATGGTGCCAAGCGGGCAGCCAATTGTTTCAAAGGGCCAGGTAGCACGCAGGCTGTATGTAATGATTATTCCATAGATCTTAATGGGAGACAGGTACTGATCTCGAGCTGTCCACGATTAGGGAAGTACCTCTGAGCCTATCAGAATTCCCCTTTTTCTTCCTCCCCTTTTCATTTCATGGTCATAGTGACCATTGTAGTTACTATGGTTTACATGACTCTTTGGCTAAAGTTATTCGGTAGGCGTGGCACAGTCAGTGAAACTCGAGCCAGGCTTAGAGATTTCCAACAGGCCACATTTTTGGAGAGCCTGTAGGGCCCAACAGCTCTCTACAAGCATGAATATGCCCTAAGAACTGCTGGGAGATACTGTTAGGCCGAACTGCCTAGGAGAAAGAGAAAAGAGCCAAGCAGCCTGGAAGAAAATCAGACACACTGAGCTGCCTAAAGAAACCTCCATCCTATTAAACATCAGGTTTCCTGCTTTCATGAGGTGTCACCCACACTGGGGGAAGATGGCAGGGGGGTTGATGTTGCAGCTGCTTTGATTCATTTCTGCCCTCTAAGTAACCTCTTACTCATATTAATTTATGTAAATATAATAAAGCTCACTGATAACAAGTTGAATTTTGTTGATATCCTTACTTTTGTCTGATCTTTTCCCTGTCAGGTGTGAGGGGATGGTTCCATCTCCTTAGGAGTAGTGTCACACAGCAGTTATGTATTTCGAAGCCAAAAGCTGTGATGGCTACCACATTGTTCTTTCTAGTCAAGATTTCTGTAGCAATTCTATGTTCCTGTTGTTCTATGCAATCTTCTGTATTGTTTTTCCATTTTCTTCGTGAAAGTGACTGCTATTTTGCTTTGAATCTGTAGATGGGGGTGGGTTAGTGTAGAAGCTTGAACAATGTAACAGCTTATATTCTTGAAAATAAGGTGTTCCTTTAATTTCTTTGATCCATGTTTGTTTCTATTTTAGAGATTTCATCTTTTTATTAAATAACTGCCAAATATTATCCTTCCTTTTAGTATCTTTTGTAAATGGAGGTGCTTTTCTGGTTCTTATTTCAGGTCATTCACTATTAGCCTATAGACATGCTACTGTTCTTAGTATACTATATACTAAGCTATATCCTTTATAGCTTGAAATTTCACTTAAAGCTTACCTTGACAGGCTTTTGATGGGGGTGTTTGGGCTATTCCATTTGTAAAATCATGTAATGTGAAAATAGTATCAATTTTATATTCTTTTTTACATCTGAATATCCTTTAGCTATTTCTTTTACCTCATTCTTCAGAATAAAAATCCCATTACAATAGAGGACAAAAATCATACTATTACTGACTCTTGTCCCAGATCTTAGATGAAAACTGCGGATTTTCCATATGTGGTATAATAATACCTTACAATGTTGTCCATTTTGTCTTTATTATATTGGAGTTCTTTTACACTGAAATTTCCTTAATAGTTTAACATGAAGGAAAATTGAATTGTATCAGATAATTTTCTGTATCAATGGTGATGGTAATATGCTTCTTATTCATCATTAATATTTGATGTTATATCATGTTCATTGATTGATTAAAACATGTTGAACTACATATATTTCCAAGGATATATATCATTTATTCATGGTGAATAAAACAAAAGCCTCACATGCTAGGCAAACACTTTTCCACTTATCTATCTCTGTAATAACAGGAGCTTTTAAACGGGCTGGGTATAGTATGCTACTATTTTTTGATGTGCTTTATATCAGCATCCATAAATACATTGGTCTTTATTTTTCTTTTATTATTTTCTTATCTGTTTCTGATTTGAAAGCAATGCTGATTGTATTAGTCACTTTTCTGTTGCTGTGGTAAAACCACCATGACCAAGGGAACTTATAAAAGGAAGAGTTTATTTGAGCCTATGATTGATGGCTCCAGGGAATCAGAGTCCATTGTGGCAGGAAGCATGGTGTCCGGGGCTGGAGTAGCAGGCCGAGGTTCACATCTCTCAATGAGCACAGGAAGGAATGAGAGAGAGAGAGAGAGAGNAGAGAGAGAAAGAGAGAGAGAGAGAGAGAGAGAGAGAGAGAGAGAGAGAGAGAGAAGATGGCAAGGTTTGTTAAACTCACCCCCAATGACGTACTTCCTCCAGCATGGCCACACCTTCTAAGACCTCCAAGAAAAGTGCCACCAACTTGAGACAAAATGTCTGAATACTTAGAGCCTATGGGGGACACTCTCATTCAAACCACCACATTGATGTTATAGAGTATATTTAGAAGAGTGCCTTGCTCTTCAGTTTTTGGAGCAATGTAACAATTTTTCATATTAATTCTTTAAGCATTTGGTAGACCTCGGCAGGGAAATAGTATGGTTCTGGGCTTGACTTTGATGGTAGTTTTTTGTTTGTTTGTTTTGTTTTTATATCACAGATTCAATACTGGTGCTACTGATCTGTTCATGTTTTCTGTGTTCTCAAGATTTAATCTTGGGATTATGTGTCTACCAGTTGGACTATTTCTTGTTTGTTCTCAAATTTTTCTATATACTCTTCTTCCTATTAAGCTCTAATGAGCCTTTGTATTTCTTTAGGATGAGGTGAAATGTCTCCCTTTTAACTATGATTTTGTTTCTTTGCATGTTCTGTGTTTCTATCTTAGTTACTCTAGCTAATAGCTTGAAAATTTTGTCAACTGGAAGAAGCAACTCATTTCATTGATTTTTGTAGTGATTTTTACTCTCTAATTACTTATGGCTGTGTAGCAATTTTCTCTGAACTGAAAAATTCCTCCCTGAAGGGATGAAGAGGGTTGCAACACCCAGAACGTAAGCAAAACTTATAAGTTCAGGAAAGGGGAGACTTAAAAGAACGTTAGATATTTGGAGAGGAAAAAAGAGAAAGTTTAGAGTTAAGAAGTAAAAAACATAGCCATACTTGCAATGGGGTAGAATGTGTATTTTGTTAAGTATACAGGGGATTGCTTACAGAGAATGTATACTCTGTTAAGTATACAGGGGATTGCCTACAGAGGGGCTCTGCTGTAGAGAAAGAGATCTCTGCAACTTGGAGGGTGTGGAGGCAAGACTTCATCCCCTTCTGGATCCAGCTGGAATGTGTCTGATGCCAAAGCCCAATTTCCTTGGAGGGATGCAAACTCTTTTGATTTCCCAGGCAGAGCCCATTAGTATCTCATGGACACCAGGGAGACAGAGCAGATAGTCTCCACAAACAGTCTCTCTTCATCTGGGAATTGACTTATTGATAAGGCTTGAGCAAAGCCAGGTGGCCAATTTAGGGGTAACAGGTCACTTTCAGGGATTCATGGCTTTATGGCTCTTTAGTTATTTTACACATTCTGACATAGAAGCCCCTCTGTAAGGTTATGCAAAGAGTAATTGGTTACTGAGGAATGAAACTGACGTGTGAGGTAAGGCAGAGAGATTCAGTGATGATGCTTCTTGAGTGTCACCCATGCTGATGCAGCTGGGTTTGAGTTTTCTGTGCTCCTGTGACTAATCCCTCATGCATACTCTTGTGCTGACATTTCCCAGGTTTGAGATGCATTGTTATGCTCCAATTAATGTTGCTGCAAATTTTTGTATCAGCACTACATTTCCTATGTCCTGCTGGTTTTATATCTTTAATATCTCTCTTTACATACATTTCATTAAGTAATTTCATTTGTGGCACTCTTAAATATTGATTATTCAAAATGAGTTTCTTGATAGCCATGCATTTGTATAGTTCTCAAAATATTTCTTGTTATTGATTCTTAGTTTTATTACACTGTGCTCAGAACAGATAATCAATGCAATTTATGTTTTGAAAACTTGATTTGCTTGGTGATCTCTCATATTTTTAATACTGAGAATGTTCTAGGTGCTGATGAGAGGAATGTATATTCCACTGATGTTGGATTGACAGTTCTTCAAGTGATTTTTAGAGTTCATTTGGTGGAGGGTGCAATTTTTTCCCTACAAGTATTCACAAAGTAAATCCAATTTCTTCTTATTGTTCCAAAAGTATTTTCTTATATTTTAAAGGATCAGTGAGTATTATATTTCCCAAATGAAGGATTCCACATTAAAGTTAGAAAGTTCAGGTTTGGTTGAGAATTTCAGTCCATCTGGTCTTTGTCTTTTCTGAAATTCAAGAAATTCTGAATAAGCGGTTGGCTGTATATTTTAAGTTGACTTCCACACAATTCTAAAATCATGATCTTTAAGAAGACTAAACTTCAAGTTCAGACTTCCTCAAAATTAATGATCCCACAAAGCTTATTATAGAAAATTACAATTTTAAGATATAAGATTAGGGAAGCCTAAAGCAAACATCCAGACATTTTAGCACTCTGGAGGCAGAGGCAGGCAGTTTTCTGTGAGTTCAAGGACAACCTGGTCTACATAGCCAGCTCCAGGCCAGCTCGGACTAAAGGGAGTCCCTGTCTCAAAAAGTCATACACAAAATATAAAAAAACAAAAAAGAAAAGAAAATTAAAAAGAAAAGAAAGAAAAGAGTGGGTTTATTGGGGAGAAGCAGCTCCTGGGCAGGTTCATCAGTCCTGGGGTAAGAGGCCAAGGAAATCTAGCCAAGGACCCAAAGTGGAGGCCTTTTATAGGCCTGGACAGGGAGCGCTGCCTTGTTAGCCAGGGATTGGACTGTCTAGCCTGATGTGTTATAGTCCAAATGGGAGGGGAGATGATATGTCTGCCAGGAGTTGGTCTGCCTGATGAACAGGATCTGGTTTGCTCCCATATAAGGTCATGGATGATGGGCTGGCTTCAGAGTGGCTGGCAACATCTGGGGGACAGGCTGGGTTGGTCTCCAGGAACTCAGACTTTGGCACCACCAGGGGCTCAGGAGTTTGTGGAGTGGGCGGGGCCAGGCTGATGAGAGCCACCCTAGGCTTTCCTGCCCATTCTGGACAAAGACTAGGAGCTGTCTAGCCTGCATGGGTATAAAACAGGGAGCTCTTCAACCTAACAGATATCATACAATACATCTTAGCTGTATTTAGAACTGGTCCCCTATCTTGAGGCTCCCATAGCTGCCAAAAGCATTTCATTAATTCTATCATATATGTTTAGGCCTATGGAGTACAGTTTGTGTCCTCAGATGTCTCTAAGGTTAAGGGAGAGTTCCTCTTATTTAAGGAGTGATGCTAGATTTGCTGAACAGGCTCCAGTGGGTGGAGGGTACAATTTAACTCTGATTTTTTAACGTTTATTTTCCATCCAATCCATTTATTGTTGAGAGTGGGATGTTAAAGTTCGCAACTGTAATTGTAACTGGCCTTTTCTTTCTGCTCATAGGTACTGAATGCATTTTCGTACTCCAAGTGTGGATGAAAGTTTATTTAAAATTGTTAATTTCTTTTGTTTAACTGGCCACTTTTTATTTTCTAGTGGCTTTCATTGATAATTAAAAATACTTATCTTATTAGTTTGTTTATGTGTGACTAGATCAGAAAGGGATATCAGATTCCCTGGAGGGGAATTCCCTGACAGATGGTGGTGAGAACTAAAAGTTCTTCAAATTATACAATGTAATAGCCTTAACATGGATTCCATTTTTTAAAATTTATACCTTAAAATTAAAATGAGATAAATTTTATATGAATTTCATTTTAAAAGTGATTGCTCTTTAATTGGTAAATTTCATATATGCACAATTGAGCTGTAACAATACAATTTAATAGATGAATTAGGATTCTTAAAGAATCAAAATGTATGAGATTATAAATTAACAATGTTTCTGCATTTACCTTACAAGAAACGCTGAGCTTTTGCTCCTAGATTGACATTGAAATCCAGCTAAAGGAAATGTCAGTCACAGAGCAGTAATTGAAATGTACCGTAGATCAACTCTTTGGATTTTACTAATTAATTATTAGCAATAAAATCATTTTTTTTAATTACAGAAAAGTATAAAAGTTTTTTTTAAGATGGGTGTGGTGGCGCATGCCTTTAATCCTAGCACTCGGGAGGCAGAGGCAGGTGGATCTTTGTGAGTTCAAGGCCAGCCTGGTCTACAGAGTGAGCTCCAGGACAGCTGGGGCTACAGGGAGACCCTGTCTTGAAAAAAGACAAAAAAAAAAAAAGTTCTTTTAAGTAACGTTTTAACAGAAATCTAGCAAATTTATAATTATATGGATAGCTACATTCTGAAAAAATTCAGTCTTATGTAAAAAATTAATTTTCTTATAAAATAATAAATTAAAACACAATGATAATTTTGCAATAAAAGAGCTGGCATATTTTATTTCCACTCTCTGTAATAATCATCTTGCTTGCCGGGCATGGTGGTGCATGCCTTTATTCCCAGCACTCAGCACTTGGAAGGCAGAGGCAGGTGGATCTCTGTGAGTTCAAGGCCAACCTGGTCTACAGAGTGAGCTCCAGGCCAGCTGGGGCTAAAGGGAGACCCCGTCTCAAAAAGACATACTACTACTACTACTACTACTAATAATAATAATAATCATCATCATCATCATCATCATCATCTTGCTGTAATGAAAATAGTATAATTAAAAGTAAAGGTAAATCTGAAGTAGCAATTTATGCCAAAGTAGATGAAGGAAATATTTGGCTTACTAAATATAGATTGAAGACTTCTTCCCTGGCTGAGTTGGCCAGAAGCTAATATTGCTTCTCAATACACTTCAGATGCTTTGTCTTTAAACATAGTAGTATCAATCTATAGTTAAAAGTAAAATCAATAGGGTGTTCTATTGGCAAACATCTAACACCTGTCCCAGTTGAGTATTTCATATTTTAGTGCTCTGTAGTTTATAGTGTTTTTGAAATTCAAACAAAGCAAACAGAACTGTATGCATTTTTTAAATTTTTTTATTTATTTCTGTATGTGTATGAATGTACGGTCTGCATGCAGGTCTATGCACCCATGTCGTGCAATGCCTTGGAGGTCAGAAGAGGATGTTGAATTCCCCTGGAACTGGAGTTCTCCTGGAATTGGAGCTTTGGAAGGTTCTCGGCCGTCATGTGGGTGCTGGGGATCGAACCCAGGTCCTCTGTAAGAGCGGTCGGCGCTCTTAACTGCTAGGCCATCTCTCCAGCCCCAACTGTATGCATTTTTATAGAAATCTTATTTTACCTCCAAGATTGACATCCAGGTATAAATAAAATTACATCAGAGGGATAGAAAAGAGTTAAAGTGTGTGATAAAGCATAGAATCAGAACATAATATCTATGATGATTTAATTATATATAATTATATTTTACCATACAGCCCCTAGATATTCTCATAAATGATGATTATTATTTATTTCTTTAAAAATCATGAGAAGATGCTAAAACCAAAACACTAGTATAGGTAGTAAAACAAGAAAATAATAAATGGACTGTATATTAATTTATTTTCACCTTGGCATTCTTCAGAAAAAATATTAGGTACATGTATATACATGCATATATAATCTCTACATTCCAGTTATATTTTAAATTTTGTTTCTTGATATTATTTTCTTATACTACTAGTTGCTGAACCCCAAAAGCTGAATATGGATAAGACTGAAGCATAACTTTTAGTAAAACAAGCTAATAACAAGCTTTTTCTTTATAAGCTTAAATATAAGATAATGTGTTAGAAAGAAGGACAGTAAATTCCAGAAAAAAAAATTAAAATTACTGCTGAAATAAACCTATAGTTCAAGCAGCAATTATAAGTGCTAAAATTTTAAAACTTCTTCTTTCATTAAATGTTATTAAAATTTTTATGAACTAAGAAATATCTTGTCCAAAATTATAAAAGTGTTATAAACTCTCCAACAGTTGATAAAATAATCCATCAGTAATTAAACTTACCAGTTCAAACCTTTTTAGAATATGCGTAAACTTTTTAGAGCATGAACAGCTTACTATATTATGTCCTATTTTTAAACCGACACTTACTGTACTTTTCATGATTTTATAAACTGTTGACAGGAAAATTAACTTTCTAATATTAATCTTTTCTTATTAGCTCTTCTGATTTCAGCCTGATATGAGTGCTAGGCACCATGGTGCACACTGATGTGGAGCCTCAGTGACAAACTAACCTTGACCTTCTTATAATGAAATGTGTTGTCACTCAGGCTCAAGAAGTCATTGCAGCTTGACAGCATCGCCTCCTGTCAGCTTTTCCAAATCCCTACTGAATAAAATGCCCCCCAGAATTATGACTTTGTTTTACTAATTTTCTTTGGAATGACATCTTAACTAATTAAATGTAACTTGTTGGATTTCAGTTCTGACTGTCCACAGGTGAAAGGTCACCCCATTACAGGTTATTTTATTGACAAGGCAGCTTTTCTTGTCTACATCTTCATAACCAAACAAGATAGGGGAAAAAGTTCATAGAAAGCCCTACACTTTAGCTTAGTACTTTTTCCTAGACATGTGATTTTAGGTCAATAATCCATTAAATCTGAAGGGAGAAAGAGACGAGCAAGTACAAACCAATATATGAATTCAGATGAAAGTTTTAAAATAATTTCATTACTCTTATAACACAAATTCTAAAATCATATCCATTCATACATAATCAAAATGCATTATTGCTGGATTGATCTTTAATCTAATTTTAAGAAAAAAATATATATGAAGGTTTGTATATCAAAGAAGAAAGGACAAGTCAGAAAGATGCAATGAATTTCAAAAAGGGCAATTTAAGCAAATTTACCATTCTTCAAGATCAAAGACAGGTGAAGGAGGTCACACTGCATGTCTGAGAATCAAGCAAAGTTGTAATTTCCAGCCATTAACTATTCTCATATTTTAAATATAAAAGAACTAAAGAGAAAAACAAAGGGCTGTTTGAATTAATTCCCTTGGTAGCATTTTAAAATGCTTTTCAGTTGATACTTGAAATTTTACTTAATACACCTGTGATTTGCTTCTGAATGTAACCAAATGGAACAAATGAAAAAAAAAAAAAAAGAATAAAAGAAAAAAGGCAGTTTTTAAAATCTATTGCATTTAACAATGGCTATGTAAAAAAGAATATTGTTAGGTTTCTAAATAAAAGCCATCATCTTGCAAACTATTAGACCACTTCCACAAAGGACTGAAATTTAATGCTAGGATAGTTTAAATAATGGCACTTTTGATGGGAAATGATGGCATCACTAACCAAAATTGTTTTGGATCCGGAATTAAAGAATGCAAATGTTTCTTTTGATGACAAATGAAACACTAGGTTTTTTGGCACTGATACTTCAAATATTCACCCAATTTGACAATAACACAAGACTGGAGGCTGGAGAAATGACTCATTGGTTAAGAGCTGTAGCTGCTTTTTCAGAGAACAAGGGTTTGATTCCCAGAATCCACATGGTTAGTACCCATCTGTAACTGCAATTCTAGGGGATCAGGTACCTTCTTCTGAGTTATGAGGCTATTATAAGACATGAGTACACTTACATGAATACAGGGAACACACTCATATACATAAAATAAAAAAATTTCAAAAGAGGAACATTTACATTACAGCTTGCAGTGAGATTCTATTTTTAACAACCGAGGCTTTTTGGTTGTTAAAACTAAACAACAGAGTCTATTCATCTTGGAGTTTTTCTCATAGAGAATGCAACTACCAAACAGAATAGGAATAAAAAAACTCCCTCTCGATTTACGTCGAAGAAAATACCAAACAACTAGGTGACTACATGACAAAGATCTCAATAGCTTAAATTCAATTAAATAATAGACACACTAAAGACCGGAAAATACAAGCTAAAATGGCAAATGAAATAGAAAAATAATAAACCCCCAATTATGAAACATTATCGTCTAATGGCTGGGCGTAGTGTGCGCCTACCTTTAAATCCTAGCCAACTTGTGAGGCAGAGGCGGGCGGATCCTTTGTGAGTTCAAGTCCCGGCCTGGTCTACAGATTAGTTCCCGACAGCTGGGGCTACAGGGAGACCCTTGCCTCACAAAAGACAACACAAAAAAAAAAAAAAACAATTAACTTAGAACCTTACCAGTAGAATGGATCACACAGAGTACAAGACTATTAGGACTTAAAGATAAAGTACAGGAATTGGACAACTCAGTTAAAGAACTTTTCTTCGCGTTCTACCATGTACATGTCTGTGAGACTGAGTTCAGCCTAGTTTGTTTTTGCGTCACCACGAATACGTTGACCCCTGTTTTCTTTTTGCCACGACGCGTTATCTTCTTCTTTTCGCTTTCCTTTGCTTTGGTTTGTGAACTGTCCTAACCCATGTCTACCACGCGCCTTTCGCCTCTTGTGCTAACACACGATCCTTGCTGTGATATACTCCAGTTCTATCGGGATCCGGCGTCCTTTCTGACATCATCGGTTGCTGGCACACTGGTTGTGCCCACCTACCTGGCAGGCCTCTGTTCCTACCAATAAAATGAACAAACCAATACTTTTACAACGCCTCGGCACCTTTTGTAACGCCACAACCGCCCTATCAGGCAATTGTTGCCCCCATGAACCCGACCACCTTTCTGTCTCATCTCCTCGCGGCTGCGCGACTCACCTTGGCCCAGCTCTTCAAAGACTCTCGCCCCCCCTTTTCTCCCGCCCTCCCTTGTGCTCCTCTGCCCCGCTGTAGACCAGGGCTTGGCCCCTTTTTTTGCCATGTTCTGATCCGCGTCCTCGACTGCCTCGAATAGCGTGCCTCTGCTTGCCTCATTCGCGTCTCTGTCTGCCCCCCCCCCTTGACTCGACTCGTCCCTCCACTGGAGCACACCGAGCCACCGGCCCCACCAACACAGCACTTGCTCGTCCCCTCTCGGCACAGAGCTCCCTTTCTTCCCCCACTTTCCCTCTGTGTTTCCCCCGTTTCCCTTTTGTCATGCTCTTTCTTCCACCCCANTTCTTTCTTATCCTCTTTAAACTTTTTAAGTTCCTTGGTCATGTTAATTGTTCTTTAAAATTCTGTATCCTGAGGTTAAAGTAGGTAATTATCATAAGAGAATATTTCTATAGGAATTGGTTTGGGGTGTGGGGGCATTTTATTGACCTGGTTTGTGTTTTGGGGATGTGACTTGGGCAGGTAGACTTACTTTTCTGTTGCCCAAACTTAGTTGTTTTCAGACCATGTTTGAAGAGTTTTTTGTTATTTTTTTTTTATCAGTCTATCAGATAGTCAGGGGTGATTTTTTATTCTAATTCAGTGGTAACCAGGCCTGTACTAATCTTTCCATGCTCTGTCCAACCATAGAAAGGTGGTACAGAGCAAGGGATCTTGGTGAGAACCAATGTTAGCATGAGTGCAACTCCCTTTGGCCTTGGACTTGGAGCTGAGGCACAGGAGAGAAACAGGGTGACCTCGCTTGGCTTGTGTCTTAGGCCTTTTGAACTATACAACTAATTCTCTATAATTCTCCTACCATACAGTGGACCACCATAATCTCATCCCTATCTTGCTATAATTTAGGTTCCCTAGCAAAATAATATCTGGATTATCTTTGTCTCTAGAGAAATCAGTATAAATAAGCACCTTAAAATTCCCTTTCTCTTTGGATTTACAAATCCACATTTTTTAAGTTGTACATTAAAGATCAATGGATACATATTCTAATAAAGCCATGTAAATATTCAATACTTCTTTGCTCATTGTATTTTCTACCTAAATTTCAAGAGTAAAGAAACATTTATTTTGAACTTAGTTTGTTTTAACAGTTTTAAAAGTGAAGCAGTGTAAGTGAGCAAGATTTGAAAGAAAATTCCATTTTTAATAAGCTCCCAATAATTAATCTAAGTTTTCTTCAATATTTTCTGCATACCTGATATTTTAATTTTACTGGGTGAATATTTGGTTGTACAGAAGTAGAGCAGTTTTTTGGCAGATGTGTTGTGTTTTGCTGAGAATCATTCAAGTTCATTTGAAAATTCTGGTGTACATGCTATTCAACAACAAGTGGGATTTTTTTCATACTTAATACTTTTTCTTTTAAGGCGCCCATCATACTATGTCACAATTATATACTGAAGAATATTGTTAATTCTTCTAAATAGAATACAGGTAATGCTTTTCTTCCTTTTCTAATATATAATGCAAATTGGGTAAAATCCAACAATAAATAAACATTTAATACCTTAATTCTTGTGATAGATTAATTCACTTGTGAAGTGCATATAAAGACTACTAGGACACCAATTTTTTTAAATGAAAACAAGCCTGATTAAGGTTAACATCCTAATAAACTACTTCTAGTTCAACTAAACATTCATCTTTAATATTCATATTGATAAAATGGTTCACTTATCCAAAGTCAACTATATTCTCTTCTGGTGAAAATATGTCTAAAACATAAATGCTCAAGGAGTAGATAATTAAATCAGCTAGGATGTCTTATCAAATGAGCCATGAAAATTGTTGTATGGCACTCATTCAATTGGAAACTCCATTGAAAATGCATCTTCTTTCAGGCTATTTCATGCTCACTGCTCATTAAGGATGCCCAGCCTTATTTCAGCATCTGCAACATGCTCTCTTTTACTTTAGTATGTCATGTTTTTGCAGCTCATCTGGTTTTAAAGCTTAGGTTAGAAGCTCATTTTTATTACCTCCTGAAAGGGCAGTGTGGGAAATTTCTCACCTCAAAAGATTCAATCTTCTTTTCTCTAAAAGTAAATATAAACAACACATTTTTATTATTAATATATTTGCAACAATGTTATATTTATAATAATAATAATAATATTAAAAGCTTAGACAGATCTAGCTCTTAGTGTCTATTAAGAGCTGTACCTTTGGTTTAAAACTACTGATTTTTTTTTGACTTTTTGAGACAGAGTCTCCCTGTATCCCCAACTGGCATGGAACTCACTCTGTAGACCAGGCTGGCCTTGAACTCACAGAGATCCATCTGCCTGCTCTGCTTCCCAAGTGCTAGGATTAAAGGCATGTGCCACTATGCCCAGCCATAACTATTGATTTTTATATGTTGATATTCTATTCTGTAACTTTGCTTAGTTTTTTTAATAGTTTTTTGGGGGTGAGATTTTGGATTTTTCTTACTTTTAGTCATATGTTGCTATTTAGCAATATACAATTATCTTAACTATAAATTAAGAAAGCAATCTCATTTATCAAATATTAGCTGGTTGCAATTGCATGTACTCATGTTGGGGTATCTCTTTTGTTCCATTGATTTACAACAGTGCTTATGTGCTAATACCATGCTGAGTTTTTGACTATGGCTCTGTGATATAGATTGAAGTCTGTTATGGTAATGCCTCCCACACTGGGCTTTGTGCTCAGGATTGTTTGCTCTAGCTAGTGTCTTTGTGTTTCCATATAATTTTAAGATGGATTTTTAAGTTTCTGTGAAGAATGTCATGGGAATTGGGATTGCCTTAAATTTGTAAATTACTTTTGGTAGGATGGTCATTTTCATTGTACTGACTCTACCAATTCCTGACCATGTGAGGCCTTTCCATCTCCTTGTGTCTTCCTCAATTTATTTCTTCAAAAACTTTAAAGTTCATTGAATAAGGTTTTAATGTTTTTGGTTGGGTTTATTCCTAGATATTTTTAGGCTATTTTGAATGGAACCGTTTCATTGAATTCTGTCTTGGGGTCTTTCTTATTTGTATATATTAAGGCTACTCACATTTTTAGATTGGTTTTGTAAACTTCCTCTTTGCTGAAAATGTTAATCATTTCTAGAATTTTCCTGGTAGAGACTTGAAATGACTTATGTATACTATCATATCACATCATTTGCAAATGAAGACAATTTGAGTTCTTTGCTAATTAGTGCCTCTTTAACTTCCTCCTTTTGTCTTTGCTCTAGCTAGAGTTTCAAGCACTATGTTAAAAAGGAGTGGGGATAATGGAAAGCTTCTGGTTCCTGATTATAATGGGGATGCTTCCAGCTCTTCCCAAATTAGATCCATATTGGCTTGGGTTTGTTGTATACACCTTACTTAATTTAAGATATGCTCCATCCAGTCAAGTTCCCCTTAGGACTATCATGAAGCACATTCAATTTTGTCAAAGGCTTTTTCACTGTCTATAGAAACGATCATTTGTTTTAACTTTAAGTCCATTTATATGATTCATTATTACATTTATTGACTTACATATATTAAACCATGCCTGCAGATCTGGAATAATGCCTATTTGATCATCAGGTATGATTTTTTTGATGTGTGCCTATATGTAATTTGCAAGTAATTTGTTGAAAATTTTTGCATCTAGATTCATTAAGGATATAGGCCTATAGCCTTCTTTTTTTGTTGTACCTTTTCCAGGTTTTGGTATTTAATACAGGTGTCAGAGAAGGAACGTGGGAGTTTTTCTTTTTTTTTCTTGATTAATTTAAGAGTATCAGTTGTAGATCTTCATTGATGGTCTGATAAAAATTCTGTTCTATATCTATATGTTTTTTTTTTTTTTTTAATTTGGGAGGTTTTGAATTACTAGTACATTTTCCTTATTTGCTACATGTCTTTTTAAGATTTTGGTCTCTTAGTTTAGCTTTGGTTGTTTCCATGAATTTAAAATTTGTTTTTTTCTGAAGACGGAGAGATGGATCAGCAGTTAAGAGCACTAGCACCTCTTGCAGAGGACCTATGTTCCATTCCCAGCACCCGCATGGTAGCTAACAACCATCTGGAACTCCAGTTCCAGAGGGATCCAACACCACCTGAGTCTTCAGGCATTGCACGACATAGGTACACTTACACACATCCAGATGGTACATTCGTACACATAAAACTAAAATTTTCATTCATTTCATTTAGATTTTCATGGTGAATAAAGTATAGGTTTTTACAGAAGTCCCTGGTAATCTTTTGCTATCTGTTGTAATGTTTCTCCTTTCCCTAAGATTTTGTTAATTTGAATTTGCTCTTCTTTTTGTTAACTGGCTAATTGTCTGTGTATCTTATTTATTTTTTCAATGAAACAGCTTTTATATTCACTGATTCTTTGTATTGTTTTCTTTATTTTTATTTTATTAAACTCTTCTCCGATTTTTGTCATTTCTTCTCATATGCTGGGTTTAAGTTGAGTTTGTTCTTGCCTTTCCAGAGTCTTTTGTTGTACTATTAAGTCATTTGTTTGATTTTTTTTAATGTACACCCATAATGCTATAAACTTCCATGTTAGGACTGCTTTTAATGTACACCAGAGGTTTTGTCATGTTGTGTTATTATTTTCATTTAGTTGCAGGAATGCTATTATTTTTTCCTTTATTTTCTCTATGATTACCACAAAAATGAATAAATATACCCAAAGAAAGGAAAGTGAAGCTATTAAAACACTGATGAAAGTAATTGAACAGGAGAGAGAGAGAGAGAGAGAGAGAGAGAGAGAGAGAGAGAGAGAGAGAGAAATATCACAGAAACAAGAAGAAAACCTATCCCATTTTCCTGAGTTGGGAATAGACAATATTATTATAATTTCTTTATTACCCCAGAGAAAGCCTATATAATTCAAAATAATTGTCTTCACACTTTTAATAAAATTCATCTCAGAATTCACTATAAAAATCCTAAGATTTGAGGGGCTGGAGAGATGGCCTAGCGGTTAAGAGCGCCAACCACTCTTACAGAGGACCCGGGTTTGATCCCCGGCACCCACATGGTGGCCGAGAACCTTCTGAAACTCCAATTCCAGGAGAACTCCAGTTCCAGGGGAATCCAACACCCTCTTCTGACCTCCGTGGTATTGCAGGACAGGGGTGCACACACTTGCATGCAGACAGTACATTCATACACATACAGAAATAAAAAAATTAAAAAAAATATTAAAAAAAGAAGCCTAAGATTTGAAAGATTTGAAAGGAACTATGAAAAATATGAAACAGTCACAACAATCTTCAGAAAACAGCAATGTTGGACATTTTCCACTGGCAGAATTCAAAATAAAGGACAGAACTAAAGCCATCAACACTGCATAACATCTGGAATCTAGATGCATTCACTGGACAGAATAGAGAGCTTATGAAATGCATCACAAAACTTTTGCCAAATTATTTACATCACATGTTTAAATAGTACCATGTATTTAATATATGGAGCCAGAAAAAATGGAAATACACACACACAGAATAATGATATTCTGTCTCTGGGTTAAGTGAAAGAAGACTGGCACAGATAGATATGATGTGATTTAACACATTAAATAAGAAAGGTTATCTCATATGCGTTGACAGAGGCCAGAGGGAATAGGTGAGAAGGAGAAATGGAAAACAGTTAGTTAATGGGTAAAAAGCTAGTGTTAAGAGCAAGAATCTCTGGTTTGTTACTGCACAATACAGATATGAATGATTACAAATATGCAATATATGTCAAATATACTATATATATATATATATAAAATCTGCAGAAATTTTTTAAATGTTTTGTCATAAATATAATATTAAGGTTATGGAGCACCCCTGGTTCTTAACAGTTTTCTCCCTCTCTGGTCCCTTAGCCCTGGGTGAATGAGTTAATATTGGGAAACTTATCAGGGATATGTCTCTATAGTCTCTTTCTCTGCATGTTGACTAGTTGTTACAGACTTCGGAACTTTTTCATAGGAACTTACAAGAATGGTGTCATCATGAACAAGACCCATGCATATTTAATCAGCTAAAACCAGCATACAATCATCCAGAAAGGGCAGGAGGGCCCCTTTGCTGCACAACTATTGGGAGCTGATCATTGTTGGGGTGTAGGGAGAGTTGATCAACCTCAAGGGAGTAATGCCAGATAGGATGAACAGATCCAGTGGATGGATTCATACACAAGGAACATTTCGTGAGACAAACTTGACTGTTGATAGGCTTTATTATATAGACAAGATGCAGGAAATTGTGTGGGGCATACGGGAGTGAAAAGAGGGGAGGGGTTCTAAATGCATTAAGATATTATATAAAATCCATTAACATGTACTGAATAAAAATACATTATTAAGAATGTAGAATTTTAATTTGATGTCTTATCTTGTACATGTGTTAGAAATGTCACATGAGATCATATAATATATGTATAATTTATTAATTATTTAGTTATATTAAGCACATTTTTAAAAGGTAAGAATGTCTTATTTAAAGTTAATAAAATTGAATTTACGTTGAAAAACATGTATTTTGAAGTCATCATGTAATTGTTTTTATATATTTTACTATTTTATTTTTACGTGATACGCGCATATCCCTGCATGTATGTAAGTGCACTTCATGTTGTTTGACTGCCCACAGAGCGCAGGATCAGAAATGGCATCAGATCCCTGGAACTAGATTATAGATGGCTGTTCAGGACACTATGTGGATGCTGAAAACTAATGCTAGGTATTCTGCATGAGTAGTTATTGCTTTTAAACACTGAGCTATCTCTCAATCCCATCTTCCCATCTTTTATTGTTTAATTTGTAAGGTTTTGTTTTTTCATATTAAAATGATTCATGGATTAACCTATCCAAACATATGTGTCTATTGCAAATGTAACCTACCATAACTATTAGTGGTGCTTAAATACCTATATATCTATTGCTTGTTGCTCTCATAGTAGGATCGAAAGGTCACTCCTGACAACTGTCAGCCCATGGGAAACAGCCAGAATTGACCAGAGTCCAAGACAACAGCTCCAGAGAGTGGACTGTTTTGCTTCTCATCCACCTGTGCCCCTTTTCTAAAGCCCAAACCAATAAGGGGAATAATCTGCGGAAGAGAGGAGCGTGGTAGAATGTAAAGGCTCTGATTGGGGGGGGAATGTGAAAACTACACGGTAGTCGGTGTACACTCAGTTGATCAATTTGATTGAACAAACAACCTATCACCCCCCCCACTGGATGGTGGGGCTGTGGGGGTTTGGGCACAAAAAGCCTGCAGATTGTTTGCCTATGAAGGATGCTTGTACTCATGGATTATAATTATAGCTAAAAAAGGAAAAAAAAAAAAAACTTGAGAGAAAGATGCGGACCAGGACAGTTTGGCAGCATACATTGATGATGGGATGGGGTGGGGGGTTGGGGGGAGGGAAAGGGAAAATATGCCTGATCTGAATTGGAAAATGATGTACGAAATGCGCAAAGCATCAAAAAAAATTAACAATAAAAAAAAAAAACAATCATATCATCAGGCAAAAAAAAAAAAAAAAAAAAAAAAAAACTGATTCAAACAAATGAACAAGAAAACATCATTTATGGGAGAAGTTTTGGGAGATAGGTATGCCTACATCTTTGGCAGGTATGAAGTGAAATTGTATGTAATAAAATCTATGGATATGAAATGATCCAGATTACTCAATTATTCTTCAGTTGTGAGAAAACATTTCTAGAATAAAAGATGAGAGAGATATTACACTTACCTAGAATAAAATGTATAATGTTTTTCAAGGATTCGCAGAATAGTCTCCTATAATTCTTTTTCAAGTCGCTCAGCTCATCTCTCTCTCTCCTCTACTCTCCTCTCCTTCTCTCTCTCTCCTCTCCTCTCCTCTTCCTTCCTCTTCCCTTATTTTTTCTCTCTCTCTCTCTCTCTCCTCTCTCTCTCTCTCTCTCTCTCTCTCCTCTTCTCTTTTCCATATACATGTGCACATGAAAACACAGCTCTCTAGCCAGAAATCAGCATTCAGAGCTGTATATAGATTCCCTTATACCTGTTTGTTTTCTTTTCTTTTCTTTTCTTTTTTTTTTTTTTTTTTTTTTTTTTTTTGATCTTTTCGAGACAGGATCTTCCTGTAGCCCCAGCTGTCCTGGACTCACTCTGTAGACTAGGCTGGCCTTGAACTCACAAAGATCCACCTGCCTCTGCCTCCAGAGTGCTAGGATTAAAGGCATGCACCACCACACCCTGCTGGTTTTCTTCTTTTTAACATATGTCTTGGTACTTAAACCAACATGACAAATGACTAAATGAAAAAAATCAAATCATCAATCAGGTTTTCCTCAGTTATTCCATCATTCACACAATAATATACACAGAGATTATTCAGGAGTTCAATAAAGTTTAATTTATTGCTACAGGTGCTTATTAATATTTTATGGAGGAAGATTAATACATCAACATGGATTATTATCATCATGTCAGACTATTACAGGCTTCTGTAAATATGTGTTCCTTATTAGATATGTGGATTTCAAGCCTCAAATCAAGTAGGAATTAGGAAACGAAAAGCAACAATATGGAAAGTGGAATTTAGAGGATGCAATACGGGTAAAGGTCAGGAGGCGATGTTCTGGCAGGAGTTTGCTTATAGCAAGTTTACACAATAATTTAAAAAACAGAGGGAAATTCAATTTGCACTTACAACACTTTGCCTAGTAATTTAATTAGATCAACAAATTTAATAGATTTATTTTCTACATTTCTAATTACTTCAAAAAGAATTTTTCGCTCAGCATAGTCAAGACTTCCTTGACTCTGAAACTTTCACCCTAAATCCTTCTCACTTTCCTCAGTTCCAGCCTGCTTGTTCCTGTAATAATATCTGGCTTTGACTGACATGTCTAAATCTCTGTAAATTTTGAGGAACATTCCTCAAACTCTATCTTCTACTTCTTATCTCAATCCAAACTCACTTCTTGTGTGTGTGTGTGTGTGTGTGTGTGTGTGCGTGTGTGTGTGTGTGTTTTCTTCATAATATAGCTTTCGAAGTGCTTGCAGTGCCTCCAGAAGCCAAAAGAGCGACCTGAAATTCCAGCACCTTTTGAGTTGCAGTGTGAGTCCTGAGACCTGAAGTTTAGTTCTATGTAAGACCAGCAAATATTCTTAACTACTGATCCATCGCTTCAGCCCCTGGTTTAAATACTTATGATGCCAATACCTGTGTTGCTTATCTATTAATCCATTTTGTATTCTACTGACTTGGTTAGATGGCTCTGGCCTATGACTTCGAACAGCACTGTAGTAAAAATTTGGAAGAAGATCCACTGAGACTAGAGAATCTAATTTAAAATGGCTTTTACTTACCAGGTCAATGAGTTAATATGTGCTGGTGAGAGTCAGTCCTTCATCCATGGAGTCATCCACAGGAATGCTTACTTATGCTCATGATATGGAGCCTAGATTTTCCCAGAAGGAGCAATTCAAGAGACCAATTATTTCAGTAGCCATACTCTACCCCTTCTGCAATGTTCTCTTGACCCTACTGGTCTTCTGTGGCACCCTCCCCCGGTCCAGCCAGAGGGGTTCGGGTCATGACAGAGGAGTGGGGGTGAGAGACGAGGAGTCAACACACAGACACTGGGATTCAGGTGAAAACAAGCAGATTTCAAGCTTCTGCAGACTCGTTTATTCAGGGAAAAGTAGGGATAATATATGTGATCTACTCTGCTCCTTCCACGGACATGCCAGGTGCTAATATTTGGGAGAATTCTCATTGTCCCAGGTCATTGACTCAGCTATTGCCACGGTTAGCTTCTGAGAACAGGTTAAGCCTGTTCAGCAGGTAAGGCGGTGAGCATGCCAGTGCACAGGCGCATAACACTCTACAGTCTTCTATGATTTAATATTGAGGAGTACATCACAAGGCAGTGAATTACAGAAGCTCATGGGCACTGGAAGCCTTTTTCAAAGTTGATAGAGATATTATCATATCTCTAAAATGTCTCTATTTTTCTTCTGTTTTTCTCTCTCTCTCTCTCTCTCTCTCTCTCTCTCTCTCTCACACACACACACACACACACACATCCACTCCTCTCTATTAAAAAGGAAAGTCACATCACTTGAATAGTCAACAGACTTTCATATTTCATAGTTATAATTCCATTATAGTGTTTACTGTAGTCTACACAATTAGGAATCATCAAAGAAAGGAGATAAAAGCATCAACTTCTAAGGAGACAGGATTTCACTGAGCTTTCCTGCTGGTTCCTTGTGGATTTTGGACATGTCACCACAAACATGTCAAAACACTCAGCAACCTTGACTTTTACTCAGGTACAGTGTTCAGAGCTTCCTTATTTACCCAAAGTGATTGGATCAATGGCTTATGGCACTGCTAAATAAGTCTCCAGTCCCTTTACCTCTCTGAGAAGTAGAAAGATAGGAATGAAACTTTCAAGATGCTAATAAAATTTATGATCTCTTCCTACAAATTGTCGAAGGACATTGAGCTTAGTGATCTTAGGTATAAGGTAAAGAAGTTCGGTATGAATAACAGGACATACTTTTGACTTAGAAAACATCATTTTGAAGCTCTACACCTGGAAACACTGGTAAAGACTAGACACAGTTTATATTGGATCACAAAGAGTAGTATAATGACTCAAAGTATTGTTTTCATTTATGTAGTTTTGTGTCTTTCTCAGGGTTTTAGTATGTAGCTTGGAATGGTGTTGAACTCACTATTTAGGTCATATTACTCTTGAACTCAAAATCTCCTGCCTTAGCATCCCCAAATCCCAGGATTATAGGCATGTGCTATCACCATATGGCATACTCTGCTTTTAATGGCGTATGTATTAAATTATTGTAATTAGTCATACAATATTATTCCTTGTTAATTCTTTCTTGAATATATACATACATGTGTTTCCTTTATAAACCTTGATTTCAATGATATTAGATTGTTAAGATAGATCTGAAACTTGTTTATTTTATTTGTCTAGGAGTTATAATTACAGATTTGAGTGAAATGTCTACTTGTATCAGAGTCAGCTAACTTTACTCATTTTTTAAATAGCATGGACTGACGGGAAAACTTTGGTGATTTGGTGAATAGTAATATATTTTATGAGGGAAGTTATGTATCTAGAGAAAACATACTAACTTTTCATCAAAATAAAATTTGTCACAGAATATTTAATTGATAAAAATGTGAGATGTTAACTTGAGTCCTTTTTGTGTATTGACTGGAAATACTGTGAGTAAGGCAAGATATAAAAATAACTCAGAATCTATTTTATTATAGCTAAAGGTTTTCATTTTTGTCATCCTTCTAGACTTCAGTTCACAATGATGTTCTCTTAACTTAGAACTGATGCTGCATAATGTAGGAATTGGATATAACCTTTAGAGACACTTTTAGCTCTGAAGTTATTTGATTTTAAAATATATATATGCAGTGTTATTTAGTGTCAGAGCTGACTGTTCCTTTGCTTAACCTTTCTTAAAAATGTATCATTTTAACCCTTACAGGAAAAATTGGCACCAGATATGTAGCTTATATTCTGGGATTGGAATACCAACTCAAAAGAGCCCTTCTTCATATTTCTGCAAGTTAACTCAGCTTTGCTGTAATTCTTATTAGACTCCCATATATTGAAATCTCAGAGGCTGGATGTAGGACATTTTTTTTGGCCTGGTACCTGAATTCCTAATCAAAATGCACATCACACAATTCAACATTTTTTATATAATGCTGTAATTCCTCTTGTATGCTAAAATCACCCATCAAGTAGAAATAGATGATAACTCTTTCCATTATGACATATATCTGTGTCTTCACTTAGCAATTACCCATCGCACTAGTGGTTCACCTGTCCATTTTATTGCTTTTCATAGTGATAAACTGAATCATAATATGTGTGAAGACATGAAATTACCTATCTTTGTTAGATGGTTTACTGGTCCCCTACTCCAGCACTCCTTCCATGTGAGAAGTACTTAATTAAGCACTTCTCTTCCCTGAAACAAAGAACAATGTTTTTGATTGGAGAATATGGGAAAACTTAGTTTTTGCTGTGCCGTTTGTCTTGCTTCTCTATATTGGAGGAGTAGGTGTGTTTATCAGTTTTCCCTAGTAAGCACTTTCTGTCACTGCTTTTGTTTCTATTTTAGTGAAAGTTTCTTTGTCTCTGGATGTGACTGGGTATGCAAATATTTCCAACATGTGGGAATTACATTATTAAACTGTCTTGGTGTATATGCCTGTGGTGGTTTGAATGAAGAAAGTCCCTCATAAGCTCCAAGTATTTGAATACTTGACCCCAGTTGGTGCTTTTGGGGAGGTTTAAGGGATGCAGCATTGATGGAAATGCCTACTTCCAATTTGTTTCTCTGCTTCCTGTGTCTTCTTGAAGATGACAGTGCTCAGCTTTCTGCTCTGGAATCCTCCTGCCATACCTCCTGGCCATAATGAGCTCATCCATCTAGTACCATAAGCCAAATAAACTCTTCATGGTGCACATTGCCTTGGCCACCAGGTTTTACCACATCAACAGGTATGTAAGTAATTCAATGCCTAATCCACATTTAAACATTTTTGTCCTCGATATTTTGGTATCTCTCAAGCTGAATTATGTATTGATTATGAATTTTTTTTTATGACTAGAAGTTAGATGGCTCCATGGAATGAATGAATTTTCTCCAAGCTCAATTTCATCTTTATCTAGAGTACAGTAAATAGGTAGTTTACAGAACAGATAATATGAGGTTATTGAACAAATACTGGTCCTCTATTAGGTAAATGTGAATATTCCTTACTTATTTGTGACCTTACTTTCTGATCAATTCCTATAATCACCGTGAATTTTATTTTGATAAATTATTTTTATTCATTTACTTGTCCCAATTTGTAAAAGGGTTAAAGCATCCTTATATTACACCAAGGTTTAAAGAATGTCTATAAATGAATTGTATCCTCTAATACATACCGGTTCCTAATTCAAAGTTACACTGTGTGGAGAAGGGCCTTTAAAGTTTTGATTATGTTGAAATGATGTCATATACCAGATGTTTCTATATGATGCAACTGATGTAAGAATTGCTATAATTAAAAAGGCAAAAAAAAAACAAATATAGGAAAAAACACACAGGAAGAAAAGGATAACTTGTATACTTGGTGCACTTGTAAATTAGTACAATTGCTGAAAAAAGATGGAATTTCCCCAAATATAGATTTTAAAAAGTGAACTACCATATGATTCACCTGTCTTACTCTTAGATATTTGTCTCCAAAGAAATGCGATCATTGCCAGGAAGACTTACCTCTTCACATCTATTGAACTATCAGTCAAAATAGAAAGAAAATAGAATGACCTGTATCTACCAATAGATGATCACTGGATAAAAATATGGTGCATTATATACTGAAATATTATTTGGCTGCACCAAAGAAAATATTATCATCATTCATAGAATAATGGATGTTAGTGAAGCACATTAGATGAATTAGAATAAATTCAAGACAGATTGACAAATATCCCCTGTATTAATTACTTTTCTGTTGCTGTGATAAAACAGAATGACTGAGGCATCTTACAGCAAAAGAGTTTATTTGGCATATATTTCCAGAGGGATACAGTGATTCCATGTAGCTAGTGGGACTTATTCTAGTGTTCATATTGAGCTTTGTTTGCACTGTGGTCTGATAGAAAGCATGGAATAATTTCTATCCTTTTGTATTTGTTGAGGTTCCTTTGTACCCCAGTATGTTGTCAATTTTGGAGAATGCTCTGTGAGGTGTTGAGTAGAAAGCATATTCTCTGGGATTTGGGTGGAATATTCTGTAGATGTCTGTGAGGCCCATTTGGTGTGTTGTATTGTTCAGTTCTAATCTCTGTTTACTTTTTGTCCTGTTGATCTATCCAAGAGGCTCAATGGGGTGTTGAAGTCTTCCACTATTAGTGTGTTAGGAATAATCTGTGTCTTGAGGCCCTGCAGAGTTGTGTTTATAAAATTAGCTGCACCAGAGTTTGGTGCACAGACATTTAGGATTGTGAAGTCTTCATGGTTCATTGTTCCTTTGACAAGGATGCAATGGCCCTCTTTATCTCTTCTGACTAATTTTACTTTGAGATCTATTTTGTCTGATATTAGAATAGCCACTCCAGCTTGTTTCTTAGTACCATTTGCTTGGAATATTTTTTTCCATCCTTTCATTCTAAGATGGTGTCTGTCCTTGAAGATGAGATGAGTTTCTTGTAGACAGCATATAGAAGGGTTCAGGTTCCTAATCCATTCTCCCAGTCTATGCCTTTTGATTGGGGAGTTTAGACCATTAGCATTTAAGGCTATTATTGAGAGATGTGTGTTGCTTCCTTTTATCTTATTTTTTGTTTGCATTCTTGGTCTAGGTTTGTATTTACTCTGTTATGCTTTTGCTGATTTCTCTATTTAATTGGTTAGGGATAGTTGCTCCTTTCCACTGTTCTTTGGATTGCTTCAAGGATTTTTGGAAGTGTTGGGTTTTTAGACATGTATTCTTTCATCTTGTTCATATTGTGAAAGATTTTTCTTTCTCCTTCAACTATATCTGACATTTTTTCTGGATATAGTAGTCTTGGTTGGCATCTAAAGTCATTTAGCACAGGGAATACTTTGGTCCATATTCTTCTAGCTTTCATAGTTTGGACTGAGAAGTCAGCTGTGATTCTGACGGGTTTACCTTTATATGTAACTTGTTGTTTTTCCCTTTTGGCTTCAGTATTTTGTCTTTGTTTTGAGCATCTAGTGTTTTAACAATTATATGGCATGGGGAGTTTCTTTTCTGGTCCTGTCTGTTTGGTGTTCTCTATGGTTCTAGTATTTGTATGGGATTTTCTTTTTTCGGTTTGAGGAAATTTTCTTCTATTATCCTGTTGAAGATCTGGTCAACAGTGCTGTCTTGGGATTCTTCTCCTTCCTCTATTCCTATGATGCAGAGAATTCATCTTTTCGTAGTGTCCCACATTTCCTGGTTGTTCCACTCTTGTGGGTTTTTTTTTTTTTCATAATCTTTACTTGAGCTTTCTAGTTGCTCCATACTAACCCTGCAGGTCTGATATTCTTTTTTCTGCTTCTTCCATTCTGCTTCTGAGGCTTTTTCCCATCCTTTCCTGGTGGTTGGATGAATGTTCAATATCTTTTTTCATTTCATCCTGTTATTTCTTTAGATTTTCCACCTCCCTCTGGAGACTGTCATTCTCATCTTGCAGCTTCTTGGTTCATTGGTCATTTTCTTTTTTCATTTCAGCATGGGATATTTTCAGTGTTTCAACTTCCTTCTGGAGTTTGTCATTTTCTCCCTCTAGGTCCTTCTTGAGTTTTTTCAATCTTTCACTTAATTCTTTCCACCATTTTCCATTATCTCCCTCTAGGGAACATCTTGGCTTCTTTCTTCCGAGATCTCATTGTAGGCATCTTCTTTAGGGCTGGCAAAGTTTGGTGTGGATTTATTATGACATTTTCTTGTGTTGTTCTTCCTTTGTGTCCTTGGTACATGGATTTGTCTGATTATTTGTTTCTTTGAATCCTAGCACCTCAATGTTGCCTGCACAGACTATAATCACTGATGCTCTGCCTGTTAGGTCCTCTGCACCAGAGCTCCACCAGTGTGTTGGGTTGGGTTGTTACTTTGCCCAAGCGCCAGTAGGCCCCCAAGCGTCAAGGCATGTCTGACTTGACTCACCGGAACCTCACCGACTCCTTGTTGGTGTCTGGAGTTTGAGCTGGGACTTTCAGGGGCAGGTGGTGTGCTCCCTGAGGGAGAAGGCAGGTCTGCCTTGCCTCACCAGAACCTCACTGACTCCGGGTGGGTGTCTAGAGTCCAAGCTGGGACTTCTGGGGGCACATGGCATGCCCCCCAAGGGACAAGGCAGGTCTGCCTTGCCTCACCAGA
Source organism: Rhizomys pruinosus (assembly GCA_009823505.1). Classification (NCBI taxonomy): domain Eukaryota; kingdom Metazoa; phylum Chordata; class Mammalia; order Rodentia; family Spalacidae; genus Rhizomys; species Rhizomys pruinosus. Next base: position 3,208,395 of record VZQC01000544.1, on the reverse strand, counting down.
ACCTCACTGACTCCGGGTGGGTGTCTGGAGCCCTATCTCAGGTTCTTAAGCCTAATATAAAGGTCAGTTTGGGGCTCCATCTTGTGAAATAGACCTTAAATCCAATTTTGAAGTCGTTGCTTATGCTCATAATATTCTCTCTATTACACCAGTAATCAGTTACTCATTTGATCTCACAACAATGATACAAGTTCCATGCAGGATCAATCCAGACAAAATCCAAGTGTAAACATGGTGAAGTGGTTATGAAACACCAACCCTACATAAGGAATTTCTAAGTGGATTCTTTGAAGAATCTTCAGAACAGAAAAGGAAGAGTGAGTTAGACTTCCAATAGAAAGCCTAAAGCTTAGACAAGTCAACACTCCATAAGCAAGGAGAAAAGGAGAAAAACAAATCAATCAAAGAAACAACAAAGTCATCTAAAGGAGGTAACCAAAGTAAGCCTTCAACACAGTGAAGAGGCTTTTGGGATTTGCATTGGAATACAGGTAAAGAGAAACCCACATGCCAGGGACACGAAGAAGAGACAACATGGGAAAGGTGCAGGATAATTCCACACCAAGCTCTACCAACCCCGTGGAAGATTACTACAGTGGGATCCCCCTTGGGATGGCCCAGGACACAGATATTAGAATTACAATTGTGAACATACTTAAGGAAATCAAAGGCTATAAAGAGCAAGTCAGAGAACTAAGAAAAGAGAATGAAAAACTCAAGAATAACCTAGAGAGAGATAATGATGAACTCAGGAAGGAAGTGGAAACACTGAAAAGATCCCTTGTTGAAAAAGATAAGGAAACCAACCAGTGAAGCAATGAGCTACAGGAAGAGATTTAGAAGCTCCAAAAGGAACTAGAAATACTAAAGAAATCAGAAGAGGAAATGAAAAAGGAAATCAAACACTCATCCAATCAAGAGGAAAGGAACAGAAAAAGCCTCAGAAGTAGATTGGAGGAAGCAGAACAAAGAATATCAGACCTGGAAGACAACACAGAATAACTAAAAACCTCAAGTAAATATTATGAAAAACTTAAAAATACACAAAAGTGGAACAACGAGGAATTGTGGGACACTATGAAAAGATCAAACCTCCACATCATAGGAATAGAGGAAGGAGAATAATCCCAAGAGAATGGTATTGATCAGATCTTCAACAAAATAATAGATGAAAATTTCCCCAAATTAAAAAAGACAAACCAATACAAATACAAGAAGCACATAAAACTTCAAACAGACAAGATCAGAAAAGAAACTCTCTATGCCATATCATAGTTAGAATGCTAGACGCCCAAAACAAAGACAAAATTCTGAAAGTCACAAGAGAAACACAAGTTATATATAAGGGAAAACATAACAAAATTACAACTGATTTCTCAGTGAAAACTATGAAAGCAAGAAGAACATGGAGCAAAGCATTCCCAGTGTTAAAGGACTATAGATGCCAACCCAGGTTACTATACCCAGCAAAAATGTCAATTGTAGTTAAAGGAGAGAGAAAAATCTTCCATGGCATAAACAAGATGAAAGAATACATGTCCGGAAAGCCAATCCTTCAGAGAACACTTGAAGCACTTCAAAGGACAGGAGAAAGAAGCAACCATCCCCAGGCACCTAGAAAGAGAAATCAATAAAAGCATAACTGCAAAAGTAGAAATCTAAACCAAAAATGCAAATAGATAATAAGGTGAAAGAAGCAACACAAACCTATCAGTTATAATCTTAAATATTAATGGACTAAACTCCCCAATCAAAAGACATAGACTGGGAGATTGGATTAGGATACAAAACCCATCGATATGCTGTCTACAAGAAATCCATCTTACCTTCAAGGATAGGCACCACATTAAAGTGAAAGGATGGAAAAATATTATAAGCAAATGGTACTAAAAAGAAAGCAGGTGTTGCTATATTAATATCAGACAAAACAGACTTCAAAAGTGTGAAACTGGAAGGAGACACATACTTTGTGAGCAACTGGGACCCAATTCAACAAAGATAATGAATTTATTGGCACTCAGTTCTATTGGACAGATGGGTGCCTTATGTCACCTTAATCCCCACAATAATATCTGGTATAGCGATAAAATCTTTGTGGCTTTGCTAAGGAATCTTACCCATAAATGAGAGAAAATTCTGAAACAGAAGGCAGATAATATTTGTGAAGAAGGAAAAAGAGGAGGAGGAGGAGGAGGAGGAAGAGGTTCTGTCCTGTTTCATCTGCACAATGGTTATTTTAGCAATACCTGGTGTAAACAGTAAGGTAAGAGAACATGGGCCAGGACAAGAAAGAGGAACTCTATGCTTTTGGAGTTAAGAGTTCATGTAGGCTGTCTACCAGTACAGTTTTTGTTAGAGTCCCATAGATCATTGTTATAGAAAAATGAAGTAAGCTTAAACTTAAATATTTCTTAGAGTTTACGTTTGTATTCTGGAATAACCTTAGATTTGTACTATGGTCAGTTTAGATTTTTACATATTATAGATGTTGCATGTGTAAAAACATTTTTTTCCTATATTTTCCCATACTTTCCTAATTTTAACTGTGGCAGTCCTATATTGTCAATATGTACAATGTATATTCAAATTTTCCTCATCTTACCTTCCTTTTAGAAGTAGGATTTTCTTTTTCTAATTTTTAAAATTTATTTTATTATTTTTTATGTGTATGAGTGTACTGTCTGCATGTAGGTTGCACCCGTGTAGTGCAATGCTGTGGAGGTCAGAGGAGGGAATCAGATTCCCTTGGAACTGGAGTTAAAGATGGTTCTTATCCACCATGTGGGTTCTGGGAATTGAACCTGGGTCCTCTGCAAGAGCAGTCAGTGCTCTTAACCGCCGAGCCATGTCTCCAGCCCCAGAAGTAGGATTTTCATTTAAATAACTTAAATGTTTCTTGGAATATTTTTGGTAAAATGTCTGTAGTTTTATTTGAGTGTTTTTACAGATCTTCTTCTGGCTCTTTCCTTAGAAGAATTCAGATTAACAGTAATACCTTGTTATTAGACATAGAATCACCTACACCCAGCTATTGTACTTAGAAGGCGCATTGTTTGAATATCTAATATTACTTATTCCCTCTAGAATCTTGAGTCAGTTCACTAATTTTGGTCATTAAGACATTCTGGATACATTTACTTCTGTTTTGCAACCAACTGCCTCAAAGTCTCACTGGTATAGAACATTAAACAGTCATTTTTCATGTCTCTGCCTAATAGCTGACAGTGTACTGACCCAGTCCAAGTTAAGCTGAAGAGATTTGATACTTTAGTAGAAGTGTGTATCCTGTCCACGTTCACTTCAAGCCTACTTGTTTGGGGGCTAGGCTGAGATAGCTCAGTTCACAAGTCCCAGCATGTCCCTGGGATCAGGCTTCTAGTCCAGCTGGCCTTTCTCTTGGTGACAGTGTCAGTTGCATGCACTGCTGAGAACAGTCATATAAACATTTCTGAATCTTTCAGTCAGATCATATGAGTACTGTTCCTTTGGCAAGAGAAAATAGCATAGAATTTATCCAAATTCAAGTGACAGTGAAATATATTCCTCTACTTTTCCAAAATACAAGATCACATGGCAAAGACTATAAATCTCCAGGAGATGAACTGAGTCAATAGTGAAATCTACTACATTGTAGTAAATAAGCCTGATGAATGCTATATTTTATCTGCTTAATAAACAATATAATTTTACATAAGCTGCCTGAAGTATTAATAGCCTTTAAAATCTAAATGTATACTAAATATGTTATTGTATTGTGAAACTGGGTCATTGTTGCTTGGAATACTCTTCTATCTCTAATGTGTTTCATTTGGTTGTAGTAAAATATTTTCTAACTTATAAATCAAAATTTGCAGGAGATAAGGTTTAAAAGAAAATGAAGACCTTTTTTTTCTGTTTTATTATTTGGGACATGGTCTCCCATTAGCTCCAATTGGCCTGGAACTTTCTATGTAGGACAGGCTTGCCTCCATCTCACAGAGATCCTCCTGCCCATGTTTCCTGAGTACAGGAATTAAAGATGTGTGACAGCATGCCTGGCTAAAACAGAATACATTTTCTCAACACAGTTGAACTTGGAAAAACCCCACAAGTCTGTCTAAATTTGACTCAATGGGTATGAAAAGGTTGAGAACTTTATAAAAGCTGGAGACTGGTGATTAGATATTATGTGTATTTTATAATTGGCTTCCCCTGTATTTGATAATTGGATTCTTCTGAAGGTGGAATAAACTTTCCTCCTCATAAATGGATGTAAATCTATAATTTGGAACAAAACTTATGCAGAAGTTTTATTCTTGTACTCCAATAGAAACTGATAAAAGGTATGGCTCCTCTGTCTTAAGGATCTTGAGTAAGACATCACTGGTATAAACCCTCATGATTCTTTTAAAGGACTCACATGTCAAAAAGTCTGAAGAAGATTGTAAAATCTAAAGAATTCTAAGTATATATTCTAAATAAATCTTCTAGATAATGGCCTGCAATCTAGAAGAAATCTGTGAAATCTGTGAAGCTAATCTGTCCTATTCAAATTATAATTTGGGTATTTTTTCTCTTCTATCTGTTCTAGTTCCATCTGACTCAGTTATCACTTTTCCACTATCATGGTGAATCATTAAGAGTATTGGGCTTTAAAGGAAAAAAAAATAAAAGCTTTTATTTTATTTAAAAAGGAGTTTTAAACTGTAAAAACATGTTTTGTCAACTGTAAAGTTAGGCTTTGTCACATTTATGCTGTTGATACAATGATGAAATAACCCAGGAATGGTGTTTCTAAACTCATTATAGTTATGCCTTTTTAAAATGGGCAGTTCTCTTAAAGATGGATGCCACACATAAGAGGCCCCACTCTCCCACAGAGTGTGAAATTAATTTGTTGTCCTTCAGAGGGAAGGGTGGAGCCAAAAACCCAGCAACCCCTTCCAATCAATCAGCTCACCTAGCAGGAGTGGCTAATGGCCTATAAACCAAAAGTCTAGTGAGTGAGTCTCTCTCCCTCTCTCTCTCTCTCTCTCTCTCTCTCTCTCTCTCTCTCTCTCTCTCTGTCTCTCTCTCTCTCCATTGCAGCCTGAGGCAGAAGTCGCTGAGTCCATACTAGGACTTTGGATGGACATGAAGGGAGGGGAATCACTGCTCATTCTGTAAATGATGCTTTCACCCATTTGTTCTTTAAGCAAGCCAGGGTAGACTCCTTAGATTCCCCTAGACTGTTGTTTTGGAGACTCTTTTCCTTCTTTTGCCTTGTGGATTCTGGATAGCCAGGGCAGAACAACATGTTCGAGTACCACCCAGGAGGAATCTCTGCAACAGCTTTATTAAAGAAGTAGCCTGTCTCAGTATTCACAAGAGCAAAGCAGACCTGAACTGCCAAGCCCTTATTCCTTTAGATGTCTCTTGGAACAGTGCTCTTGAACAGGGGTTTGCTTCACTCATTCTTTTATTGAAACATTACAGCACCACGAATTGGGGAAACAGAAGTCAAGACCTACACTTACCTTATCAGAGAATCTTGCCCTTTGACCTCTATATCTAGGCTATCACACATAGTCTCTCTCGTTGTTTGCAATGATAAAATCATGCTGCTTTCAGCACTTTGATACATGAAGCAGTCATACATACATTCAAACACAATATTGAGTGAAGGCAAGGAGGAGGGCTTAAGGTCATATGTGCAGGCCAACAGAGGAACTCATGGCTCTTTGAACTTGTTTAAACTATAATCAATAGCTATAATAAGTAACTTTTTTTGTATAAGTTAAGGCCTTATTGTAAAAGTCACTTAAGGAAGATGAGTATTTGCAGCTAAGATGTTGATAAAGGAAACTATATAAGACTAGATCTAGTTAGAAATCTAGCAAGAATGTAACTATTTCAAATTTAAGTTTGAAGTTTTCAAATATGACTGGGAACATCTTAGAAGCATGAAAAACCATCTAAGTGGAATGACAAAGGCAGAGGTTCTCATATTGAAGATATTCTTGAAGCTAGACAATGAAACAATACTTAGAGTGTGGTTTATTAATCTCATATTGTGACCTTCAATTTAAAACTTTTTTTAAAATAACTAAAACTTTTTTATTTCTATTGATGCTTTGTGTATTTCATACATCATTTTCCAATTCAGTTCAGGCATATATCCCCTTCCCTTCCCCCCACCACACCCCTACCCATCCCAGATCATGCATTCTGCCATAACTTTTCTGCATTTTTCTTTTTTTTGTTTTGTTTTGTTTTGTTTTGTTTTCATTTTTTAACAATAAATTAATACCAAGGTACAGTCATAATGTTAAATAAAACACAATATTTCATATTCCCTGGATTACTAGATGAGATGTACTTGTTTCCCCAGCCAGGAAAAATGATTTCTTTCACACTATCTTGCTATATTAGTTCTTATGAAATCTACTGTACTTCTACACCACTTCGTGTGTGTATTAGGTAATTATTAGGCAATAAATAATTTCTTCTCATAATAAAGACTTCTTTATGATTATTCAAATAGTGAAGGCAGTAAAATTAATATATGATATCACTGAGGAGATAACCAGACATCTTATTTGCATAACTAGAAACCTAGCAAAAAAAGAATAGGAATTATAAGCAGTCGTGAAATATTCACTAATATAGCCATATGAATAGCATAACAAAACAGGTTATAAATTATATATTTTGAAATCTGGGATCCAAAAAATAAATATTTCAAAGTTTTAATCATTTAGTGCTTTGCAAATTATATTAAATTCCTGAATTTATGTTGGAAGTTACCTCGTTTTGGGAAAACAATGACAGACATTATTGTGTGAAACAGTGCAGGGCCCTTCACTGCCACAGCCCCAACCTTGAAATCTTGTTTGACAGACTTAAGGTAGGAGCCAAGTGTGTTTACGTGAGTTTACACTGTGTGAAAGGAAGGCTATGATATCTGAATACGCATTTGTAAAAAGTTTTGAAATTTTAAATTTTATTCTAATTTTGTGTTTGAGTGGTTTGCCTGCATGTAAGCAAATGTATGCATGCATGCAAGACCTTTAGATGCCAGAAAAAGGCAACCAATTCCATGAAACTGTAGTCATGGAAGTCTGCCATGTGGTTGCTCAGATTTGAACCCAGATCCTCTGGAAGAACAGCCAGTGCTCTTAATTGTTGAGTCATCCCTCAGTGCCTCCAACTTTAATTTTTTTTATTTACTTAAATTTTGTCTGTTTAAATGTTTTACCTACATATAAGTATACCCATATTATTCAGTAGTTGTAGAGGTCAGAAGAGGAGTGGGTTGCCACATAGGTTTTGGGAACTGAACCCAGGTCTCCTGCATGAGCAGTCAGTGTTCTTAACCACTGTGTTATCTCAAACTTGTACTAATTTTGAAGGTCTGCTTACACATAATTTGGTATTAAGTCTTAAAAGAGCAGGTAAGAGGCAAGTGCTTCATGTCCATTAAGAACAGTCCACCAGCTTTTGTTGGCTGTGGCTGGCAGTCAGTGGTATGTGCTCCAGTGCCAGTAGCACTTGTGTCCCCCATCAAGATTTCTTGTCTTCCTCTAAGCTCATCTACACTACTGGCTCACCACATTCCTGGTCCCCATAGCATGCCATAAATATGAAGTGCACACAGACCAGTAAAATGGCTCCTTCATCAAAAGAGGTGAAGATCAAGAAATGAGTTAAGTTGAAGAACACCACAGTGGAGAAGAGTTTGTAATCCCTCCAAAAAATAAAGTTGTCGACCACAACTCCAGCAAGGAAAGTGATGGTTTCACCTACAAAAAATATTGCAGTTGTCACACCTATGAATAAAGCAACTGCCATCCCAGGCAAATAAGCAACAACCAAAGGAGCCAAGGGGACAGTTACAGCAGCCAAAACAGTTGCTAAACGTGGTAAGAAGGGAGCCTCAAAAGTGAAAGCATTGTTAAGAAGCCTTGGTTAAAAGGGCACTGTCATCCCAGCCAAGGAAGCAAATGATGGTAGGAATACCAAAAATGAAGAGTGATGGGAAGGAAGAAGAAGAAGAAGATGAAAATGTCAATGATGGAGGGAAGAGGAAGACAAGGACGAGGATGAATTTGAGCCTGCAGTAGTTTAAGAAGTAAAAGGTGCAGCCACTGCTTCTGCCTCAAAGGAGGAGCAGGAGGATGAGAATCAGGATGAGGACCATGAGGAAGATGATTCCAAAGAAGCAGCTATGGAGATCACACACTGAGATTAAACTAGAGCAACTAAAAAGAAGGTAAGAAGAAAGTTCAAGGTGCAAGAACACTTTTGGCCAAAACATCTCTTCAATATCACCAAGGATAAGTTAAAACAAGTTTTTAAAGAGGCCATAGAGATCATATTGGTTGACCAGGATGAAAACTGCAAAGGAATTCTTTATGATGAATTTACCTCTGAAAATTATCCAGAGAAAAACTTCAAAAAAAAAAACAATGCAGAAATTGATGAGTGATCCATTTCATTCCACTATACTAGAGAGAAATGTCACAGGCAAGCAGAAGCTGGAAAGAATAACATTTGGAGTAGTGAATCTAAATTTTTGGTTTTAAGTAACCTTTCCTACAGTGCGGCAGAAGAAACTCTTCAGGAAGTATTTGAGAGGGCAGCTTTGTATCAAGGTGCCCCAGAACTCAAATGGCAAATCTAAAGGGTATATATTTATAGAATCTGCTTCAATTGAAGATGCTAAAGAAGCTTTAAACTCCTGAACTAAAATGGAAATTGAAGAGAGAACAATGAACCTAGAGTCTCAGCCATCCAAAAATCTGTCAAAATTCTGTCTTAAGGATACCATTTTTTAGATAGTTAGGTATTAAACAGTATAATATATAGCCTTTCGATCCTACTAATGAAGCACACACAATTAGATATATAGGTATTTAAACAGTACTAATTGTTATGGTAGGTTTCTTTGGTATAGACACAGATGTTTGGATGGTATGTTAATTCATGATTTACATTTTCTTCTGTTAAGTATGGCAGGGTCTTCGTGTGGTTTATAACATCTCCTAAC
>VZQC01000544.1:3153068-3183189 GCA_009823505.1 Rhizomys pruinosus | reverse complement strand
TATATATATATATATATATATATTCCTTCCTTGAACATGTTTATAGTTACTCTTTGAAATATTTGTCTTGTTAATCTACAGTTTGTCATTCTCAGAGGTCGTTAATTTATGTAGTAGACATATAATATTCATTATTTATGTTTAGGGGATTTTTAAATAAGACTTAGGCATCTGGACTTCTGGGATAACATTTCTTGGAATGGGTAATTGATCTCATCATTTTTAATTATTTGTTGTAATTTTATTTGCTTTTTCCCCAAATTGTCAGCTTATGATGCAGCTTAGTAATGCTTGGTCTTCAGTTTTGAGGCCACTTTATGTTGATGTGCAAATGTGGTGAAAGAATTAGTCTCGGTTCACCTAGAGCTAGGTTCAGCTCTTGAATTGATTTTCCAAGATTGATTGCACAGGGTCCTGAAGCAGCAGGGTGAGGTGGGGGCTGGTATGTGAACAGTTTGGCTGATAAATTAGGGTGGGGTCTCCTAGGCCTTGAGCACACAGAGATCTGGTGTCAGTGTGCAGTGAATTCTCATAGATATAGCACAGGACCCCAAGTCTAGGGTGGGTTAGGCTGAAGCTTGAGATGGTACAGGGTGACTCACCCTGCCAAAACTGGAGGTTTGTACAGATCTGGGATGGGATCAAATACGCATGACCTGAAGAAGTCTGAGAGTTAAAATTTTGGAGCACTAGGGTGTCTCAAAGAACAATAAAACTCAAGACATTAAATCTCAAGCCCTAACATTTTTGTTATGATTGCCCATTTCTTACTGTCATCCTCTTGGTACTGTCATCCTCTTTGGCCACAATTGCTTTTGTACTTCTGATAATTGGCACACATTTTGATCTTTGATTAGATAACGAGTCTGCTTTTATGCTATGGAATTAGTTTATAATTATTTTTCAGAAAACGTTTTCAAACCTATTCTTGTGTCCTGCAGAAAGAGGAGGATATGCTTATGGATTACAAAAATATGCAGTGAGCCTTCATCTCAAAAAATCAGGTAAGTCATTTATTTTGGATTATCATCAACAGAGAAAACAGTAGAATTACATTTGTATTTGTAAGGGAAATGTGTGATAATATTTATGTATAATATTTATATATTTTATTTCAGTTTAATTCTAGATATTTAGTGAGTTAATTCCTTTATGAAGAATATTTAAAGAACATTGATGGGACATAAGGAAATATGAGCAGAGAATATGTGGAGAATATGCTAAAATATGCTAAAATCAATGCACCAATTATTATAAATATTAGATAAGGCAGCTGAATATGAGGGAATGTGATGAAATATTATTTCTATACTTAAACATGTAGGTAATTTTAAAAGAGTATAATTTGGGATGATGTAACAAAGGAGAATGAAATATTATGAATGGAATTTGGTAATGTGTAAAATATTTTTGTGTGACTCTAAATAATTTGGAAAATAGTATATCTAAATGATAAAGTTTGAGCAATCATAACTTCTGAGATAGTCTTCAGGGAAGAAGTTTCCAAATCAGTTCCAGCTTCATTGCTCTAAGTCCTCTACCTGAAGTATGTCCTGTTTTCAGCAATAGGGTTTTACCTTCAAGTTATGAAAGGTAATCAAGGACTATAGCAATAGCTTGTGTTATTTGGGGATTTCCTTGGACTACTCTGACCAACAACTAGAATGGGTTTTCCCACGTAGTGGCAATTTTTTAAATATAGCCTGTACATATGGGTACACACACACACACACACACACACACACACATATATTTAGAGAGAGTTTTTCAGTATGTTTTGAAGTAATTCATTTCCCTTTGGTTTTTTAATAACCTGTGTTGCTTATCTCTTCTCTGTCTCTGTTTTTCTCTCTCTCTCAATCTCTGTCTTTTTCTCTTTTTCTTTCCACTCCATTTAAATTAGCCTCTATTTTCCCATTTCTCCCTTGATAATACCTTTCTTATACTATGTCACTCTCTTGAGCTCCTCTCAGACATAATAGAAGCATTCCCATTCACAATAACCTCAAAAAGAGAAAAATACCTAGGAGGAATAAAGTTAAATCATTAAAAGATCCATACTATGAAAAATTTAGGTCTTTTAAGAAACTGATTAAGGAAGTAAAAGGATATGAAAAGACCTTTCATGACCAAGGCTTGATGGAATTAATAATGTGAAAATAATGATCCTACATAAATCAATGTTTATATCAAATGTAATCCTATGATAGTTTTCATAGAAATAGAAAAAAATCCTCCAAATTTCTATGGATTAACCAAATACCCCAGATAGCCAGAGCAATCCTCAGCAGAAAGAATGCTTACTATAAGCCACATACAGACTATAAACCATATACAGAGCTAAAGTCATAAAAAGCATGCTATTGGCACAAAAACAGATAGTTAGTTCAATGGAACATAATAGAAAATCCTAATATGAGTGTATACACTCTCAACCCCCTGATATTTGACAAAGATGCCAAGAACATGCACTGGAGGAAAGAGAACACCTTCAACTACTGGGTGCTCAGAGGACCTGTGGAGATGGCTCAGTGGTTAAGAGCACTGACTGCTGTTGAAGAAGAGCGATGTTTGTTCTCTGTACCCACATGGCAGTTAATAGCTATCCATAACTATAGTTTCAGAGGAATCTGAAGACCTCTTTTGACCTCCATAGGCACTGCATGATATAGATGCACATACATATAGGCAGGAAATACACTCCTGTACTTACAATAAAAATAATAAATAAAATATATAAAATGGTGCAGGGAGAACTGGTTATTTATGTGCAGTATAGAATAATGAAATTAAGCCCATATCTATGAGGCTGCACAATAGTCAACCCCAAACGAATCAAAGACCTAAATTTTAAACATAAAATGTTGAAATTGTTAAAAGAAAATATAGGCAGTAGTCTTGATAAAGATACAAGAAAGGACTTTCTAAATTAAAGAAGTTGCTCAGGAATTAAAGTGAACTATTGGTACATTATGCAACTAAAAAGTTGGGGATGGTGTATTGGCTTAGTGCTAAAAGCACTGCTGTTCTGGAAGAAGACCCAGGTTCAAATCCTAGCACCCACATGGTGGCTAGCAACTGTCTATAACTTTAGTTCCAGATGATCCAACACCCTCTTCTGCCCTCTGCAGGCCCTACATGACACAAGTGCACTTAAACAATCAAGAGAATGTGGACTTTCTCTGTCCACAGAAAGAAAATCTTTAGTAACTAGACATACCACAGAGAATTAATAGTCACAATATACAAAGATCAACAAAAGCAACAACAGAAAACCCCACAAAGAATCAGTTAAAAAAATGACCCACTTAAAAAATGGACCATGGATCTGAACAGAGTGCTCTCAAAAGAAGAAATAAGAATAGGGAAGATTTTTCTGGTATGCAGGTCTGTGTGGACCCATCCTTGCACCCGCCACCCAATGCTAGAACCATAGAGAAGAAGTGCATGCATGGATAGAAGGACAGCCAGGCCGCAAACACTCTGTGCCCAGTTTCCCAAGTGGGGTCTGGCACATGGGCCAAAGGAAGACCTCCTGCCCCTCCCCAAGCTACTGATATTGTGGTGGAAAGTATAAACTGCTGGTACTGTGATTTACTGTGGTAGGGAGGATCCAGCAGTGTCAGTGATTCTAGGCTGCACATCCAAAACTGAGGAAGAAACCAACAAGAAACAAACTGAGTGACCAACCAGTCTTCCATATTAACATTTGAAGTTAGCAACAGAAGCCAAATAAACAAACAAAGGGGGGGGGACAACAACAAAACTACACATGCCAAAGACACAAAAGAAAAACACCAATATGGGAAAAGCTCAAAACAAATCCCCCCAGAACTCAACCAATTTTGTAGAATATCCCAACAATGAGATCTCCCTGGAAGGAAACCAAGACAATGAACTTAGAAGAACAATTGTAGACATATTCAAAGACTATAAAGAACAAATCAGAGAGCTAAAGGGAGAGAATGAAAAACTCATGAAGGAACTAGAAGGAAAGAATGATAAACTCCAGAAAGAATTAAAAGAAGAGATTGACAAACTCCGAAAAGAACTAGAGGAAGAGAAATACAAACTCCGAAAAGAACTAGAGGGAAAGAATGACAAACTCTGGAAGGAAGTGAAAACATTGAAAAGATCTCAAGCTGAAAGGAAAACAGAAACTGACTAGCGAAGCAAGGAGCAACAAGAAGAAAATGAAAAGTTCCAAAAGGAAGTCAAAATTCTGAGGAAAGCACAGGATGAAATAAAAAAGGAAATTGAATATTCATCCAATCAGCAGGAAAGCAAATGAAAAATAAGTTGAAAGGAATCAACACACATCTCTCAATAATAACCTTAAATATTAATGGTGTAAATTCCCCAATCAAAAGACATAGACTGGGAGAATGGATTAGGAAACCGAATCCATCTATATGCTATCTACAAGAAACCCATCTCACCCTCAAGGACAAACACCACCTTAGAGTGAAAGGATAGAAAAAGATATTCTAAGCAAATGGTACCAAAAAGCAAGCAAAGGTGGCTATTCCAATATCAGACAAAATAGACCTCAGATTAAAATTAATCAGAAAAGACAAAGAGGACCATTATAACCTTATCAATGGAATGATTAATGAAGAAGATTTCACAATCTTCAATGTTTATGCACCAAAATCTGGTGCACCAAACTTTATAAACACAACCCTTCAGAACCTCAAAACACAGATTAATCCCAGCACGCTAATAATGGGGGACTTCAATACCCTACTGAGATGCCTGGATAGGTCAACTGGACAGAAAAATAAACAGAGAGACATCAGAATTGAACAATACAATACACCAAATGGAACTCACAGATATCTACAGAATATTCCACCCAAACACTAAAGAATATACTTTCTACTCAGTGCTCCACAGAACATTCTCCAAAATATTGACCACATACTTGGACACAAATGAAATGTCAACAAATACAAAAGGATTGAAATTATTCCATGCATTCTATCAGACCAAAATGCAATAAAGATCAAAATCAACAACACAGGGAATTCGTCTAAATATATATATATATATATAATATATATATATTATAATTTTTTTTTTTTTTTTTTTTTATTATGTGTGTGTGTGTGTGTGTATGTATGTATTTTCCGTTGGTTATTTAATCATGTGTGGCCATAATCCATGAGATCTTCTTTCTTCTTGGACCAGGCCCACAGCTTTACATGGCTGTAAGCCTCAGAATTGTCCCTGGCCAGCAGGCTTACAATTCCAGGCTGAGCTCTGGCAAGGTGGGGGAGGGAACCATGAGAAGTCACCAGAAGAGAAATGGAAAAGGGACTCAAAGAGGCCGGGAGAAAAAGAGACTCAGTTTTATTCATGGCAGCAATGTGTTTATATACTAAAGCTACTGTGCTCTGGGTAAGAAAGTGGGGGCAGAAGGGTGTGAATGAGAGGAAGGGAAGGCTGAGCCATCTTGGCTCCTACTTGGGGCAGCAGAGATCCTGTTTGTGTAAGCAGTAAACTAGAGATGTGACATTTTGCTCAATATCCCAAAGGACAAAATCATCAGGGTCTGGAACTTTGCAGAGATAGGCGAGGCAGGACATACTGCACTATTGAGTCCTCATGGAACTACAGATAACTAACAGAGGCAACTTAAATGCACACAGAGATATCAGATAACTCATGAAAGCCTCGGGACAGAATTTTCAGGCCCTACCTCAAGCCAGAAAAAGTCTTATTCCTACAGCCCCTCCTTTGTTTTTTTATTAAAATGGAGCAGTAATTTCATAGTCTTCTAGAAGATTTTCTGGGATGGACTGATATTGGACTAAAACAGTCTGGCCTATGACTTCAGTGAGAATTTTAATTTGGTTTTTGATAAACTGGAGAACACAGGGTGCAATAGTCAGTAGAACTCCTAGGGTGAAAATGGTTCCCAGCAAAAGAAGCAACCAGGCAGTCAGGGGATTGAAAAACCACAGGACAGAAATTTGTGGGGAGTACCTTACATGGAGTTCTTTCCTAAGGTCCTTTAGGGCTTTAACATTTTGCTCAACTACACCAGATTTAGATTCATTAACATAAAAGCAATATTCCTCCCCCAGGAACACACATGTTCTCCCATTTTCTGCAGTCAGTAAGTCCAGGGCTTGCAGGTTCTGCCTCACCACCTTGGCCAAAGAAGTTGTCTGTCTCTGGAGCAATTCAAGGCTGTTTGTCATGGACACTATTGCCTCATCAAGCTTATTTTGGAAATCTGCTTCCATGCTGTAAACATGTGCTAGGGCTCTGCCCACAGTTCCCACTGCTGCTGTGGAAAGAATGATGCCTAGGTTGACCAGAAGTGGGATAACTATCTCTTTCTTTTGATGGTCTGGGTCTGGTCAGAACATCCAAGTGACTTCCTCCTTCTCATAAAGGAAGAGCTGGGGAGTTATAATAATAGGCAAGAAAATTCCAGAACCAGTAGCATCTGCACAGGGGGAGGCAGCACCCTCACACAAGAGAAAAAACGGGGATTTAACACACAGGGTCTTGTCAAGGGGAACATTTTGGAGGTACCTAGAGTCTGGGGGCTGCAGCAGCTCTCACTAAACAAATAGGAAGATTTGTGAGTCAGTCAAAGAGGAAAATGCTGTGAAATACCATCCCTGTCTCTGCAGGGGGTGGATTCCTGTAAAGAGGTGTTAGAAGGAATGGCAGTGAGAAGGGTATGTGTGAGAAATGCACAGAAAAGAACATTGGGAGACATTGGGGTGGGTGGTGTATTTAAGGAGATCTCTGGCATATTCAATGTACTGGGGCCATGTTACAGTAGACTGCAGCTTTCCTTCCATTTTCGATTCCTGTAACAGAATGTGGGATTGAGTGAGAATGGGCTGAGGGTCTAGAACAAGCTGGCTAGAGTTGTGAATATCTGCCGCAGGGTACTTGGCATTACTGTAAATGTAGAGTTTTCCCTGCACTACAGCCCTCCAAGCAGTCACTCCAGGGGTCCTATATGTTAATTTTAAGCCTGTTATTTTGGATTTGGAACAGGCTCCTTGGGCTGTGAACATTTTCCAGCCTGCAAGACCAAAATCTGTAACTGCCATAAGTGTTAACTTCCTGTAAACATTGTCCTTTGTTAAGATGGGGGAAACAGATAAAGGGAGTCTGAGAGGTAGAGATGGAGTTAGCTTGAACTATTATTAGAGCAGCTAAAAGGGTGGCAGATAGGGACACTGAGGGCAGGGCACATGGACTTTCCAGAAGTGAGGAGATGGTCAAGTTTCTTCCATGTCAAATCATTTGGGTTCTGAGACTGTCTCTTTTTCTTTCTCCTCTTCTTCACATCCAGGAATGATAGTCATGCCATCTTTTTGGTCAGTGGGGAGGAATATGACATTTCTGGCTCGGATCCAAATGGGTCTCAGACAGTCTTGTGGGAGGATGCAAGTGAAGCTCCTCCCTGCTGTTAACAGTGGATCAGGTCCTTTCCACTGACTGTCTAGGGGGTCCTTCCACCTTACAAGTATTTGAGTAACAGTGCTTGGTGTCTGCCAATGTTTGATTACGGCTGGACATTCTGAGTGCCTGTAAATGTTAAAGAGGTTGAGTATTGCCAATGCTATAGCCAGCTGGATGTTAGGAAGGTATTTACCTGCCTTTTGTTTTAATAATTGATGTTTTAGGAACTGATGGGTCTGTTATATGATGCCCTACCTCTGTGAGTTATGAGGGATACCTGTATGATGTGTAATATTCCATAATTGACAAAATGATTTAAAGTGAGAGCTAGCAAACACTGGCCCATTGTCTGTTTAATCTGTTTAGGAATGCCCACAGTGGCAAAGTTAGAGAGGAGATGGGCAGTGAGGTCCTTAGCTCTCTCTCCCATGTGGGCAGTAGCCCAAACAAATTTGGAGTAGGTGTCCATGGTGACAAAGGCATAATTTTGTTTTCAAAAGGAAGTTATGTGTGTAACATCGGTTTGCCAGAGGGCATTAGCTTTTAGTCCCCTGGGATTAGTTCACAGAGCCTGTAATGCAGGCATTTTTACCAAGGAAGAACAGGAGGAACAAGTCCTAAGGGTTCACTGAAGTTGGGTAGAGGGAACTTCAAGAAAGCAAGAGCAGAGACCCCTTAGGTTAGTATGGATGGTGGAATGGAATTTTTTTGCTACAGAGAGGGACAGGACATAGATCCCTGTAGAGGCGACTTGGTCTGCAAGAGAGTCATCTTCAGAAAGAGGCCCTGGCAGGAGGCCATGTGCAAGGATGGACTGTATGAAGAGAGGTTGGGTACTTTTCTGTAAGAGGGATGAGACGGCAATGAGGACGGAGAGAGGGGTTCCTGTCTAATCAGACAAAGGGTCTGGATAGCCAGGGTAACAAATTAACCACATAGGTACTATCTGAGAAAATATTAAGAGGCCTGTTGGTTTCTTTGAGAGCTAGGTAAACAGCATAGAACTCCCTGTACTGGGAGGAATGGTCAGGGAGTGGGTGAAACAGGATTTGAGGGGCTTGGTCCAGGTTAACAAAAATTATTGCTGCAGCTCCTCATTTCCCTCCTTCTTTGAAATCAGATGCAGCCTGCTTTATAAGTGCATCTTGGAAAACACGGGATGGGGGGTTTTGGGGGCAAGCCAGCTTAATAATGGGAGAATGGAGACCCATTCGTCATTAGGGTAGTGGTTTTCTCTTTGTACTAGAAATCCCATGAGGCTCATGGCTATATGAACATGATTTCCCATCAGCTACTGGATATCTGGGAGGGAAAAGTGTGTCACTATGACATCAGGCTCCTTCCCCAATATTTTCAGGGAGCACTCCCTCCCGCTTCTTATCATGGTTATCTTTATCACAGTTTGAGCAGCAATCTTTCCTCCAGTGGTATCCGATTTTACAGCAGGGACAGAGAATGCATGGGGAGTGTTCGGAGGGCCCTCCAGGAGAGACCATTGCTTCGGGGCACTGCCTTTTCCAATGTCCTCAGCTTCTGTAGTTGAAACATTTTTCATTTGTGGTGACAGCTGCAAAGGCTTGAGCTAATTAATGTTATGGGAGGCCGTGCCCACATCCTGAGTTACTACTATCCATCTGTCATAATGGTCATCTTTTAAGCCCTGGCATGCTTTCTTGCATTCAGAAGTCATTCCTTCACAGTTCCCTGGCTGTAGGGTTGGGAATTTTTCCCTCTAGTCTGCTTTTAGTTCTTAAGATAAAGTCAGACAGGGGTTCCTCAGGTTTTTGCCTTGGAAATAATAAAGTGGAACTCACCTGGGATTCAGTAGGTGGTGTAACTCAATCCCAGACATGTAGGGCACAAATGCTGAACTGGTCAAAGTACCCTGGGGCCAGCCCAGCCTGCTGCATCCCTGTGCTAAAAGCTCCTTCCTCAAAAAGCTGTTCATAAACCCAGTCCACAATAATTGCCCTTGATTTCTCTGAACCTGTTGGAGACTTTCCTCTCTGTACAGTGCTTCCCATTGTAAAAATAATGGACTTGGAAGTGAAGATTTACAGCTATCCCTCCAGTCCTGGATTGTGTAAAGAGAAGCCCAAAAGCTCTAGAGAATGGACTTTGTCCATGGTGCCTGAACATCATCCTCCCGAACTGCTTGTCTGAGTTCTTTTAAGTCACATGCCTGGTATATGTACCAGTTCAGATGATGGCCCTGAGTTGAAGCTACATTAATGGGGAACACCTGCAAATGAAGGTCTTGGTTATCTCTGATCTGGTACAATTTTTCTGTGCAGAGAGGGAAGTAGCTAAAGGGAAAGTTGCTTCTGGCCCTTTAAGAGAAAATGGCTGAGAATGGAGGGAGGGGTTAGGGACAGGCGCTTGAATGTTTTGATTAACTTGTTCTGTTACCACTGGGTCTGGAGCTGGGGAGCTTCCAGAGGGAAACTTATTGGGGTCCTCACTGAGAGTTTTAGCAGGTTCTTGGGAGGAGAGGGTCTGCAAGTTAATTTTGTTAGTCTCCCTTCCTTCTGTGGCCTCATGAGTGGGGCCTAGACATTGTCTCACTGCAGCTAAGAGTGGCAAGAACTTGAGAGATGCCAGAGCACTTTTTCTCTGCCTAGCCTCCTGTGCCACACATGTCCAAGATTCTGAATTCCATAGGGCACATCCATGGGGATATATTAAGAGTCTCACTCCAAAGGGAGGCAACTTCCCACATGGAAATTTTAACTCCTTGACTCTTGAGGAGCATCTTTATTTTCTTAGCCTGCAGGTCTTTTTGGCTTGCTTGTTTGTTTCCCATGGTGAAGAAAGGCAGGAAATGCTAGTATTTAGGAAACATTTAGTAGCAGAGAATTTGATGGGCCCTGGGCTGGCAGATGGAACTCCTTCTCATCTAAGGGAACTGAAGTTATTTAAAAGACATATCAGGGGCTGGAGAGATTGCCTAGCAGCTAAGAGCACTGACTGCTCTTGCAGAGGACCTGGGTTCAAATCCCAGCACCCACATGGTGGCTGAGAACCATCTTTAACTCCAGTTCCAAGGGAATCCAACACCCTCTTCTGACATCTGTGGCATTGCACTACATGGGTGCACAGACCTGCATGCAAACAATACATTCATATACATAAAAAATAAAGGCTGGGCATGGTAGCACATGCCTTTAATCCTAGCACTTGGGAGGCAGAGGCAGGCGGATCTTTGGGAGTTCAAGTCCAGCCTGGTCTACAGAAGTGAGTTCCAGGACAGCTTTGTTTACAGGGAGACTCTGTCTCAAAAAGACAATAAATAAATAAATAAATAAATAAATAAATAAATAATAAAAATAAATAAATAAAAATTAACAAAAAAGACAGATCAAAGACTTATTCCAAGCAAAAAATAGATTTTTCCACAGAGATGGGCCAACAGCTTGGCCATAGAGAGGAGAAATAATTTGGCTGCTACTCTGAACACTATATTCAGGGGGGTTACTTCCTTAACTGTGAACCCTCTGAGCGTTTCCCCTCTCCTGGGGGGAAAAGAGCTGAGAGAGACAGCCTGAGACATACCTTTTTCCTTTTCTGCTTCTGTTTCCAGTGGAAAGTTGAGCCCCATGTCTTGGTGCCAGATGTCATTTAATATATATATTATAGATGTGATATTTTGCTCAATAACTCAAAGGATGAGGGCATCAGGGTCTGGAACTTTGCAGAGATAGGTGAGGTAAGAAATACTGCAATATCCCCACCTCACGGAGCTACAGATAATTCACAGATAAAACTTAAATGCCCATGGAGATATCAGATAACTCACAGAAGCCCCAGGACAGAATTTGCAGGCCCTACCTCAAGCCAGACAAAGTCTTATTCCTACAGGTTAAGCCCCACTAACTATAAGAAAATATGGAGTCTAAACAATACAATGCTGAACAATGAGTGTGTCAGGGAAGAAATAAAGAATGAAATGAAAGCATTCCTGGAAAACTAAAATGATCAACAAGACAACAAAACCCGTGAGATACATTGAAGTCAGTTCTAAAAAGGAAAATTATAGCCCTATAGCCCTAAGTGCCCACATTAAAAAAATAAATAAAAAAACCAAAACAAACAAACAAACAAACAAACAAACAAAAAACCACTTGAAAGACAACAACAGATGGACCCTAAACCAGACAGACAGGAAGAAATAACAAAAATCAGAGCAGAAATCAATGAAATAGAAACAAAGAAAACAATACCAAAAAATCAGTGAATCCAAAAGCTAGTTCTTAGAAAAGATAAACAAAATAGACAAACCTCTAGCCTAGTTAACAAAAAGAAACAAAGAACAATTCCAAATCAATAGCATTCATAATGAAAGGGGAAACATCAAAAAGATGAAGAAAAGATCCAGACAATGATATGAAAATACTTAAAAAACCTGTACTCAACTAAATTTGAAAACCTTAGAGAAATGGATGAATATATGAAATCCTGGGATTCATCAAAGCTTAACCAAGAAGAGATTGACACCTTAAACAGACCCATAATAGTTGAGGAAATTGAAGATATAATAAAAGGCCTCCCAAGTAAAAAAAAGTCAAGGCCCGGATGGATTCACAGCAGAATTCTATAAAACATTTAAAGAGGTCTTACCACCATTATTCCTCAAACTTTTCAGAAGGATGCAAACAGAGGGAAATATCCCAAATTCCTTCTATGAAGCCAGTATCACTCTAATACCAAAACCAGGTAAAGACAAAAACAGGAAAGAAAACTATAGATCTATATCATTAATGAACACAGATGCAAAAATTCTCAACAAAATACTAGCAAATCACATACACACCCACATCAAAATGATCATCCATCATGACCAGATTGGATTCATACCAGAGATGCAGGGAAAGTTCAAAATACTTAAATCAATAAATATCATAAAACACATAAATGAACTGAAAGACAAAAACCACACGATCATCTCAAATTGATGCAGAAAATGCTTTTGACAAAATCCAGCATCCCTTCATTCTTAAAGTCCTAGAGGGAATTGGATTGGAGGGATCATTCCTCAATCTAATCAAAGCCATAGATAAGAAAGCAACAGCCAATTTCATCCTAAATGGAGAAAAGTTGGAAGTATTCCCCTTAAAGGCAGGAACACAGCAAGGCTGTCCACTATTGCCACTCCTCTTCAATATAGTGCTTGAAATTCTTGCTAAGGTGATAAGGAGAGAAAGAGAAAATAAAGGAGTACCAATTGGAAAAGAGGAAATAAAACTATCTCTTTTTGCAGATGATATGATAGTTTACCTAAGGGATGCTAAAAATTATACCAGAAAACTCTTAGAAACAATTTAAAGTTTCAGCAAAGGCAGGATACAAAATAAACCTAGAAAAATCAGTAGCACTTTTTTTTTGTCTTTTCGATACAGGGTCTCCCTGTAGTCCCAGCTGTCCTGGAACTCACTCTGTAGACCAGGCTGGCCTTGAACTCACAAAGATCCACCTGCCTCCCAAGTGCTAGTATTAAAGGTGTACACCACCATGACTGGCTCAGTAGCCTTTCTTTACACCAACAATAAGCAACTGGAGAAGGAATATAAGGAGAACTTCCCAATCACAGTAGCCTCAAAAGAAATAAAATATCTAGGAATAAACCTAACCAAAGACACCAAAGATCTTTACAGCAAAAATTTTAAAACCCTGAAGAAGGAGATTGAAAATTACATAAAAAATGGAAAGACCTCACGTGCCTGTGGATTGGAAAAATTAATATAGTAAAAATGTCCATTCTACCCACATTAATTAACAGATTCAATGCAATCCCAATCAAACTCTCCATGAGCTTTTTTCCAGACTTAGGAAAAAAATCCTTAACTACATATGGAAACACAAAAGACCATGAGTAGCTAAAGCAACCCTAAGTGAAAAGTGCAATACTGGGGTGGATTACATTACCAGACTTCAAACTATATTACAGGGCTATACTCATAAAGACAGCCTGATACTGGCAAAAAAAAAACAAAACAAAACAGAAAAAAAACCACAGAACCATTGGCCAATGGAACAAAATCAAAGGTCTAAACTTGAGCTCATATAACTTCATCCACCTCATATTTGACAAAGGAGCCAAAAAAGCTCACTGAAGGAAAGATAGCATCTTCAGCAAATGGTGTTGGCAAAACTGGATAACCATTTGTGGAAGAACAAAAATAAACCCCTATCTCTCACCCTGTACAAAAATAAACTCCAAGACGATCAAATATCTCAACCTGAAACCTGAAACCCTGAGGCGATAGAACAAAAAGTCAGCAGCAACCTACAAGACATAGGTGTAGGGAAAGGCTTTCTAAATCAAACAGTTGCTTCACAGGAAATAAGGACAAGAGCTGACAAGTGGGACCTCATCAAACTCAAAAGCTTTTGTATAGCTAAAGAAACAAGGAAGTGAAGAGAAAACCCAGAGAGTGGAGGAAAACTTCACCACTGATACATCTGACAGAGCATTAACATACAGAATATATAAATTGCTTAAAAAACAAAGAAGTAAGAAAACAAATGACCTACTCAAAAGATGGAGTAAAGAGATGAACAAAGACTTAACCAGTAAGGAAGTAAAGATGGCTGAGAAACAACTTAAAAAGTGTTCAACATCACTAATAATTAAAGGAATGTAAATTAAACCCTCTCAGATATCATCATCTCACTCCAATATGGCTAGCCAAGATCAAGAAAACAAAAAACACCAAATGCTGTAGAGGTTGTGGGGAAAGGGGAACACACATCTACTGCTGGTGGGAATGTAAACTGGTACAACCACTGTGGTGAACCCTTAGAAAACTCAAAATGAGCCTACCACCTGACCCAGCCATACCACTCCTGGGCATATACACACAAGACGCATCCTACCACAAAGATACATGTATAGCTATGTTTATTGTAGCTCTCTTCACAATAGCAGAGAGCTGGAACCGACCCAAATGCCCCTCAACTGATGACTGGCTAACAAAAATGTTGTACATCTACACAGTGGAGTTCTATGTGGTGGTAAAGAAAGATGACATCATGAGCTTTGCTGGTAAATGGATGGAACTCGAAGCCATTATGCTAAGTGAAGTAACACAGTCCCAGGAAAAAAAAAATAGGTGAATGGTTTCCCTTATTTGTGGATGCTAACACCAAATCCCCAGTTGGCAGGCAAACTGAGCAAATTTATACTGAATCTGAAAGCAACTGTGCTATTCCAATGTGAATCTCTTAATGGGCTCTAGAATTGTCCTACCACTTGTATTCACACATTGTAATTACCATATATGAATGGAAGATATGTATTCATATTCTATTCATATTCTGTTTACCTGCATGCAACTTTACTGTTAAAATGTGAATCTCTAAATGGGTTTAGGAAATAACCTATTGTTTATTTTCAGAATTTGTAATTTTGATTTATGTGTGGAGTATATATATATGCATATTTTGGAATAATATAAAATTAAAGGGAACAAAAAAAGAGGGAGAAAAACATAATAAAAAACTGACCAAAACAGTAAACATGTGCATCAAAATGTTTATAAAAGACTGAGAAAAAGACGCAAGACAAGACTTAACATGACAGAATCCATGAGCTCGGGTGGGGGGCGGGGGATGTAAGGGTTGGGCATGGATGGGGGAATGAGTCTATATTTGATTGAGAAATGTATGAAATGCACTCAATAAAAATTAACTTAAATCTGAAAAAAAAGAATAGCTAAGAAATACCTTTAAAATATTCAACATCCTTAGTAATTAGGGAAAGGTCGTTTAAAACTATTTAGTGCTGACAAGAATATGGGGAAAGGGGGAGACTCATTCACTGCTGATGGAATTGCAAAAAAAAATGTGTATAAGAATAAATATGAAGAATTTAAATGACTATTATATTAAAAAGAACGTGGTAACCAAGGCAACTTACTCATATGTACCTTTACTTTCATCTTCACTTAGTTAACAAAAACATGACCATAAAATCTGTACAGATTATATATATTCAAATATTATAAATACACTTATTTATTTATTTATTTATTTATTTATTTATTTATTTTGAGACAGGCTCTCCCTTTTTTAGTCCCAGCTGGCCTGGAGCTCACTCTGTACACCAGGCTGGCCTTGAACTCACAGAGAACCTCCTGCCTCTGCCTCCCAAGTGCTAGGATTCAAAGCATGCGCCACCACGCACGGCAATAAATATTTTTTTATAGAGGAAATTAGATTAATCCTTAGGTTTCTTTTCTCTCTTGTGGAAAATTAAACTTTCTAGACCTGTGAGTGATTGATCTCTGAGCATAGTATTTAACACTATCTCAGGACTGTGTCATGGTCCTTATCTATGGAGCACTATTATAATTTGCATAATTATAAAAGCTTGTTCTAAATGCATCTGAGATTTACAGAATTATGAGCTTCTGCTCCCTGGAAAATATCCAGGGATACTTAAATATTACAGCATAAAATGGAACTGAATGAGTAGTTGCTTAATGTATTTTGAATGTATCTGCTGATATTTCATGGATTATTTTATGTTAATCAAATCACAATGTCATTTGGAAAACTCCAGACTACTGAAAACCTGATATTGGTGTTTCCTGTTTGCCTCTGCCATGTGAACATCTGTATCTTTCATCGTTTTCAAATAAATGTTGATTTTAGGACTGACACAACATTCTGTATCACAAATGTAATGTCTCAAAATAGTAAAGAATAACTGTTATATAGTTGTAGAGTCTGAGAAACTAATGTTAAGACCTTGGTGGTGGGGATGTCATTCTTTGCTTCCTTTAGTCTCTTATGGCTTGAAGACAATTTTTTTGTTGTTCTATGAATTTCAATAGCATATTATTTTCTTCATCCCACTCTGTGTGTCTATTGTGTAGTTACCTTCTTATGAGGAAAGATATCACATTGAATTGAAAGCTCATTGTACTATCATTTTATGTTATCTTTCCTCATTACATCTGTAATAAACATATTTCCAATTCAGTTCACAGTTTGATGTATGGAGAGCTTGTGGTTTTGACACTATTTTGAAAGAAAAAATATTTGACTCTGATGAGGAGGTCTCTGATTAGATGTAGTCATACTTAAACATCTGATCATTTGTATTATCAAATTATAAACAGTAGAGAATTAGTTATCCCGCTTTAATTTTTAAGCTGTGCCGTGGATATACTAATATATTTAAGACAAAGTATAAAAATAAGGGCCATGAGATCCATCATGCCCTAATAATATAAGTAAGCATATTTATACTATATTGTTTTGTTTTTCTTTGGACAAATGTAAATAAAATCATGAAAGAATTTCAATACAAATAATTTATTTGAGAACTGAAACCTAAAATACACTCAGAAAAGAAGGAATCTCCAAAGAAAGATGATTATGGCAAATAAAATGTACTAGTGAGAAAATAACAATCCTTGTTTATGGAACTTACTCTCACCTGTCCTTGCTGAAATAATTTATGAAACATCTCACAAAATTTCACCATTGAATGGCAGGTTTCTGAAGAATTTCTTCATAATTTTGAAGACTGGTGACTGCCTTGCCTTGTGTGACACCTACCAGTCTCCCATGGCTAGAAAAGTAAAAGGTACAGAAGGTGTTCTAGAAAGGATAAAACATCCTTGCTACCTACCTCAAGTGCAGCAAACCAGAGAGAGGTGGGGAGATGGGAAATTACATGACCCTACATTTTCCCTCTCTGATCAGTACCTGTAGTGATAGTCTTAGTAGGATTCCAGCTTCTTTTTCTTTCTTTTTTTTTATTGATGTTTTGTGTATTTCAGACATCATTTTTCAATTCAGTTCAGGCATATTCCCCTTTCCCTTCCCCCCACCCCACCCAACCCCAGATCAGGCATTCTGCCATAACTGTCCTGCATCTTTCTCTCAGTCTTTTTTTTTTTTATGTTTGGTAATTCTTTTTCAATTCAAACTTGTGGTGAGCTGAATGTTGGTTGCTCTCCTTGTATCACCTAACTGAGGCAGAGTAAACATACAATTCTTAATTTATTTTGGTTATTCACATTTGTGATCAGTCTTTATAGGTTCCATATACCCTGAATGGGCTAGATAGGGAAATGTCTTCCACGCAAATATTTTCCACGAATATTATAATCTGCTGCCTTTTCTTTAAACATGAATGAAATCAGCCTCATTTGAAAAAGATAGAGTTTAATGAGTGAAACACATTCAGGACTGACTTTGTGAAGGTTGCCAGTTCAAGTGTATCACATAGTCATAAGTACTATGTGATGAATTTGGCTATCAGGTTGACTAGGACACCAACCATCTGGCAATAGAGAAAAAATTATAGTGATAAATGGTATAATCTGTGTAAACTGTAATAGACGTGAACATACAGGATGAAAATATATAGGAAACTCAGTGCTTTCAACCAATGAGCCATCTGTCCAGTCCTCAAAATCAATGGTATCAAGGTTTTCAGAAAACTTTATTTTCTTTAAGATTGGATTCTCACTATGCTGCCTAGGCTGATCTTATAATCTTGGTCTTAGTGATTTTCCTATCTCAGCCACTCAAGTACCTAGAGTTACATATATAGCTTGGGGATAGTATTAAAGATATGGATCTTGTAATGTCTTCTAAATAACCTTCCAAATGAAGACTAAAGCTTTAAAAATGGCCAGATTAATTGGGGAATTATTGACATCCTTTTCTGTGAATGGATCGGATTCCATGTGGTAGAATCTCTGTATCAGGGAGAATAAGTTACTTATACCTGAACACTTTTATGTAGAGTAGTAAAGCTTGCAAACAACATATAGGTTGAATGTATGTGATAGAAGATTAGTAAATGAAAGATAAATAGTGCTCTTAAAATCCAATCTTAGTATCCCAGTCTTAAAAGTATTAAATCAAGGAGGATGTCAGTGTAGGTGGCTGATATGTGCTATATGGTCTTCCACTGGCCATATAACCTGGTCATCATGAAAGTAATGTGTAGAATTCATATCATAATGAGGGCATTTAGATGGGCCCTGAAACATAATGCTCCAGAGAAAAGACAGCCTAAGTGATCACTTCAATGAGATGTTGTATGTGATTTTATTAATATTACAAAGAAACCATAGGATTTTTGGAACATATGGGTAATTATCCATTCATTTAGATATACATGTAATTACAGTTCCAAACTCAGTTTACTCTTCCATTCATTTTTTTATGCTTATTTGTTATTGTGCAGAGTTGGCCTGTAGAGATTTTGTTAATGAGTAAATCTATTCAACAATCTGTTTCTGTGAAGTGACATGAAAACAGTTGGAAGAAACACAGATCTTATTACAACTAGGTCTCTAAATAATTTGTGGAAAGAAATCACATTATTCTTCTCTATATTTTACTTGAGATTTTATTTAGTTAATATAATGGTTATCCTTCATTTCAAAGATGTCAAATTTGTAAACATCTAAATAGCTTTCCTGTTTCAGAAAGATCAGAGTTGGCCATGGTTGTTCTGCGATTTGCCAAAATTTCTTTTTTTAATAGTTTTATTGATGATTTGTGTATTTCATGCATAATCTTTCAGTCCAATTTTGACACTTCTCCCTGCCCCCCACCCCATCCCAGCTTATGCCTTCTGCCATACATGTCTTGCATCTTTCTCTCTGCAGTTTTCACTGCAGAAGCTTGTTGTTTTGGGAAGAATTTAACTTATCAGTCAGTTATTTGACCCAGTTCTGTTGTTGTTGTTGTTTGCTTCCCTTTGTATTTCTCCAACATATGCCTATATAGCCATCATATCTGTATCAAAATTATGACCTCTGAGACTAAACTGTAGGTTAATTACAAAATATGTTTAAGCATTCACATTTTCCCCTTATTTTTATATTACTCTAAGGTATGAATACCTATATTCCACCCATATACAGTAATTACAGAGTATGAAAATAAGTGGTATGTCAATTCCAGAGCCCATTAAGAGATTGGCATTATAAGAGCACAGTTGCTTTCAGATAAAAAGAAATATAACAATAATGTTGTTCAGCTTGCCTTTCAATTGGGGGTTTGGTGTTAGCAACCACAAATGAGGATAGCCATTTTTTTTTAAATTTATTTTTATTGATGCTTTGTGTATTTCATACATCATTTTCCAATTCAGTTCAGGCATATATCCCCTTCCCTTCCCCCCCACCCCACCCCTACCCAGGACTTAGTAAAAGTAAATAGAGGATAGCCATTTTTGAAATTCACATTTTCCCCTTTAATTTTATATTACTCTAAAGTATGCATACATATCCTCTCCCCATATACCACAGTTATAAAGTCTAAAAATAAGTGGTAGATTCATTCTAGATTCCATTAAGGTATGCACAATATAATGTTACAGTTGCTTTCAGGTAAAAGAACACACACACACACACATACACACACACACACACACACATTGCTCAGTTTGCCTTACTACTACGCATTTGGTGCTAGCATTCATAGATGAAGGATACCATTTGTCATTTGTTTTCCTGGGACTGTGTTACTTCACTTAGCATAATGTCTTCTAGTTCCATCCATTTAACTGCAAAGTTCATGATGTAATCTTTCTTTACTGCTGAATAGAACTCCATTGTGTAGATGTACCATATTTTCTCTATCCACTCACTGGTTGAGAGACATTTGGGCTGGTTCCAGCTCTTTCCTATTGTGAAGAGAGCTGCAATAAACATAGCTATGCATGTATGTTTGTGGTAGGATGAGTTGTATGGGTATATACTCAGGAGTAGTATGACTGGGTCAGGTGGTAGACTCATTTTGAGTCTCTTAAAGGTTCTCCACACTGCTTTCCATAGTGGTTGTACAAGTTACATTCCTACCAGCAGTGGATGAGTGTTCCCCTTTCCCCACATCCTGTCCAGCATTTGGTGTCTTTTATTTTCTTGATCTTAACCAGCTTTATCAGAGTGAGATGATATCTGAGAGTGGTTTTAATTTGCATTTCCTTAGTTATTAATGATGTGGAACACGTTTTAAGATGTATCTCAGCCATCTTTATTTCCTCACTTGTGAAGTCTCTGTTCACCCCTTTGCTCCATCTCTTGAGTGAGTCATTTGTTTTCTTATGTACTTGTTTTTAGAGTAGTTTATATATTCTGGATGTTAATGCTCTGTCAGATGTATCACTGGTGAATATTTCCTCCCACTCAGTGGGTTTGCTCTTCACTTCCCTGATTGTTTCTTTCTCTGTACAGAAGCTTTTGAGCTTAATGGAATCCCACTTGTCAATTGTTGACCTTATTTCTTGTGCAGCTGCTGTTTGATACAGAAAGTCTTTTCCTATGCCTATGTCTTGTAGATTGCTGCCAATGTATTCTTGTATCACATTCAGAGTTTTGGGCTTCACACTGAGGTCTTTGATCCATTTGGAATTGATTTTTGTACAGGGTGAGAGATAGGGGTTTAATTTTATTCTTCTACAAATAGTGATCCAGTTTTGCCAACACCATTTGCTGAACATGTTGTCTTTCCTCCATTCTGTATTCCTGGCCCCCTTGTCAAATATGAGGTTGCTGAAATTGTATATACTCAAATTTGGAGCTTCAATTTTGTTCCAATAGTCTACAGGTCTGTTTTTGTGCCAGTACCAGGCTGTCTTTATGACTATAGCCCTGTAATATAGTTTGAAGTCTGGTATAGTGCTCCCCTGAATTGCACTTTTTACTCAGGGACATTTTTGGCTATTTGGGGTCTTTTGTTTTCCCATATTAATTTGAGGATTTTTTCCCAAGTCTGTGAAGAAACTCTTGGAAATTTTAATTGGGATTGCATTGTATTTGCATATTAATTTGGGTAGAATGGTCATTTTTTACTTTATTATTTATATTTTTGTGTCTTTTATATTGATTTTTCCCCAAATATAATACAGTATAATTTGATCATTCTAAGTCTTCCCTCATATCTATCTGTACCCTCTTCTACTAAATTTCTATCAAGTTTTTGTGCTCTAATATATGTTGTACATAATATGTAACATATCATATACAAAGGCCTATAGAATCAGTTTTGTGTCCTCAAATTCCTTTCTTTGTGAGTTCATCCACTGGAGCCTGTTCAACCTACTAAGAGTCTCACTCTTAAATGACACTGATTCTCTCCTCCCCAACAGCCATAAGTTGTCAATAGTTCCTCATAAAAGGTTTTTTTTTTTTTTTTTTTTTTTTTTTTTTTTTTTTTTTTTTAATCTCACTTCTCCATGTCGCTGCTGGGGATTTGTTAAGTTTGAGCTTGCATGGGATTTGTACATACTGTCACGATTGTTATGAGTTAATATAAGTAAATGACAAGCTGTCTAGAAAACTGATACTTCATGATCATCCACCTAGTCTGTCTCTTAAAATATTTCTGTCCTTTCTTCTGCAATGATCCTTATATGTTGCAGGCAGAAGTTGATATAGGTTTCCTATTCAGGGATATGTAGTCTGCAGCCTATTATTCTCTGGATGTTGGTCAGTTGTGTTTCTCTGTGTTAATTATCATGTTTTATACAAGAATGCTTCTCTGCTGAGAGTTGAGATATGCATTAATCTATGGGTGTAATGAGTTTCATATATATATTTACTAGATATTATAAATCAGTTTAATACTGTATCTATTTATTAGAATATTTATACTAGGCTTTCTCCCGTGGCTTGTCTAGCCTCAGGTTCCTAGGCAGGATATCAATATGAGGTATGGGCTTAATATTATTTTTAATAAATTTTTATTATTTTTCTAATTTTATGTATTTATGTGATGTAGTGTCATATAATTTTATATATGGAAACTAGTGTGTAATAGTAATTCTCAGTTAGTTCTTTCATATTTTATATACAGATTTTTAAATGAATATATTGAGATGCTTTTGGCATACAGTAAAATATACAGTTATATACAGAGTTCAAATTTGGCTTTGGGGGGGGCTAGAGAAAGGATCTCACTATTTCCAGGTGGCCTGGAACTTGCAATGTAAACAAACCCAGGCTGGTCTCAATCTCACAGTGATCTGCCTGCCTCTAATTCCTGAGTGCTGGGGTTAAAGGTCTGTGCCAATATACCTGACTGTAATGTAACTTTAATCAAGTTATATTATATATAATATATATTATATATATAATTATATATATATATATTTACTTCATGTTCCATATTTGCACACAAAATCAGTCTTTAGAGAAAATTTAGGTCATGAATTATGTATACTGATGGAAATAAGAAAGAGCACAAATAATTTCTACTAAATATTTGGAAATAAATATTTCCAATTGTGTAACATACCTTGAAACAAACACATGCACAGACAGCAATTACTACCATAGATCTATTCATATAATAGTTTATTTTTTTTTTTTTTTTTTTTTTTTGGCCTTTTTGAGACAAGGTCTCCCTGTAGCCCTCTGCTGTTGAGACATCTCCTGTAGCTGCCTGGAACTCGTCTGTAGACAAGGCTGGCCTGAACCACGAAGATTGCCGCCTGCCCTGCCCCCAAGGCAGGATTAAAGGCATGCGCCCACACGCCCAGCCATCCAATAGTTTATTTCTAATGTAGAAAAGAGATATAGACACTCAAGGAACAGAAAACTATGAATGCAACCTACAAAACTCCAAAAAATGTAGTAAACACCAAAATAAATGTAAATTAAGCATACATAGATCTCTTTCTTTGATTTTAGAGATTTTATTTAATTCATTAAATGTATGCCATCAACTGACTAAAGAAGAAAAGTTATGGGAGATCTCCCAAGAACACCTGAAGCACAGCAAGGAGCTGGAACTAACCCAAATGCCCCTCAACTGACGAGTGGATAGAGAAAATGTGGTACATCTACACAATGGAGTTCTATGCAGCAGTAAAAAAAGATGATGACATCGGGGCTGGAGAGATGGCCTAGCGGTTAAGAGCACCGACCGCTCTTACAGAGGACCTGGGTTCGATCCCCAGCACCCACATGGCGGCCGAGAACTGTCTGAAACTCCAATTCCAGGAGAACTCCAGTTCCAGGGGACTCTGAGACCCTCTTCTGACCTCCGTGGCGTTGCACGACACGGGTGCACAGACTTGCATGCAGACAGTACATTCATACACATACATATAAATAAAATTAATAAAAAAATAAATAAATAAAAAAAAAGATGACATCATGAGCGTAGGAAAATGGCTGGAGCTAGAAGACATCATGCTGAGTGAAGTAACACAGTCCCAGAAAAACAAACGATGAATGGTATCCCTCATCTGTGGATGCTAGTGCCAAATACCTAGTTGTAAGTATTTCTTGTGCAGGGCCCCTTGAGTTTTTGTCCAAGCAGTTGGGAGTGATGCATATTGGAAACAACAACAACAACAACAACAGAAAGGACTGCATCAAAAAACTGACTGAAACAGTGAACTTCTGCTCAAAACAGTCAACTTCCACATGGAGAATATCGAGAAAGACTGAGAAAGAGATGAAAAGCATGTTTGGCAGAATACATGAGCTCCAGTGGGGTGGGGGGATAGGGTGGGGACATTGGTCTAGATTTGATAATCTTGTACAAAATATATATTAAAAATAATAAATAAAAATTTGCACTGCCAAAGAAAAGAAAAGTTACATAGCACTAGATTTATGCAAATCATTTGATACATGCCAAAACCCTGATTATAAATTATCATAAGAAAACATAAAATTTCAGGTTATCCTCCACTACTTGATGAAGAAATATCCAAATAACATAGCTAGTACATGTTTAAAAATTTCAAAGTATACACAATACTCCTAAATTAGATAATTAAGCAAAAACACCCTTCCTGAAACCTTAATTAATAATATGCCAGATATATGAAATAAAAAGTTTTCAGACTGAAAAAAAGAATAAAATTGATCTTTTATGACTTCTTCATTCATTGTATACTGTACTGTATCCATGTGTTTGCAAGTTTTCTGTGGCTTATCTTGCTGTTGATTTCAATATAAAAAATATTTGATACACTTATTAAGACTTACTTTATGGCCCTATTTTAGGCTTGTTATGTGGGATTTGAAGAACAATGGATTTCTGCTGCTTTGAGAGGAATATTCTGAAGATGTCTGTTTAGTTTGTTTTATAGAATGGTAGTTTTATTCTGCTGTCTCTTTGTAGACTTTTTAAAAGAGATATGGATGACCTGTGTTTTGTGATTTTATATGTTGAAACATAATCAAGTCTATTCATCCCATACAAGGTGCTAAATTAACAACCCCATCCCAGTCTAGCATGTGAAGCAACGAGTTTATTGAAGTTACTTACAATACCATGTGTGATGTATTACTTATAAGAGTATGTTGACAAAAAGGCTGCTGTATCACTGAAAAGCCTATGTCAACACAGATGAAGACTCAGATGGGAGCTCTCTGTAGGATGAATTGCCATTGGACATGTCTATAGGCCAGAGATTCTCCTCTCCCTACCAATTATTGCTCAATGCTTATATAACACAAAGTCTCAAGGTTATATTAGTATCAGTTTTCCTGACCTTATGCTTTGTTTACTTCATAGTCAATTCTGACATAATCATTCAGTATGATCCAATTTATTGGTGAGGTATCCAGGTACTTCTTTTATTTGGCCTTGAGCTTTTAATTTAAAACCAGTTTAATTTTCTTAACCTCTCCTTATTGAATTTCTTTCATATACTCTATTTTCTTCCTTATTTCATTCAGCTGTGTAGTTATATACTCTAGGGCTGGAACGATTGCTCAGTGCTTAAGATTACTTTCTGCTCTTGAAGAGGACCAGAGTTAGTTGCCACTACATGCATGGGAGACCCCACAACTGCCACTTTAGCTCCTTAAGACTTGATGCTCAGTGCTTCTAGGACATGCAGCTTCTGGCACCTCTGTCTGGCTATAGTACAGACGTGGTCCATATTGGGTCAGTATTAACTGTTTTGTTTTGATCTTTCTTCTTTCTCAGCTCCTATTGTCTACCATACTTCCTCTCCTCCTCTGGGGATTGCTAAGAGTAGAGCCTCTGCTCTCTCTTCTACTCTCTTTGCTTTTTTTTTTTTTTTTAAAGAAATTTCTGTCTGATCCCTTTTGAAACTTCTGCATCTGCCTTTCATCAATCAGCCTTGACCTTGAGCAGGTACTCTGCAGTTGCTCCTTCCCCTGGAAATAGTACCTATTTTTTTAATTTTTTAAAAAATTTTATTTATTTCCGTATGTGTGTGAATGTATTGTCTGCATGCAAGTCTGTGCACCCGTGACGTACAACGCCGCGGAGGTCAGAAGAGGGTGTCAGACTCCCCTGGAACTGGAGTTCTCCTGGAATTGGAGTTACAGACGGCTCTCGGCCGCCTTGTGGGTGCTGGGGATCGAACCCGGGTCCTCTGCAAGAGCGGTCAGCGCTCTTAACCGGAAATAGTACCTATTAATGGGTGTCACTTGTTTGTCATCTTAAAGCCTTCTATGCTGATCTTTTGAATACCTTTCACACAATTCTTTGATGACTGGACTTGATATTCAAAATTTCGCTAGACCTATAACTTGCATCTTTTAGAAAATACATTACTCTAGGTCTATGTAGTAAAAAAAAAAAAAGAGAGTAAAATAAAAACCTAAAGATCTGGAAGATAACATAGGAATAAAAAATCTTGGCTATTTCAGTCTTTCATTGAAGTTTCAGGTACAAAAACAAAAGCATAATCTATGAAAAAAGTTGGTGAATGTAATTCATATTTACTCTTCATTTTATGAAAAATCACTATGATAATGAATTAATGAGAGATTAAAAGAAGACATTTGCTAATATCCTATTTCTCCCTTCTTTATTCAGACTTTGTATTAGGGTAAAAAAACCACAGAAGTTATTGAAACCAAAGAACCAGCCAAGGTTAGATGAAGAGAAAATAGACAATTATACAAACAGAAATTGCACCCTGAAGATTCACAAGTGATAACTAAGAAGAGGCAGTATGCACATCATCACATGCAAAGGATGAGGCTGAGCATAGATGTAGAATCTAAACAGTCTAAACAGTCTAGAAAAAGAGAACAGAAAAGCTCTCAGCACACTCTTTGCTGCTTAGGAGTTAGAGAGACTGGAAGAGATGTTGATCAAAGCATATTTGTAGTTAAAAAAAGAAATATGTTCAAGAGATCTTTTGTACAACATGTTGATTCTAGAAAGTAATATATTATTTAAGAATACAGAGTGGGGGCTGGAGAGATGGCTCAGTGGTTAAGAGCACTGACTGCTCTTCCAGAGGACCCAGGTTTGATTCCCAGCACCCACATGGTGGCTAAGAACCATCGTTAAGCCATGCGTGATGGTGCATGCCTTTAATCCTAGATCTTGAGAGGCAGAAGCAGGTGGATTTCTGTGAGTTCCAGGCCCAGCCTGGTCTATAGAGTGAGTTCCAGGCCAGCTGGAGCTATAGAGAGACACTGTCTCAAAAAAAAAACAAATGAATACAGAGTGAATGTAAAGTATTCTCATTACATCACACATAAGGTGAAGTAATTTACTAGTTAAATGCTTTCAGTTTACCCATTTCACAATTTCTATGAACTCCAATATACCATGTTCTATAGGACAAATGCATAAAATGTTACATGTGAATTNGGGCTGGAGAGATGGCTCAGTGGTTAAGAGCACTGACTGCTCTTCCAGAGGACCCAGGTTTGATTCCCAGCACCCACATGGTGGCTAAGAACCATCGTTAAGCCATGCGTGATGGTGCATGCCTTTAATCCTAGATCTTGAGAGGCAGAAGCAGGTGGATTTCTGTGAGTTCCAGGCCCAGCCTGGTCTATAGAGTGAGTTCCAGGCCAGCTGGAGCTATAGAGAGACACTGTCTCAAAAAAAAAACAAATGAATACAGAGTGAATGTAAAGTATTCTCATTACATCACACATAAGGTGAAGTAATTTACTAGTTAAATGCTTTCAGTTTACCCATTTCACAATTTCTATGAACTCCAATATACCATGTTCTATAGGACAAATGCATAAAATGTTACATGTGAATTAAAACAAAATAGAAAAGTAAAAATTGCAACTGCAATCAGTTGTTTCAGTATGATAAAACAGATTAGTGAATATAATTTCCAATTAACAGTAGGACATGGTGGCACATGCCTTTAATCCCAGCACTCAGGAGGCAGAGGCAGGCAGATCTCTATGAGTTCAAGACCATCCTGGTATACATAGGGAGTTTCAGGCCAGTTGGGGCTGCAGGGAGACCCTTTCTAAAAAGACACACACAAAAATTTTCAATTAGCTAAATTAAATTGAAAATTCCATCCTTGTACACACATAACCTTTTAACCATATAACACGCATTCTTTTTTAAATTTTAGTTTATTTACTTTTATTTTGTTTATGACTGTTGCCTGAATGGATGTTATATGTACCAGTGTGTGCAGTGTCAGTGGAGACCAGAAGAGGGCATCAGATTCCTTGGACCTGGAGTTATAAGTGGCTTTCTGCTGCCATGTGGGTGCTGGGAACCAAGTCTGGGTCCTCTGCAGCAGAAGTCAGTGCTCTTAACTGCTAAGCCATCTCTTTGGAGCCCCATCCCCCATTCTAAATACAGATTTCAAGAACTAAGCATATAGAAAGAATTTGTGAGATAATGCTGTTTATTCTTTGGACTTAAAAATCAACAATTTCTTGTCAAATGCATGTTCTTTAATAATCTAACTGCTGATATTCTGTTACCTGAATAAACATTTTACTTCTGTCATTAAATGCTTAATGTTTTCTGATGAAATATTAACTGGGAAATCTGCATAATCACAGTTTTTGATGTTTTTTTCAATTGGGTTTATTTGTTTTGAGTACTGTCTCATGTAGCTGATCCTGGCCCAGAATTCCTGATTCTCTTGGACTCTACTTCTCACATCTTTAACCTCATTTAACTGAGGTTAAAAGTATGCAGTATCATGCTTGGTAATTATATTCATTCTTATTTCTGATTCTTATTTTTCTTATTAATACAATACTTTTATTGATGTTTTGTGCATTTCAGACACCATTTTTCAGTTCAATTTAGAAATATTCCCCTTTCCCTTTCTCCCACCCCTCCCCAGTTCATACATTCTGCCATACATGTCCTGCATCTTTCTCCCAGTCTTTTTAAAGGTTTTCTGTGCAAAGGTTTATTGTTTGGGGCAGAAATGAACTATACCAGTCTGTTCTTTGACCCAGTCNGCGCATCTACATGCGGCCCAGCATTAATTCATCAGCCCTCACAATCTCCCAGTAAAGAAGCTTAGTTCATCTCACAGATGGGAAACGCTGTGGTTTGGATCTTAAACTTTAAAGGCTTGGTCCCCATTATCAGTGATATTGTGAGGTGGTGGAACCTTTAAGACATGGGACTATAGAAGATCTTTCAGGGGCTAGGAGTGTGGCCCTGAACAGGACCCCTGGCCTCTTCCCCGCCCCCCCCCCTTTTTTTTTTTGTCTTTTCGAGACAGGGTCTCTCGGTAGCTCCAGCTGTCCTGGAACTCACTCTGTAGACCAGGCTGGCCTTGAACTCACAAAGATCCACCAGTCTCTGCCTCCGGAGTGCCACAATTAAAGGCAGGCACCACCACACCCAGTCAATGTGTTTTGTTTTCTTGATCTTAGCCAATCTTATCAGAGTGAGATGATATCTTAGAGTAGTTTTAATTTGCATTTCCTTAATTATTAAGTATGTTGAGACCTTTTAAAGATGTTTCTCAGCTCTCTTTACTTCCTCACTGGTGAAATCTCTGTTCAGCTCTTTATTCCATCTTTTGAGTGAGTCATTTGTTTACTTTGTTTTTGAGTAGTTTATATATTCTGGATGTTAATGCTCTGTCAGATTTATCACTGATGAAGATTTCCTCCCTCTCTGTGGGTTTTCTCTTCACTTCATTGATTGTTTCTTTTGCTGTACAGAAGCTTTGGTGTATAATGAGGTCCCACTTGTCTGCTCTTGACCTTCTTTACTGTGCAACTGCTATTTGATTTAGAAAGACTTTTCCTACTCCAATGTCTTGTAGATTGTTACCAACTTTTTCTTCTATCACCCTCAGAGTTTCGGGTTTCACATTGAGGACTTTGATCTACTTGGAGTTGATTTTTGTACAGGGTGAGAGGTAGGGGTTTATTTTTGTTCTACATATGGTGATCCAGTTTTGCTAGCATCATTTGCTGAAGATGTTATCTGTCCTCCAATGAGCTTTTTTTACCCCTTTATTGAATATGAGGTGGCTGAAATTGCACGTTTGGATCTTCAATTTTGTTCAGTTGGTCATCAGGTCTGTTTTTGTGCCAGTACCAGGTTATCTTTATGACTATAGCCCTGTAGTATACTTTGAAATCTGGTAAGGTGATCCCCCCTGTATTGTATTTTCAGCTCAAGGTTGCTTTAGCTATTTGGGGTCTTTTGACCACAAATTGAATTTAGGGATTTTTTTCTGAAGTCTATGAAGAAGCTCATGGGGATTTTAATTTGGATTGCATTGAATCTGTATATTAATTTGGGTAGAATGGATATTTTTCCTATATTAATTTTTCCAATCCATGAGCATGGGAAGTTTTTCCATCTTTTGATGTCATCTTCACTCTCCTTCTTCAGGGGTTTAAAATTTTGGTTGTAGAGTTCTTTGGTGTCTTTGGTTAGGTTTGTTCCCAAGGTTTTTTTTTTTTTTTTTTTTTTTTTTTGGGGCTATTGTGTGGGGGAAGGTCTCCTTATTTTTCTT
>VZQC01000544.1:3128414-3144200 GCA_009823505.1 Rhizomys pruinosus | reverse complement strand
CTCTGCTGGTATTTCTTGGTACAACCTACACGACGGAAGGCTGTATCCTTTCTTTCTCATCCTTTGAGTTGGTGACGTTTTGACCTGTGGGAACATACAAATCTTTTCCCATGGTTAGTCTTGAGATTAAATTGAAAGTTTTTGACAAAAAGGTTTAATATGTAACTGTATCTCCCCTTTTTAAATTGTACTACGGCTCGGGTGCCTGACTCAGGCCGTAGTACTTTTCTTTCAATTTAACGACTAGAAATATAATTTCAGTATCTCCAAGTGTATTTTTAAAGTTATAAAAACATGTTTGTAATTAAAAGCATTTTAAAGATTTGGAGAGATGTGAAGATAATAGTTCACATTCTTAAATCTTAACGTTGGTGTTCATAAGGACAAGAGCGTCTTTCATTGCATTTAGAATGTGAATCTTATATTGGATTATATTTCTCATGTTGATTTACATATTTTTATTATATTCCATTCTATTTAGTTGATGGAGTTTCCAGGGCACAAGGCACATAATCCTGCTGCATTAACCTAATGAATCCGACCACCCAAACATTTCATACACATAGTGTGTATGATCCATTAATGTATTAATTCAATTATACTGTTATCCCTCATCCAGTTACTCTTACTACTGTTTGGCATTATGTGTTTGTATACTTTGATTCCGTGTAACAGAATGCAACTACAATCAGTGATAAATGAACATTTATCACTGATTGTAGCTGCTGCCTTGCTTGCCCATGTCCTTTATTAAGATATGACTTTAATACTGACAGCCAGAACAAACATCTGTCATGTCGAAGAGCTTCCTCCAGGCGGCTAAATTACAGTATTTGAATTCATTGAAAAAATACTCTCCCTTGGGAGATGAGATGCTGGCATCTCATTCAATGTCATTTGGGCAGGAGAATGTAAATCCACCTGATCTTCTGCCCTAAGCAAGAAAATGTTGTGACCCAGTTCCTGATTCTAAAGCTCCTTTTGATTGACTCATTCACCTACCAGGAAACTGGTCTTCCAGATTTCTTTGCTTGGCTCTATCCCTTCCTTCTTTCTTCTTCTTCTTCTTCTTCTTCTTCTTCTTCTTCTTCTTCTTCTTCTTCTTCTTCTTCTTCTTCTTCTTCTTCTTCTTCTCTCTTTCTCTCTCTCTCTTCTTCCCTCCCTCCTTCCATCCCCTTACTGTGTCTTGTCTTTCTCTCCAATTAAATGTCTTTTTAAAAAAGTCACTTTTAGCTGGGCTTGGTGGCGCACGCCTTTAATCCTAGCACTCAAGAGGCAGAGGCAGGCAGATCTTTGTGAGTTCAAGGCCAGCCTGGTCTACAGAGTGAGTTCCAGGATAGCTGGGGCTACAAGGAGACCCTGTCTCAAAAAGACAAAAAAAAGTCCCTTTTAGGCAAAATCTCAAAAGGTAGTATATTTAACCTTCCAAGTCCAGTTATTACTGTTATTAACTGGACTTGAGGGGGTTAATAAAATAGCAATAATCTTTTAAAAAGTTCATGAAGTTAGGAGGAACATAGGTTGTTGTATTCCAGGGAGAAATAGAGGGACAAGAATGTTTGATAATATAAAAGTACATTGTATTCATATGTACTTGTTTTGGATTTTACAGTAGCCCACAGTTAAGAGATTTTTAACGGACTATGAACTTTTAAGTGTTTGGACATTTTAAGAACTGTGTGGCTTTAAGGTTGTACTGTCTTAGGTTGTGATTAATATTAACATCATACTTTGGGGATAAGAACTGCAAAGGTGGTTGTATAATAGTGATGTGTTTTGTGTGTCAAGTTGACAAGGGGTCAATTGTGCTGGATAGCTTTAGTGTCAACTTGACACATCTGGGTTGAGAGAGCCTCAATTGGGGAATTGGCTCCATTGGATTGGCCTGTGGCCACATCTGTGGAGTATTGTCTTGATTGTCAAGCAGTGTGGGAGGGCCCAGCCCACAGTGAGTGGTACCACCCTGGGCAGGTTGTTGTGTACAGTATAAGAGGTCAGGTTGGGCATGGGCCAGGGGAGCAAGACAGTGAACAGCATTCCTCCATGGCCTGTGTTTCAGCTCCTGCCTCCAGGTTCCTGCCCTGAGTTCTTGCTTTGGGCTCCCTGAAAACTCTAACCCAGGAGATGTAAGCTGAATAAACCCTTTCTTCCCCAAATTTGTAAAAAAAAAAAAAAAATTCAATAAATAAATGATAATGTTTCAAAAATGATATGGTTCAATGGGGAGCCATTCTTTTTCTTAGAGAAATTTTAATTGATTTTTGTGATCATGATACAGCATATTTTGATGGTATATAGATGTACTCCCCTATCCGTATCTTCCCTATTGTGATCCTATTTGTGATCATGATACAGTGTATTTTGATGGTATATAGATGTACTCCCCTATCTGTATCTTCCCTATTGTGATCCTATTTGTGATTATGATACAGCATATTTTGATGGTATGCATATGTACTCCCCTATCTTTATCTTTCCTATTTTCCCCATCCAATTTAATACACTCTATCATATATGTAATAAGGCCTATAGAGCCAAAATTGTATTACCAAATGCCCTTTAGTTTGGGTCTATCTACAGAAGTGTTGTTAGCCTACCAGGGGTCACGTCCTTGAAAGAGACTGACTCATGGGGGTCATTCTTGATTATTTGAATCACAGGTATAAAGAAGTGTGCACCTTTCCATGGTTCTTCTTGAATGTTTTAGTATTTATAGTTTACTGCTTATGGAAGTCAGCCATTATATTCCATACTTCTGTATGTTTTTTATTGCTCTATATAATGTAAAAGTAGAATGTACACATGAGCAGAACAGAACATTATAGGTAATCATTGTCATTATATGTCAATAGGTTAAAAGTATATTACACTTTGCAAAATATATTTGTTTATTTTATACACATGAAGTTTCTCTTCCCGCTAAAACAAACACTAAGGAGTCAACAAGGTATTTCATCATTTTGCCTCTTCTGGGTGGAAAAAAATACCTGATTATATTAGAAACTCACTAAAATTGTGAATTAATGGGGGCTGGAGAGATGGCCTAGTGGTTAAGAGCGCCGACCGCTCTTACAGAGGACCCGGGTTCGATCCCCAGCACCCACATGGCGGCCGAGAGCCGTCTGAAACTCCAATTCCAGGAGAACTCCAGTTCCAGGGGAATCCAAGACCCTCTTCTGACCTCCATGGCATTGCACGACACGGGTGCACAAACCTGCATGCAGACAGTACATTGATACACATACCGAAATAAATAAAATTTAAAAAAAATTAAAAAAAAATTGTGAATTAATTTAGCTAATGAAATTATATACATATAAAATTATAAGTTATATTCTAGAACTTTTGAGATAATTCATACATTATTTTTCTTCCCTAGAGAATTTAGGAAATATGTCCTTGTTATATAACATTTCTGGCTAAATATGAATATTAGGTAACAGAGTGTTTGATTGGCCAAAGAATAAACAACAAGAAGTCACAAGATAACATGAATTAATATGCTTACCTGGGCAAGATAAAATAATCTATTACCATTCATTAGTTAAACAATGAATATATTTAATCAATTTTTTTTAAATTTTATTTATTTCTGTATGTGTATCAATGTACTGTCTGCATGCAGGTTTGTGCACCCGTGTCGTGCAATGCCACAGAGGTCAGAAGAGGGTCTCAGATTCCCCTGGAACTGGAGTTCTCCTGGAATTGGAGTTTCAGACGGCTCTCAGCCGCCATGTGGGTGCTGGGGATCGACCCCCGGTCCTCTGTAAGAGCGGTCGGCGCTCTTAACCGCTAGGCCATCTCTCCAGCCCTCTATTTTTTAATGACATGTGCAATCTTGCAGTAGATATTGCCATCTGCTTATAGCGTGTTGCCGCCAATGACATCACCCATAGTCATTTGTAACACATCTCGATTGAACTCTATGAAATTATCCTTTTTATAAGTTAAAAATAGTTGAATATCAGTAATTTAAAGTTCAATGTAATTAGAATTTATATCTTAGAAGACATAAATAAGAAAAAACCTTAACTTGCTTTCAAATTTTATATTAAAGAATTTGTCAAGAAAATTCAACTTTTACATAGTTACATAAATGAGAAGAGAATTGAAATCAATCCATTTCAGGTCACTTATGATTATTGATGCTGAATCACTGAAGACTATAAAGGTCACTGTGGTGCTCATGTTCTTAGATACTTTTGTATTTGTTTATGCTTTCTACTGTACCTACAAAATGTAATAAACACTTCATTTCTGTAATAATCATGTGACAGACCTGACAGTTGAATATTCAGCCTGATAGTTCAGTCTCCCATCAGTGACAGGTTCCATTGGAATGAACTGGAAAAACTGGGTCACATTTTTTGCTCCATTACTAATATAACTTACATATTGTCTTCCCTTAATTAAATGAAAATAACTTAGAGGATATTTTTTACTATAACCTCAAGTAACTTCATAGTTACAATTTATTTATTTTAATTGCTTTAGGATACATTATCAAATGATTTAATTCACCAAGAAGTTTGTCCTTGAGGGAACTTACTGTACATGATTAACTGACTTCTCTGGCTTTATATGACTAAATCTTAAGTGGATTTTTTTGTATCAAATATAATCTATACGCACCCTACACAACAATTCAGAAGTGCTAAATGAAAATTCTTTTTTACCTTCCCTTAGGGAGAAATCAGTCGCTACCAGCTTAATTATCTTTTTTTAACATTCATAAAGTAGATTCACAACAT
Source organism: Rhizomys pruinosus (assembly GCA_009823505.1). Classification (NCBI taxonomy): domain Eukaryota; kingdom Metazoa; phylum Chordata; class Mammalia; order Rodentia; family Spalacidae; genus Rhizomys; species Rhizomys pruinosus. The sequence goes on along the minus strand of VZQC01000544.1, from coordinate 3,139,449 downwards.
TAGACACTCTTTGATGCAATGTTTCATGTCAGGTTTATATTTATAGCCAAGCCTAGAATCAAGCAGAAAAAGAATTTAAAGGTTATGTACTCCAAACAGATAAGGAAACATTCTGTGTGTTTAGTGATTAATCAATGACTGTGTCATTAAGGGTAACCATAATATTTGAATACTGTATAAAGTGATGGTAGAAAGGATAGTCAGAAATGCAGTGTCAGACTACAAATTACAGAAATAAGAGTCAGGAGGCAAAGTTATTTTTCAGAAGAATTGAAAAGCCAGGTTTTATATGTGTTGAATTTGAAATGGAAATGCCTGGCAGGCAATTACACAGCCAGGGTTGAAATTTAAAGTAGACAGATTAGAGCTAGAGATGTGGATTTTAGGATCAGCTCACAGAGGTGATTTTAAAGCAGTGGGCTCTAGGAACTCTTCTGGGGAGGGTTAGAGTTGAAAACTGATATTCGCAGCTAGCATGTGTAAGACTGATTGAAAGGAATGAGAAAATATTCTCAGAAGACTTCCTGTCATCTGTCCTTTTTTCATCTATGTATTTGTTCACTCTTCATGGCTTATTATTTTCCATCATTACTTAAAGACTTTCAAGAATCTATTCTCTTAAGATAATAAATAATTCTCCATGTCTATCTAGTTACAATACACACATACACAAAGAGACAGACAAGCAAAATTTCTTTCCTGTGTTTCATAAGGCAGCAGGACAAAGCAGTTGACTTGTCTCTCAAGGTTCCCTCTTGTTGCTGTTCTTGACAGGTTAGTGGCCAAGTGACATGCATTCCCACCGGTTCCCTAGGTACTGTTGAGGGAAGAATTCACAGTTTCACTGCATGCTTTTTCCTGTGAATACATTCCATGCAGTGCTTTTCAATGGAAACAGCTTTACAAACCAGTACCAGCCAAGGGCTGACAGACAAGCAATTACAAAATAATGGCAGGTATTTTGTGGTCTCCTCATTGCACCTTGAAGATGTTTGATGCTGTGGATCACTCCATTTCTGTTCTTTTTAATCAAGTAGATTCCATTATAACTCTCTCAGGCCAACGTGTGGCATTTCTCATTCTTTAGAGAAGATGCTGACACACCAATTAACATGTAGCCACCTGTACTTTGGACAACTGAGGTCCAAAAGAAGCGTATGCCTTTAATTCCAGCACTTGGGAGGCAGAGGCAGGCGGATCTTTGTGAGTTCAAGGCCAGCCTGGTCTATAGAGTGAGTTCCAGGACAGCTGGGGCTACAGGGAGACCCTGTCTCAAAAACGACAAAAACAAAAGAAGTGAATAAATCTTGCTGTGAAGTATGGAGACATTTCTCAAGCCTGCATTTTATGTCATGAACTGCTGAGGTGCACAAAGGACAAGAGAAGTCTCTAGGGAAGTGGCAATTGACCCTCTCATTTCTCTCTGTAGCCCTCTCATCATTATAATTTTATACTAAATAATATATATATATTATATATATATATATATATATATATGGTCAAACCCATACAGGAAAAAGGCTCAAATCCAATTTAGATTTGTAATGTTATTTTCCAAATCAATTGTTTTTATATCAAAAATTCTCATGACTTGATTTTGAAAATAGCAATTGTTTTTCATATAACATTTTTGACAAACCTGTCCTAATGTAACTCTTACTTTAAAATTTAAAGAGAATATTTTTTACAAGAATGGACATTTGGAGCAGTTAACCATGCGAAAAGCCACAAAAAAGCACTTGTATATGCATGCACAGATCAGAATTCTACAGAACAGTCTCAGAGAAGGGGCAAAGTGCTGAACTTGGTTTTAAGAATGTTAAGTCTATAATCTATAATGTCAAGTGACTTGGTTGTGGAGTATATTAAAATGTGTGGAAGATGGCCACATCAATTCATTGCCCTCTCTAGGGCTTTCTGTGTTCTTTGGTCCTTGAATTTGAACAATTATAAAAAAAGCAGGAAAAAGATAGTTAAGACCTGCTTTTACTTAAACAGAAATGTTAAGTGATAGCTTTTAGTTTAAGCTACATAGAATGAATTCATATTAAGTCATATAAGCAAAATATTATTCCAGGTTTATTTCTTGAGTAGGAAATAATAGATTGTTTTTTTTAGAATTCCAAGCAAGAGGAACACTTAAAAGATGATCAAAAAGGGATTTTCAGTAAGATTGGAAAGTACCTGAAATAAGTCAAAAAGGGAACACAGTGTGAAAGTGCTTAAAATATTTGTTCCAATGTGTAAAGGACAAAAATAAATGGAATTTGCAGACTGAAGTTTCTATAAGAGGCCTTTGGTGGGTGGACTTATAAAAGGAATGAAGCCCTTCATCCTTCAAGAAAAGTGACAAGGAAACAGTGGGTAGAATATATATATATATATTTGTGATGTAATATATATATATATATATATATATAATATAATATATTGTGTATGTGTGTATTGTAACTATAGACATGGAGAATTATTTATTATCTTAAGAGAATAGATTCTTGAAAGTCTTTAAGTAATGATGGAAAATAATAAGCCATGAAGAGTGAACAAATACATAGATGAAAAAAGACAGATGACAGGAAGTCTTCGAGAATATTTTCTCATTCCTTTCAATCAGTCTTACACATGCTAGCTGCGAATATCAGTTTTCAACTCTAACCCTCCCCAGAAGAGTTCCTAGAGCCCACTGCTTTAAAATCACCTCTGTGAGCTGATCCTAAAATCCACATCTCTAGCTCTAATCTGTCTACTTTAAATTTCAACCCTGGCTGTGTAATTGCCTGCCAGGCATTTCCATTTCAAATTCAACACATATAAAACCTGGCTTTTCAATTCTTCTGAAAAATAACTTTGCCTCCTGACTCTTATTTCTGTAATTTGTAGTCTGACACTGCATTTCTGACTATCCTTTCTACCATCACTTTATACAGTATTCAAATATTATGGTTACCCTTAATGACACAGTCATTGATTAATCACTAAACACACAGAATGTTTCCTTATCTGTTTGGAGTACATAACCTTTAAATTCTTTTTCTGCTTGATTCTAGGCTTGGCTATAAATATAAACCTGACATGAAACATTGCATCAAAGAGTGTCTAATGTTGTGAATCTACTTTATGAATGTTAAAAAAAGATAATTAAGCTGGTAGCGACTGATTTCTCCCTAAGGGAAGGTAAAAAAAGAATTTTCATTTAGCACTTCTGAATTGTTGTGTAGGGTGCGTATAGATTATATTTGATACAAAAAAATCCACTTAAGATTTAGTCATATAAAGCCAGAGAAGTCAGTTAATCATGTACAGTAAGTTCCCTCAAGGACAAACTTCTTGGTGAATTAAATCATTTGATAATGTATCCTAAAGCAATTAAAATAAATAATGTAACTATGAAGTTACTTGAGGTTATAGTAAAAAATATCCTCTAAGTTATTTTCATTTAATTAAGGGAAGACAATATGTAAGTTATATTAGTAATGGCGCAAAAAATGTGACCCAGTTTTTCCAGTTCATTCCAATGGAACCTGTCACTGATGGGAGACTGAACTATCAGGCTGAATATTCAACTGTCAGGTCTGTCACATGATTATTACAGAAATGAAGTGTTTATTACATTTTGTAGGTACAGTAGAAAGCATAAACAAATACAAAAGTATCTAAGAACATGAGCACCACAGTGACCTTTATAGTCTTCAGTGATTCAGCATCAATAATCATAAGTGACCTGAAATGGATTGATTTCAATTCTCTTCTCATTTATGTAACTATGTAAAAGTTGAATTTTCTTGACAAATTCTTTAATATAAAATTTGAAAGCAAGTTAAGGTTTTCTCTTATTTATGTCTTCTAAGATATAAATTCTAATTACATTGAACTTTAAATTACTGTTATTCAACTATTTTTAACTTATAAAAAGGATAATTTCATAGAGTTCAATTGAGATGTGTTACAAATGACTATGGGTGATGTCATTGGCGGCAACACGCTATAAGCAGATGGCAATATCTACTGCAAGATTGCACATGTCATTAAAAAATAGAGGGCTGGGAAGATGCCTAGCGGTTAGAGCGCGACCGCTCTTACAGAGGACGCGGGGTCGATCCCCAGCCCCACATGGCGGCTGAGAGCCGTCTGAAACTCCAATTCCAGGAGAACTCCAGTTCCAGGGAATCTGAGACCCTCTTCTGACCTCTGTGGCATTGCACGACACGGGTGCACAAACCTGCATGCAGACAGTACATTTGATACACATACAGAAATAAATAAAATTTAAAAAAAAATTGATTAAATAATATTCATTGTTTAACTAATGAATGGTAATAGATTATTTTATCTTGCCCGGTAAGCATATTAATTCATGTTATCTTGTGACTTCTTGTTGTTTATTCTTTGGCCAATCAAACACTCTGTTACCTAATATTCATATTTAGCCAGAAATGTTATATAACAAGGACATATTTCCTAAATTCTCTAGGGAAGAAAAATAATGTATGAATTATCTCAAAAGTTCTAGAATATAACTTATATTTTATATGTATATAATTTCATTAGCTAAATTAATTCACAATTTTTTTTATTTTTTTTAAATTTTATTTATTTCGGTATGTGTATCAATGTACTGTCTGCATGCAGTTTGTGCAACCCGTGTCGTGCAATGCCATGAGGTCAGAAGAGGGTCTTGGATTCCCCTGGAACTGGAGTTCTCCTGGAATTGGAGTTTCAGACGGCTCTCGGCCGCCATGTGGGTGCTGGGGATCGAACCCGGGTCCTCTGTAAGAGCGGTCGCGCTCTTAACCCACTAGGCCATCTCCCAGCCCCCATTAATCACAATTTTAGTGAGTTTCTAATATAATCAGGTATTTTTTTCCACCCAGAAGAGGCAAAATGATGAAATACCTTGTTGACTCCTTAGTGTTTGTTTTAGCGGGAAGAGAAACTTCATGTGTATAAAATAAACAAATATATTTTGCAAAGTGTAATATACTTTTAACCTATTGACATATAATGACAATGATTACCTATAATGTTCTGTTCTGCTCATGTGTACATTCTACTTTTACATTATATAGAGCAATAAAAAACATACAGAAGTATGGAATATAATGGCTGACTTCCATAAGCAGTAAACTATAAATACTAAAACATTCAAGAATAACCATGGAAAGGTGCACACTTCTTTATACCTGTGATTCAAATAATCAAGAATGACCCCCATGAGTCAGTCTCTTTCAAGGACGTGACCCCTGGTAGGCTAACAACACTTCTGTAGATAGACCCAAACTAAAGGGCATTTGGTAATACAATTTGGCTCTATAGGCCTTATTACATATATGATAGAGTGGTATTAAATTGGATGGGGAAAATAGGAAAGATAAAGATAGGGAGTACATATGCATACCATCAAAATATGCTGTATCATAATCACAAATAGGATCACAATAGGGAAGATACAGATAGGGGAGTACATCTATATACCATCAAAATACACTGTATCATGATCACAAATAGGATCACAATAGGGAAGATACGGATAGGGGAGTACATCTATATACCATCAAAATATGCTGTATCATGATCACAAAAATCAATTAAAATTTCTCTTAAAGAAAAAGAATGGCTCCCCATTGAACCATATCATTTTTGAAACATTATCATTTTTTATTGAATTTTTTTTTTTTTTTTACAAATTGGGGAAGAAAGGTTTATTCAGCTTACATCCCTGGGTTAGAGTTTCAGGGAGCCCAAAGCAAGAACTCAGGGCAGGAACCTGGAGGCAGGAGCTGAAGCACAAGGCCCTGGAGGAATGCTGTTCACTGTCTTGCTCCCTGGCCCATGCCCAACCTGCCTCTCTTATACTGTACACAACAACCTGCCCAGGGTGGTACCACTCACTGTGGGCTGGGCCCTCCCACACTGCTTGACAATCAAGACAATACTCCACAGATTGGCCACAGGCCAATCCAATGGAGCCAATTCCCCAATTGAGGCTCTCTCAACCCAGATGTTGTCAAGTTGACACTAAAGCTATCCAGCACAATTGACCCCTTGTCAACTTGACACACAAAACACCTCACTATTATACAACCACCTTTGCAGTTCTTATCCCCAAGTATGATGTTAACATAATCACAACCTAAGACAGTACAACCTTAAAGCCACACAGTTCTTAAAATGTCCAAACACTTAAAAGTTCATCAGTCCGTTAAAATCTCTTAACTGTGGGCTACTGTAAAATCCAAAACAAGTACATATGAATACAATGTACTTTTATATTATCAAACATTCTTGTCCCTCTATTTCTCCCTGGAATACAACAACCTATGTTCCTCCAACTTCATGAACTTTTTAAAAGATTATTGCTATTTTATTAACCCCCTCAAGTCCAGTTAATAACAGTAATAACTGGACTTGGAAGGTTAAATATACTACCTTTTGAGATTTTGCCTAAAAGGGACTTTTTTTTGTCTTTTTGAGACGGGTCTCCTTGTAGCCCCAGCTATCCTGGAACTCACTCTGTAGACCAGGCGGCCTTGAACTCAACAAAGATCTGCCTGCCTCTGCCTGCTCTTGAGTGCTAGATTAAAGGCGTGCGCCACCAAGCCCAGCTAAAAGAACTTTTTAAAAAGACATTTAATTGGAGAGAAAGACAAGACACAGTAAGGGGATTAGAAGGAGGGAGGAGAAGAGAGAGAGAGAAAGAGAGGAAAAGAGAAGAAGAAGAAGAAGAAGAAGAAGAAGAAGAAGAAGAGAAGAAGAAAAGAAAGAAGAAAGAAGAAGAAGAAAGAAGGAAGGATAGAGCCAAGCAAAGAAATCTGGAAGACCAGTTTCCTGGTAGGTGAATGAGTCAATCAAAAGGAGCTTTAGAATCAGGAACTGGGTCACAACATTTTCTTGCTTAGGGCAGAAGATCAGGTGGATTTACATTCTCCTGCCCAAATGACATTGAATGAGATGCCAGCATCTCATCTCCCAAGGGAGAGTATTTTTTCAATGAATTCAAATACTGTAATTTNATATATAATATTTAATGTAATTAATATATATTTAATATAATTATATTACATATAATTTCTATATGATAGTCAAATAAAATATTAATATTACTCTTTTACAGTAATATAATCCCAGAAAGATGATGTTTCATAGTTGAAATTTAATTTACCTTCCTATAGTTCTGGTTCTTCCTTCTAGATGATAAAGTCCCAAGGAGACTATAGTGTTTTCAAATTCAGTAAATTTCTGCTTTGTGAGAAAGACGTAAGGACAGGTCATCAGAGATAAAAAATATTGTGTAAAAGAACTCAGTAACTCAAAGAGAACATGAAGATAATTAGGAGGTAATCAACAAGCTTTGATAAAGTTAAATAAAATGACTGCAGAGGGAATTTAGAGTAGATTAATTGAAAAGAGGAATGGCTAGCAAATTATGCTAAAGAGACATGAAAAGGACAGGAGTGGCATTAGTTAAGATAGGTTAAATACTCCTGACTATACTAAGAAACATATTTAGGGGTTGGAGAGATGGTTCAGTTGTTAAAGAGGTAGACACACAAGCTTAAGAATTTGACTTTGGGTCCCCAGGATCCTCCTAGAAGCTGGGCACTGCAGTATACATCTATAACGCCATCTATGGTGAGGTGAGTCAAGCCTTCTTTGAACCTTGCTACCCAGCTAGCCTAGATGAATCCATGAGCTCCAGGTTCAGTGAAGAGACCATGTCTCGAAACATAAAGACGAGACTCATAGAAGAGGATAGCTAGCATTGCCCACTGGCCCCTACATGCATACACACACACACACACACACACACACACACACACACACACATTCGTAGGCACACAGCTGAGCAAATACATATACACCATATATAGACAGACACAGAATAATTTTACGTATTTATAACTTCCCCAGTAAGCATCATAGCGTGATTATAATAAAGCCTGAAGTTAACTTATCTCTCCTGCTGAAAGTATCAGGATCAAGTTGCGCAGAAATACTCCTAGTTTAGAATTATCATTCACTGTGCTAAATTGGTCATCAGTCTAAATCCAATCCTCTCTGTCATATCATATACTTCATGAAGTTGGAGAAATAAGCATGAAATTTGATTTACTTCCACAGAGCTTACTGTTATGCTGTGTTAGTTTTATGTCTTAAGAAACTTGAAAAAAATGAAAAAAAGAAATTTGATATCCATTTGTCAAATAACGTGTTGTTTAACAAAAATATGTATTGAGAAAAATATTTACATTAAATTAAATTCAAATATAAAACATGTTTAAAATAATCAAACTATTAGTATCCAGCACATATGTCAGTTGTAAGATTATAAGATTTAATCGTGACTTATAGTTTTTCTAGTATTTTTATAATAAAGAAATGGGTTTTATTTTGACAGAATATTGATATTTCTAAATGAAAAATGTGTTGTAGCCTTCTCTGGTCCACCAAAGGGGTTCAAGTCACAGCCAAGAAGTGGAGGTGAGAGACGCAGAGTCAACACACAGACACAGGGGAGTCCGGGGAAAGCAAGCAGATAAGGAGCTGCTGAAGGCTTGTTTATTTAGGGGAAGGTGGGGGTATATATGTGGTCCACTCTGCTCCTTCCATGGACATGCCAGACATACTGATAATTGGGCGAATTCTCATTGGCCCAGGTCACTGACTCAGCTGTTGCCATGGTTAGCTTCCAGCCTCACTCTGTCCCCCAAGGACTGGGATTAAAGGCATGTGTCACCACACCCAGAGTGAGTTTAATCCCACGGACTGGGATTAAAGGTGTGTGCCAATACTGCTGTCCTGGAACTCACTCCATAGGCCAGGTTGGCCTAGAACTCTCAGAGATCCAACTTCCTCCTGAGTGCTAGGATTAAAGGTGTGCGAAAAGGTTAAGCCTGTTCGGCAGGCAAAGCGGTAAGCACTCTACAGAAAAGCACATAATTTTATCATATTTTCATAATTTTATATTAGTGTCATTCAGGAATGAAAAATTAGAAATTTTCCTTACCAAGTGAGATTGCATAAGGCTTTGAATAATGTTTGCATGTGAGTGCAGGTACCCTAAGAAACCAGAGGCATTGGATCCTGAGGTGATGGAGATCCAGGAAGTTGTGAGCTGCCTGACATAGTTGCTTGGAGTTGAACTCAGAACTTCTGGAAGAGCAGCATACGATCTTAATTGCTGAGCCATTTCTTCAGCCCAAAGCAGAAATCTTAAGTTAGACTATGAATGATTCAAATAGAGAGTCTGGAAAAGCTGTTTAGGAAATTGAGATTGAGCATTGACAGTTCGTATTTTGCCAATTATATTTACATTCATGAAAATAATACAGCTTATTGTAGACTTTTTTCTTTCTAAAAGACTGTGCTTATGCAAATACTTTAAAATGTTTCTTGTCTTTTATTGACAATATTTGCCTTATTCAAGATTATTTAACATTTTACAACCATTGAAAATATTATACACTGTGCTTGATCATTACTTCTATTCTAGCTTCAAAATTCTTTTCTAGTAAATAAGAAAAATGGACTATTTATTCTTCCTTAAAATAAAATTTGATGTGTTGTCCCACGAAATCAGTGTACCCAGTTGTTCAGTTGTCCTTCTCTTCTTTGAAATACTATATGTTCATAAACACTGGAGTTAAAAAAAATCTCTTCAATAACTGATGTCAGAGAAACCAATATCCACATTCATAGTAATAACACTAAACAAATATCACAAAACATACAAAAATTAAGTAAAATTGATGAATACCTTAAATGTATGGCTTCAATCATTAATCAAGAAAACTACCAGAAAAAGTGCTGAAAAGAATTTGACATTGATCTGAGTGTTGGTTTGGGGTCCAAAACCTCAAAGCAAAGATAGATAAACAAAATATATTAATGAGTTAAAATCCAGGCAGCTTCAACACCACAAAAGAATCATCAGCAGAGAAGGTGCCGTCTAAATAATGTGAAAATATTTGCAAATGAAGTATCTGATAGCAGATTAAGATTCAAACTATTTATGAAACAACCCAGAAGCAAGTTTCTAAGGAATGTTATTATTACAACCTGAGCAATAAGGTTGTGGAATTTAAAAAGTTTCAAACAAATGCATTCACAAAGTAATAAATAAGTACTTGTGGTTTAAGAATCAGTCTACAGCTCTACTTCTAAAATACACCATGCTTAATGTAATTTAATGTATATGAGATTTCTACAAAAACTTTGGCAGATTTTCCAAAGCAAATCAAATATAATTTCTAACTTTGAGACCATATTTAATTCTCTACTCAGTTTGGTACTGTTTTTTTGAAATTCTTTTGTTCTGCATTCATAAATTTAATTTGTTTTTAATTCTCAATGCTATATAATTTCCTACTTCAGATTAGAAGTGAGATTGTGGTAGCTTCTGGACAAAAAAACCATTTAAGTTACTATGATTGTGGTGGTTTGGATGAGTGTCCCCCATAGGCTCTAGGTATTCAGACATTTGTCTCCAGTTGGTGACTCTCTTTTTGGAGGTCTTGGAGGGTGTGGCCATGCTAGAGGAAGTGCATTGCTGGGGGCAGGCTTAGTGAGTTTTAACAAGCCTCGTGGTCTACAGTTGCTCCCTCTCTGCTTCCTGTGCTCTTTGCAAGTTGTGAGCCTCGGTTTGCTGCTCCAGATCCAGCCGCCACGCCTCCCGCCACAATGGACTCTAATTCCCTGGAACCGCCAATCATAAACTCAAATAAACTCTTCCTTTTATAAGTTCCTTTGGTCATGGTGTTTTATCACAGCAACAGAAAAGTGACTAATACAGTAAAATGGTACCAGAGAGTGGGCTGTTGGCTGTGAAGAACCTGACCATGTGGATGTTTGGAGAAATGTGGAAGACTTTGGAACTTTGGGCTAGAAAGGCTGTTGACTATTGTAAGCAGAGCTTAAAGGGCCATTCTAGTGGAGGCCTTGAAGAAAGCATGGCTGCAAAAGATGTGGTTCCAGGGGAAAATAAAGACTTAGGCAGCAACTGGGATATTTTGATAAAGAGTCTGGCAGCAGTTTGCCC
>VZQC01000544.1:2997667-3116238 GCA_009823505.1 Rhizomys pruinosus | reverse complement strand
GGTGTCGGATTCCCCTGGAACTGGAGCTCTCCTGGAATTGGAGTTTCAGACGGTTCTCGGCCGCCATGTGGGTGCTGGGGATCGAGCCCGGGTCCTCTGTAAGAGTGGTCGGCAGTCCTAACCGCTAGGCCATCTCTCCAGCCCCGCTGTGGGATACTTTAAAAGCAACCCTAAGAGGGAAATTTATACCCATAAGTGCCCACATTAAAAAAAAAACAGAAAGGGAACAAATAAATGATCTAATACTACAGTTAAAAATACTTGAGAGACAGCAAATGGACCCTAAACCCAACAGACAAGAAGAAATAACAAAAATCAGGTCAGAAATCAATGAAATAGAAACAAAGAAAAATAATACAAAAAAATCAATGAATCCAAAAGCTGCTTCTTTTGAAAAGATAAACAAGATAGATATATGTCTAACCCAGTTAACCAAAAGAAAGAACAACTCCATATTAATAGTATTTGGGATGAAAGGGGAAACATCAAAACAGATAAAGAAAAGATCCAGACAATCATATGAGAATACTTCAAAATCCTATACTCTACCAAGTTTGAAAACCTAAGAGAAATGGATGAATATCTCAAATCCTAGGAACCAACAAAGCTTAACCAAGAACAGAGTGACAGTTTAAACAGATCAATAATATCTGAGGAAATTGAAGACATAATAAAAAAAAAATCCCAAATAAAAAAAAGCCTAGGACCAGATGGCTTCACAGCAGAATTCTATAAAACATTTATACAGGACTTACAACTGTTACTACTCAAACTATTCAGAAGGATAGAAACAGAGGGAAATCTCCTAAACTCCTTCTATGAAGTCAGCATCACTCTAATGCTCAAACCAGGCAGAAACACAAACAGGAACGAAAACTATAGAGCTGTGTGTGGTGGCACATGCCTTTAACCCTGACACTTGGGAGGCAGAGGCAGGCAGATCTCTGTGAGTTCAAGGCCAGCATGGTCTATAAAGTGAGTTCCAGGACAGCTGGGGCTACATGGAGACCCTGATTCAAAAATACAAAAAAAAAAAAATATAATAAAAAAATAAATAAATAAATAAAAATATATAGACCCATCTCAGTAATGAACACAGATGAAAAAATTTTCAACAAAATACTTGCAAATTGCATAAAGACCCACATCAAAAAGACCATCCATTATGATCAAGTTGGATTCATACCAGAGATGCAGGGATATTTCAACATACATAAATCAATAAATATCATAAAACACATAAATGGACTGAAAGACAAAAATCACACAATCACCTTAATTGATGCAGAGAAAGCCTTTGACAAAATCCAGAATCCCTTTATGTTAAAATTTCTAGAAGGAATTGCACTGAAGAGAATATTCCTCAACATAATCAAAGCCATAGTTGATGGTTACTAGGGTAGGGAAAGTCTTTAGGGGTATTCCCTTGGTAGCTGTACCATGCTTCCATGGCTGGTCCCACACAGTGTATACTGGCAACAGGAATTGGTCTCAGTAGGTTATTTTTTTATTTATTATATTATGTTATGTGTATATGTGTATTGCCTGCATGTATGTATGTGGACCTGTGTTGTGCAGTGCCCACAGAGAACAGAAGAAGGTGTTTGTGGTGGTTAATCCTGGGTGTCAACTTGACTGGACTAAGGAACAAATAAGAGAAAAAGGATCTTCAGATTCAGGGCCACCTCAACCCGGATGGCCAACCCCAAATGTGGGCATTACCTTCTGCCAGCAGACAGTATAAAAGGCCACGGCAAAGGGAGCTGGTCCCTTTTTTTTCCTGAGGCTTGCCTCTCTCTCACTGGTGAGTTTGTCTTGCTGCTGTGATCAACCCTTCGGATCCCAGCCTGTACTGAGACCCGCAGATCTCCTGGAATCCACTGGGTCTTCACACCAGATTGGGACTACTGAGACATCCAGCCTTGCAGACTGAGCAGTTCCCTGGATTCTCAGCCTCTCTAGTGCAGCGTGGCTACTGTTGGACTACTTGAGCTCTGTCACATGAGCAAATCAATAAATTGTATATAGTTATATATTCATCCTGTTGCTTCTATTTCTTTACAGAACCCTGACTAATACAGATTTTTGGTACCAGAAGTGGTTCTAGAGAAACCGAATTGAAAGGATGAATTTCTTTACAGGGCTTGGTAGTTTCTGGAGCCAGCTCTCCAATCCAATGAAGCCTAGAGTTACTGAAGGCTCTCCTGGTGGCATGAAGAGGAATGATAATCCTTGGTGCAGACTATTTGATGTAATTATGAAGATAGATCCATTTGACTCACCTAACTCACCTCTTGTGAGAAGCAAGGAATTTAGTGACTCTATATATAAAACGTTCGAGAAATTGCAGAAAAATCAGGAAAATAATGATGTTGCCTTGTTGCTCCTAGCATGTCTGGATAAACTGTTAGACGAAAATATGGAGCTCGGTGATAAAAATGACCAGCTCCGGATTCGAAACAACAGTTTAAAGGTTTCCAAGTGTGCTCTGGAAGAGAATCTTCTCTCCAGCAGCCAAAGAGCTAAAGCAGCAGAAAATCAAGCTGGAGCCCTTATTATACGGTTGGCTGATTTACAACGCAAATTTAATTCCCAGCCACGAAAAGTGTCAGCAGTTAAAGTGAGAGCACTGGTGGGGAAAGGGTGGAACCCTGAAACTTGGGATGGAGATGTGTGGGAGAACTATGATGATGAGGATTTTGAACCCTCGGATTCTGAGGGATTTTCTTTATCTGAGGAATTAACCTCCCCACCCTCAGCAGAGAATCCACACCCTGCAGATCCCTCCTCCCCACCCTTGCCTGAGGAAATTAATCCCCCCCTCCCAGTGGGAGCTGATGTCCCTCAGGGCCCAACAATTGTTGCCTCTAGACCTATAACCAGATTGAAGTCTAAGCAAGCCCCTCAAGGTGAGATAGAAAGTGTGGTCCACGAGGAGGTGCGATATACTACTAAAGAAATTAATGAGTTTGCTGATTCATTCCGGCAGAAGCCTAAGGAATATGTGTGGGAATGGATTTTAAGGGTGTGGGATAATGGTGGAAGGAATATAAAATTGGATCATACTGAGTTTATCGATATGAGCCCACTGAGTAGAGATTCTAGGTTTAACATGGAAGCTCGAGCAGTTAAAAAAGGTGTTAAAAGTTTATTTGAATGGTTGGCTGATGTATTTATTAAAACATGGCCTACTAACAGCGAGTTAGAGATGCCTGATATTCCTTGGCTTAGTATTGATGAAGGGATTGTGAGGGTCAGGCAGATGGGCATGCTCGAGTGGATTCGAAGTGTAAAACCACATTCTCCACAATATGAGGACCCAGAGGACATGCCACTCACTGAATTTATAAGATGGAAAGTACTGAGAGAGACACCAGAACATTTGAAGAGCTTTGTTTTTGCTCTATTTCTTATGCCAGATCTTACAGTTAGAGAAGTTGTGGCTCGTTTGCATAAATTAAATGTACACGTAGTAGGTCTAACAGGACCTCAGGGTAGGCGTCAGGTGGCAGCACTGAATCGCAGAAGGCCAGATGAGCGTAGTTACAGTAATTATCATAATGGGTGGCAAAGGCAAAACAATACCTATAATGGCATGACCCGAAATGATCTTTGGAACTGGCTAATTAATCATGGTGTTCCCAGGAACCAAATACATAAGAAGCCTACTAAGTTTTTATTTGATCTGTATAAGCAGAAAAGCTCTAGAACGAATGACAGGAAGTCAACATTTGATTTTAGGAGTAGCGAATCCCGCCCAGTTGACCGGTTTCCAGACTTGAGACAGTTCACAGACCCAGAACCCCTTGAATGAAGGGGTGGCCGGGTTCCAGTGAGGAAGGACCTTGTCACAATACCAAAGAGTTATGCTGTTTGCCTTCCTCCTGTCCTTCCCCAGAGGGACCTGAGGCCTTTTACTAGGGTAACTGTACACTGGGGAAAAGGAAATAATCAGACTTTTCGAGGCCTATTGGATACTGGTTCTGAGTTGACACTGATCCCAGGAGACCCTAAAAAGCATTGTGGCCCTCCGGTTAAAGTAGGGGCCTATGGAGGTCAGGTGATAAATGGAGTTTTGGCTGAAGTCCGACTCACGGTGGGCCCAGTGGGTCCCAGAACGCATCCCGTAGTTATTTCCCCAGTCCCAGAATGTATAATTGGGATAGATATAATTAGAAATTGGCAGAATCCCCACATTGGTTCCCTGATCTGTGGAGTGAGGGCTATTATGGTTGGAAAGGCCAAATGGAAACCATTGGTGTTGCCTCTACCAGGGAAAATAGTGAACCAAAAACAGTATCGTATCCCTGGAGGGATTGCGGAGATTAATGCCACTATCAAGGATTTGAAAGATGCAGGGGTGGTGATTCCTACCACATCTCCATTTAACTCTCCAATTTGGCCTGTGCAAAAGACAGATGGATCATGGAGAATGACAGTTGACTATCGAAAACTCAACCAAGTAGTGACACCAATTGCAGCCGCTGTACCAGATGTGGTGTCCTTACTCGAGCAGATTAATATGTCTCCTGGTACCTGGTATGCAGCTATTGATCTGGCCAATGCTTTTTTCTCAATACCGGTTCATAAGGACCACCAGAAGCAATTTGCTTTCAGCTGGCAAGGCCAACAGTATACCTTTACTGTCTTACCTCAGGGGTATGTTAACTCTCCAGCGTTGTGCCATAACTTAGTTAGAAGGGATCTTGATCGCCTGACTCTTCCACAAAATATCACACTGGTCCACTATATTGATGATGTTATGTTGATTGGACCCAGTGAACAGGAGGTAGCAGCTAGTCTAGACTTGTTGGTAAAGCATATGCGCATGAGAGGATGGGAAATAAATCCAACTAAAATTCAAGGGCCATCTACCTCGGTGAAGTTTCTAGGAGTTCAGTGGTGTGGAGCATGCAGAGACATTCCTTCTAAGGTAAAGAATAAGTTGTTGCACCTGGCCCCTCCCTCCACCAAGAAAGAAGCACAACGTCTGGTGGGTCTTTTTGGATTCTGGAGGCAGCACATTCCTCATCTGGGTGTGTTACTACGACCCATATATCAGGTGACTCGTAAGGCAGCAAACTTTGAGTGGGGCTTGGAACAGGAAAAGGCTCTTCAACAGGTCCAGGCTGCGGTGCAGGCTGCTCTGCCCCTAGGGCCATATGATCCAGCAGACCCAATGGTGCTTGAGGTATCAGTGGCAGATAGAGATGCTGTCTGGAGTCTGTGGCAGGCTCCCATAGGGGAATCACAGCGGAGGCCCTTGGGATTTTGGAGCAAGGCTCTACCTTCATCTGCAAACAACTATTCTCCTTTTGAGAGACAGCTCTTAGCCTGCTATTGGGCCTTAGTGGAAACTGAACGTTTGACAATGGGCCACCAAGTCACCATGCGACCTGAGCTGCCCATCATGAGCTGGGTGTTATCTGACCCACCAGACCATAAAGTAGGACGTGCACAGCAACAGTCCATTGTCAAATGGAAGTGGTACATACGGGACAGGGCCCGGGCAGGCCCTGAGGGCACAAGCAAGCTACATGAAGAAGTTGCCCAAATGCCTATGGTTCCCACTCCTGTTACAATGTCTCCTGGGCTTAAGCATGCACCTATGGCTTCATGGGGTTTGCCCTATGATCAGTTGACTGAGGAAGAGAAGACTAGGGCCTGGTTTACTGATGGTTCTGCACGCTATGCAGGCACCACCCAGAGGTGGACAGCTGCAGCATTACAGCCAATTTCTGAAACAACCCTAAAGGACACTGGTGAAGGAAAGTCTTCACAGTGGGCAGAACTTCGGGCAGTGCACATGGTTGTGCATTTTGCCTGGAAGGAGAAATGGCCAGAGGTTCGATTATATACTGATTCATGGGCTGTAGCCAATGGTTTGGCTGGATGGTCAGGGACTTGGAAGGAGCATGACTGGAAAATTGGTGAGAAAGACATTTGGGGAAGAAGTATGTGGATAGAGCTCTCTGAATGGTCAAAGGATGTGAAGATACTTGTGTCTCATGTAAATGCTCATCAAAAGGTGATCTCAGCAGAGGATGAGTTTAATAATCAAGTAGATCGGATGACTCGTTCTGTGGATTGTCAGCCTCTTTCTCCAGCTATCCCTGTTGTTGCTCAATGGGCCCATGAACAAAGTGGTCATGGTGGCAGAGATGGAGGTTATGCATGGGCTCAACAGCATGGACTCCCACTCACTAAGGCTGATCTGGCTACAGCTGCTGCCGAGTGCCAGATTTGCCAACAGCAGAGACCAACATTGAGCCCCCGATATGGTGCTATTCCCCGGGGTGACCAGCCAGCAACCTGGTGGCAGGTTGACTACATTGGACCACTTCCATCATGGAGGGGACAGCGTTTTGTTCTTACAGGAATAGATACTTATTCTGGTTATGGATTTGCCTTTCCTGCACGTAATGCTTCTGCCAAAACTACCATCCAGGGACTTACGGAATGCCTTATCCACCGTCATGGTATTCCTCACAGCATTGCTTCTGACCAAGGAACTCACTTCACAGCCAAAGAAGTGCGACTGTGGGCCCATGGTCATGGTATCCACTGGTCTTACCATGTTCCCCACCACCCAGAAGCAGCTGGCTTGATAGAACGATGGAATGGCCTCTTGAAGACACAGTTACAGCGCCAATTAGGTAGCAATACCCTGGAGGGCTGGGGCAAGGTTCTCCAGCAAGCAGTATATGCTTTGAATCAGCGTCCACTATATGGTACTGTTTCTCCTATAGCCAGAATTCATGGGTCCAGGAACCAAGGGGTGGAAATGGGAATGATTCCACTCACTATCACCCCTAGTGACCCAGTAGGAAAATTTTTGCTTCCTGTACCCACGACCTTGCGTTCTGCTGGTCTAGATGTTTTGGCTCCAATGGGGGGAGTGCTTTTGCCAGGAGATACAGCAAACGTTCCATTGAACTGGAAGCTAAGACTTCCCCCTGGCCACTTCGGGCTTCTACTGCCTTTAAGCCAACAGGCTAAGGAAGGAATAACAGTAGTAGGAGGAGTGATTGATCCAGACTACCAGGGGAAATTGGACTTTTTCTCCACAATGGGGGCAAGGAAGATTATGTCTGGAAGGCAGGAGATGCTGTAGGGCGCCTTCTGGTGCTACCATGTCCTATGATTAAGGTCAATGGGAAACTCCAACAACCCAAACCAGACAGGACAATAAATGGCCCAGACCCTTCAGGGATGAAGGTATGGGTCACTCCTCCAGGGAAAGAGCCAAGACCTGCAGAGGTGCTTGCTGATGGTGGAGGAAATACAGAATGGGTAGTAGAAGAAGGTAGTCATAAATATCAGCTGAGGCCACGGGACCAGTTGCAGAAACGTGGATTATAATAGATATTAACTTTTGTCCTATTTGGTTAAGAATGTGCTTGTTCATATATATACGTATATTAAGCAGATACTTGTGTTGTTCCCTTTTGAATGTGCAACTGAGATAAGTGTTAAGTGTTGTCATATTTAGGTTATTAGATACTGAAGGACTAAGTGTTCCTCAAGGACATTACCACCTACTCTAAGATATAATGCTTTGCTATTGCACATGAGACACTTATAACATGTTAGGTGGAATTATGACCTTGCCATTGTTTGCAATTGACATTTAAGCATAACATAAGGAGAGGCTATTTATTGGGTGTCAAGTTGACAAGTGGTGGACTTGTGATGGTTAATCCTGGGTGTCAACTTGACTGGACTAAGGAACAAATAAGAGAAAAAGGATCTTTGGATTGGACCGCCTCAACCCGGTTGGCCCACCCCAAATGTGGGCATTACCTTCTGCCAGCAGACAGTATAAAAGGCCATGGCAGAGGGAGCTGGTCCCTTTTTTCCTACGGCTTGCTTCTCTCTCACTGGTGAATTTGTCTTGCTGCTGTGAGCAGCCCTTTGGATCGCAGTGTGTACTGAGACAGGCAGATATCCTGGAATCCAGCAGGCCTTCAACACCAGATTAGGATCACTGAGACATCCAACCTTGCCTACTGAGCATTTCCCTGGATTCTCATCCTCTCCAGTGCAGGGAGTCTACTGTTGGACTACTTGAGCTCTGTCGCATGAGCAAATCAGTAAATTGTATATTGCTATATATTCGTCCTGTTGCTTGTGTTTCTTTAAAGAACCCTGACTAATGCAGTGTTAGATCTCCTGGAACTGGAATTATAGATCATTGTTAGCTGCCAGGTGAGTGGGTGCTGGGATTCAAACCCAGGTCTTCTTCAAGAAACGTCTGTTCTCTTAACTGTTAAGACATCACTCCAGCCCCAATAAATTACTTTTTGAAAGAAAGGATGAAGTTAGGAGGAGCTAGGTGAGGCATGGATACTTATGGATTGAGGAGGAGGAGGAGAGCGAATACATCACAATATATGATATGCACATGTGAAATTCTCAATTAAGAAGTATACATTGTAAAATGAAAGATATCACATAAACTATACTATTTGGCTATTAACAGATTGGGTATGTGAATTGCAATATAACTGTGAGGAAGATGACTAAAAGATTTAATTCTGAAAAAAGAAATTTTTAGTTAAAGTTACTTCATAACTCAGATACTCAGAAAGGAAAACAATCATGTAGGGGAAAGGGAATAAATTGCTGCAAGATAAGTAAAATCTCCAAGTGTGTTAATGGAATTCAATATTTTAAATTGCTCACGCTTAAATGAATACAAAGGTGACAAGTCTAGAAATGCTGAACAGCACTCACAGGAGATCTTTATGCTTTCTTATAAGGCAAACATTTTATTCTTCAGCACCTGGGAATGTTTAATAGGTAGAAGTGCCTTTAATAAGTTTTCTAAAATTAAGTGGTAAGTTATATAGTATTATAAAACAAGGAGAAAAACATTACAGATAACTATGAGAATTAGAACAGTTCAAATTCATAGCTGCTGTTGGAGCAGGATCATTCCTTAAACTTTTCTGCATCAATGTTTGGGTTTAATTTTCCTAGATTTCTGCATATGTGCTTCAGAATCTTCTGTCATTACATATTTAAAATTAGGTTCCTAATATTAAGCAGTTCAAGAGATTTTTACATTTAAACTCTTCAGGAAATATAAAAGATAAGTGCAATGATTTACTTTTCATGTATTTTTATTTATTTCAAATTCTTCCTTTTGCGAGTCTTAAATGGATGATCTCTCTAAGCTGTGAGGAATGGTATGAGTTCTTAGTCTAATTATACAAAGTTAGTATGCTTGTTATAGTAAACAATTATTTGGTAGCATAGCAATATATTGAATTTATTTAATGTAAACTTAAACATAGTCTTCATTAAGTGACTATGTGTGTGCATGTGTATAAACAGTCCTTTCAGCTATGAGATGATTCAAAATGATGCATAGCTATTGCATGCTGTGGACGTAATTTTTGCTGCAAACACTAATACAGAACCCAAGGTTTAATATTAATATGCAATTGAATTAAGTTCTAATTTCAAACATGTAATGTTTATAAGTTTTCCCGATATTTTCTGTTAAATACTACACCAGGTATTGTTAGGCACAAAAATATTTAAAAATACACAGGTATTCAACTTGTTAAAATATCATTTTTTAAAACTTGAGGTTAAAAAGTCCAGTAAATCATTGGATTGGAAATACGTTAAAGACAGGAAATTAAAACAAGGGTATTTTTGCACAGCTTCCCCTAAAATTTATCCTAAATGGAAGAAAATGTTTACTTAAATGAATAATGTATCATTAGGTAGGAAAATGATAAAAGAGGAATCTGTATCAATACGTTTTGAAATCTTAAAAGCATATAGATTAGTGGAAAGTAATTTAGCCCATCAGAGCTGCAGGATACCTGAGCTCTAGCAGAAGCCACAGAGCAACAGATTTCCCATTTTGGAAACAGTAAAATCTTCTAAATGTGGTAGCTCAATAGATGTGAGCAAATTTGGCTGAAAAGAAAAGGATTTTTCAAAGTTATTTTTTCATAGAAATGTGCCTATAATACATTGTGATTATATGCAGACCTCCCCCTTATCTGCATCACCCTTAATAAGGCTCACCCAATTTCATATACCAATTTCATATACATATATATATATATACATATATAATATATATATATTATATATATTATTCCATATATATAATATATATATTATATATATGGAAGCTGATCGAGTCAATTTATGTCCCAAAATGTCCTTCAATAGGGTTTCATCCACTGGAGCCTGGATAACCTATATAGCATCATGCCCATGTGTAGGAACCTGTTGCTAAAGAGGTCAAAAGCCATAGGGTAGACCATAGTGCTGTTGTTATTCTGCTGAATAGACATAGTTTTAAACTGACTCCTGATGAATTATGTTATACCCATAGAATTAATGCATCTCTCGATTCCCTCAAGAGAAGCTTCTTCATGAACCTGATGCTGATTAACCTAGAGACTCATACTGGCTAACATGAGAGAACAAGAGACCATGGAGTGCTTATTGCTGAATGGGACAAGTAGATCAGGGTTTTTATTTTAAGGCTAGATAGTCAAAGTATTACTCTAAATTATTAGAAACCTGGAACATTTCATCTTTGTGAAGGTGATCCATAGATATGTATGCATATCACTTCAGAAACTTCATAAAGGAACATTCTGAACGTAAAGGGAGATGCTAGAAATCCACAGAAATTGAACCCCCCAATTCCCCCCAACCTTTTTCTATTATCATTTCTACCCGTGGATAGCCAAGTTCATACAGTTCATTCAGGGAATGAGAAGCTTTTATGTTTCTAATATAATTAGGATGAAATAAATCCATGAAGATGGTAGCAGAATGACACTATTAACTTATTTGGCAAGACTTGCCTACAAATGTCATCAACTCAACTTTTTAAAAAAATCATTTTTTATTTGTTACAAATATTCATATATTGTGAGTGGGAAGGTGAGACCTTCCCACTCACAATAGCCTCAAAAACAATAAAATACCTAGGAACAAACCTAACCAAAGACACCAAAGACCTCTACAACAAAAATTTTAAACCCTTAAAGAAAGAAATTGAAGAAGACCTCAGAAGATGGAAAAACCTCCCATGCTCATGGATTGGGAAAATTAACATTGTAAAAATGTCCATTTTACCAAAACTCTTGTATAGATTTAACGCAATCCCAATCAAAATCCCCAAGAGTTTCTTCACAGGCTTGGAAACAAAAGTTCTTAAATTCATTTGGAAAACACACGACCCTCGAACTAGCCAAAAAAACAACACTGAATGAACAGAGCTACACAGGGGGAATCTCCATACCAGACTTCAAACAATACTTCAGGGCTATAGTCAAATACAGCTGGTACAGGCACAAAAAAAGAGACCTGTTGACCAAGGAACAAAACCGAAGATCCAAATCTGTGCACATACAATTTCAGCCCTTCATATTTGACAAGGGGCCAAGAAACCACAATGGAGAAAAGAAGCACTCAGCAAGTGGGTTGGCAAAACTGGATCACCAATGTAGAAGAATAAAACCCCCTTAACTCTCGACCTGTACAACAGTCAACTCCAGTGGATCAAAGACCTCAAAACCCCAAACTCTGAAGGTGATAGGAAGACACAGTTGGGCAGCAGGAATACAAGACTAATCGGCATAGGAAAAGACTTCCCTAATCAGACAGCAGCTGCCCAAGAATAAGGTCAACAATTGACAAATGGTGCTCTCATTAAACTCAAAAGCTTTGTTACATCAAAGAAACAATCACGGAAGTGAAGAGAATCCCACAGGTGGGGGAACCTTCACTGCCGATACATATGACAAAAGCATTGATTTCCAATATATAAATACTCACAAAGCAAAGAAAAAAAAGACAAAAATGTCACATCAATAGATGGAGCACCGCACTGCACAGAGTGACTTCACAAGTGAGTATTTAGAGATGTCTGAGAAACACCACAAGAACTGTTCAACATCACTAATCATTAGGAAAATACAAATCAAAACACTAAGGATAATCACTCCAATAGGACTGCTAGCGATAGAAAAACAAATTATACCAAGTGCTGGAGAGGTTGTGGGTGAAGAGCGGGAACACTCATCCAATGCTGTGGGAATGTAAACTCGTGCAGCCCCTATGGAAAGCAGTGTGAGAACCCTTGGAAGACTTGGAATGAACTTGCCACCGACCCAGCCATAGCACTCTCTGGCCTACCCTCAAGACTTACGCCACCACCGAGATACATGCATGGCCATATTTATTTGCGTCTCTTCACACAGAGCACGGAGCTGGAACCAACCTAAATGCCCCTCAACTGACGAGTGGATAGAGAAAAAAAAAAAAAATTGTGGACATCCTACACAAGGAGTTCTATGCAGCAGTACGTAAAATACGACAGGCACGAGCTTTGCCGGAAAATGGCGGGCTAGAGGACATCATGCTGCAGTAAGTAAACACCGTCCAAGAAAAAAAAACAAACACGGACGAATGGTATCCCTATCTGTGGATGCGTGTAATTACCCTAGTTGTATTTCTTGTGTCGGGCCCCTGAGCTTTTTGTCCAAAGCAGCTGGGTGTAAGCAATCTGGAAACAACAACAACAACAACAACAACAGAAAGGACTGCATCAAAGAACTGACTGAAACAGTGAAAAAAAAAAGACTGAGAGAAAGATTCAGGGCATGTATCGCAGAATACATAATCTTGGTTGGGGTGGGGGTAAAGGAAAGGGTAATATGTTTAAATGGAACTGAAAATGATGTATGAAATACATAAAACATCAATAAAAGTATATTTAAAAAACAAACAAACAAAAAACAAATATTCATATATGTAAACAATGCATTTTGATAAAATCTCCTCTCTGTTCCTCCCTCCCAAGCCTTGATCAACTTTTTATATATTCCTTATAATACCTGAGTTCAGAGCCACAAAATAAGACACACTAGAGGAAAGCCCTTGAAAGAAAAGCAGACATTAAGAGAAACTTAACCAGAAAAAAAAAATGGATGACCAATGTGAAATTCCTTAGAGAGATAAAATATACAACCATGATGAGTTACTCACATAATAATCCAACCCTTACAATGTCCATCATGGAGTGGAGCTCCCATTGCCCCACTCCTACCTGGAGAGTTAATGGCAATGTATGGCTACTGAGGGAGGAAGAATCCCTTTCCTTGGGAAAATGGTAGGCATTGGTAGGTTGCACTTTCCCAGTGAATATTCCCATACACTTTGCATATAGGACTTGAAATTAGTTGGAAGACTAAGGAGTTGGTTGGAAAGGAGATGGGGCAGGTGGGAGTGGTTTGCAAGATATGGATAGAAACAGTAAGAGATGGATAGCACCAAGAAACATTGTATACATTTATGAAATTAAAAATGCACATAGACCAAGGTAAATTGTGTTTGGATGTTTAATGATGTAGACTTTTTTAGGATAAAGTTTAAAACAGTTTTGCAAAAGGAATAAAAAGAATAAAATATTACTACTGTGACAAAAGTTTTGAATTACTTAATACCAAATATTAGGGCTTCCCCAAACAAGCGAAAGTCAGGCCAGGGTGCCTATGACAGTTTGTGTAAGCTGGAGGGTAATCGATATTTACAAATCTGTAGGACTCCTACTATCAGTGCAGGATTTCCCAATATTTGGACTTATCCATTTCTTGGTATTTTTACTATAAATCTGATCCCCTTTGTATGACATTGCTTTAATGGCTATAATTGAAACTTTATCAGCATGAATTGGGCTTCCTCTCTTTTATATATAATATTAATGCAGATTTACCAACCCTAATGCTTTCACCATTTTCCTTTCTAATCCTTCAACTCTGTCTTGATTTCTATCTGATATTTAAGATTTATTCATTCTTCTCTGAACTTATTACTGTGGCCTCCAAAGCTCACAGTCTAATGTGAAATATTTTAAATAAAAATGATTGGATTTCATTTACTAGATAATTTAGCAAGAAGATGTTTTTTACTGTTTTGAACTGAGGTTGTGTGAGGGTCTATTATTTTTTTTCTTTCTTTCTTTCTTCTATCCTTTCTTTTCACTGAACTTACTCCTCAGATTTATTTCTGACTAATTCTACAGGCAGTAGAATTGACTTTTGTTTAGAGGTGACTGAAAAGTGTCAATTGAGAACATATTAAAATTTAAGTTTTAATAATTTTAAAGGAACATTCTGTGCCTAATATCATGTGAATACATTTCTACTACAAAACCTACAATTTATCTTTGTGCACTGTAAATAACATATCTTCAAGCTGGGTAGATAATGAACCCTTCAAAAATGAATGTTTGTTATTCTGTTCTGCAATGCAGTTATCAGTTAAGTGTAAAGGAACTTAATACAGAGGAAGTATGAAGCTTCCTATTGACTCTTTCTTAAACAAAGATTTGTCTGACTTCAAAAAAAAAAAAAGGAGTAATGTTGCTGGCATTTGAAATCAAGTGGAGAGGGCACAGAGCCATGCCCTTTAAGTGATCGATAACTGGTAATGAGAAGTAGACTCTATTTTGAGAAGTTCAATACCAAAATCATAGATTAGGAATTCTGTTATATTTAAACTTTCAAACTCAAACAAAAGTTCTAAATAATTCATGACAGCACAAGAGAGTGTGCAGGTCTTTAATAAATCACCCTCTGACTTTCCCTGCATCTTAACAACAGTCCAATTACAATGATTCAATTAAGAGTGAGGGCTTAGAGCCTCTTGTGAAGGTGTTTCTGGGAGAAGGAGCTGAGACAGTCAATTTTCTTTTCAAAAGAATGACACAGGCAAATAGTCTATTTCAAAAAACTTAAATATCTTCTAGGACAAAAAGTCCTTGAAGAAAGAAAAATCAAATCAAAACTGGGTTTGAGCCCTAATATATCTGAGCGTTTTATTTGTGTTCCCTAAGCTTGATTGAGGTTTTAAAACTTTACAGCATATTTGAAGCTATTTTAATTATAAGTTGTAGATCCTATAAGTGTCACTTTATTCTTACATAAATTTTAATGAATTTATTCCAATACTATCTAAAGACTGCTTGGATGTTTCATTATTCTAAAATTTATTTTCTGGATTTAAATCCATGGACTTTGTCTCTTGCTCAATTCTAACTATATTTTCCCTCCAATTTTTTACATTAGTTTTTTTAATATGATGATAAAACATTCTAATCAGCTAGGGATTACCACAGGATTATGTAGGATAAAGAGGCTCACTGCAAATCAATACAAATGTCAGTGATTCAAGCTGTTTCAGAAAAGAAATGCAATCCCCTGGTTCTGATTTGTAGTTTAGGATTATGCAGTTGTATTCTTTAAAAATACCTACTTAAGCAGCTTTCCATTTTATTCCCAGAAAAAATGACAAACACGGGAATGTTCACATAATTACTCATATAGTGTTACAAACTTACAGAAATATAATTTAAAATTAGTGTCTGGAGCTTCTGTAAACAGAGCAGTATTCATATAAGGATTCCTTTGACTTGAAGTACCAGTACCATCTAACAAGCAAATGAACTAGTTTTTCAGACATATGGATCCAAGTTCAAAGACAATCTCATTCTTAATTTTTTGCATATCAAACTGCATTATGATAATATGTATATAGATTTAACAAGATTTGAAAATGCGGTTACAAATTAATTGTTGTCTTCAATCATATTTATTGTCTACCTACAAGTTTCAAAACTTTATTTTGCAGATTACGAGCCCCACAAAGCTTGATATATACTTTAATAAGAATAATAATGCTTTCCCAAGTTTATCCTTATGGAATTTCTCTCTCTTTCTCTCTCTTTCTCTCTCTCTCTCTCTTTTTTTTCTCTCTCTCTCTCTATCTATATATATATACACATATATATATATATATATGTGTGTGTGTGTGTGTTTCTTTTTCTACAAAATCAGTTATTACTATTAGCTCTAGTATTCTATACTCCATATTCTAATTAAGGATCATCTGTGTAAGTTTTTATTTCTTGATTATTTAAGATAATTTATTATCCTATAAAATTTTCATATAATTATATCAGATTTATACAAATTATTTAACTTAATGTTTTAAGAAATCAGTACAATAACATAAAGTATAAGAGTTGGAAGACCTGTGTGTAGGGTTTTCACTGTGGAGATCGTACTTCATACTAACTTAGACTGATATTTTTGCCTCTTGTCTAGACATATTGTGCTCCAAATTTTAAAATAAAGTCTGCAAAATCTATTTCATAGCGTTATTCAAACTTCATTGTTCCCTGAGTAGACATATGAACAGATTATTTTTTTCTTTTAAGTTTCCTTTGCCTCTGTCTAGTATCATAAACTCCTAGTGTACAATTCTAAGAACCTCTTTTATAAGAAAACGGAAGGAAGCATTTGAGAGGGTATTTGGAGATGTCCTGTAAATCTGAGATGCAAACATAGGGCTTCCTGTCCCACTGTCTGGCAGAAAACATTACATTTTAACTTAGTGCTCTAAATCAATTACTGCAGCTTATAAAATACCCCCGTTCTCTCTTCTGTTTCACTGGTATGAGATGTCCAAAACAGCCGTTAAGTCAACATCATCTTCCAATTCAATCTCATTACATTGTTTGAAGGAAATATTTTATTTGGCCAAAATCTAAGTCTTCTACTGGGCTGGAGAGATAGCCTAGCGGTTAAGATCACTGACTGCTCTTGCAGAGGACCCAGGTTCGATCCCCAGCACCCACATGGCGGCTAAGAACCGTCTTTAACTCCAATTCCAGGAGAACTCCAGTTCCAGGGGAATCCAAGATCCTCTTGTGACCTGCACGGCATTGCCCGACATGGGTGCACAAACCTGCATGCAGACAGTACATTCATACACATACAAAAATAAATAAAATAAAAAAAATTAAATAAATTACTAGATCTTAGGGGCTAGATAGCAAGCTCAGCAGTTAAGAGAACCGGCTACTCTTGCAGAGGACCCAGGTTCTGTTCCCAGCACCCACACGGTAGCTAAAATTGTCTATGGATCCAATGCCCTCTTCTGACCACCTTGTGCATTGGACTGCACATAGTACACTCCCATACATCCAGGTCAAACACAGAATATAAAAACAAATGAATCACATTTAAAATTTTTTATTTATTTTTTATGTGTATGAGTGTACTGCCTGCAT
Source organism: Rhizomys pruinosus (assembly GCA_009823505.1). Lineage (NCBI taxonomy): Eukaryota > Metazoa > Chordata > Mammalia > Rodentia > Spalacidae > Rhizomys > Rhizomys pruinosus. The sequence goes on along the minus strand of VZQC01000544.1, from coordinate 3,099,119 downwards.
GTAGGTAGATGCATCCCTGTAGTGCAAAGCTGCGGAGGTCAGAAGAGGGTGTTGGATTTCCCTGGAGTTAAAACAGTTCTTAGCCACCATTTGCCCTTAACCATTTAGCCATTTCTCCAGCCCCATGAATCAAAATTTTTAAAAAATAACTTATTAGGTCTTTAGTTACATCCATATGAAGAAAACCACCTCCATAAATTGATTCTTGTACACATGTTGGTTATAAACAAATGAAAACTATCTGTAGTTATCACTTTGATTGAAGCACAAAACACAAGTTTTTAAAACAGTGGATTACACATTTCATTATCTCCTACATGGAATCATAATGGGTGTTAACAACAAATTTCATCATGGTCACTTGTTAACTGAATAATTCTACATAGGCTGTATGTCATTTCTGGGAATTCTAAACTCAGCCCCTCATAGTGCATCACAGGGAGTTTACCCATTGAGCCATCTCCTAAGCCCAGCCATTTTCTTTTAAAAAGTATTTATTCTGAGGTACTTTGCTCAGTAATTTGATAAAAACAATTTAATAATTTCTACATTTATACAATATGTAGATTTTTCTAAAATCATATGAACAATTTAATCAAAAGTAGTTAAGTACAGAATTGATAACATCACATCCTGAGACTTTCATACTTTCAAAAATTCAACAATTTTAGGACATTTCTTCATGGCCCACAAATGTAAACAGCATAATATAATACATTTTCAGACACCACAGTCATCCTCTAAAATTCTCTCAGGCTCATTTCTAAATGTTGTCTCCCATTCCAAGGGATCCAATGCCCTATTCTGACCTCTGAGGGCATTGCATGTCATGGATGCACTTACATATATGCAAGCAATACACTCATACACATAAAAATTTTTAAAATAAATACAATTTAAAAAATGTTCTTTTATTGCCTGAAATTCCATCAAGTAGATACATCACAATTTCTTCCAATCACTTGTTTACATATTTGTTGATTTTCAGCTCTCCTGCTATTAACATTCATCTACAATTTTTCACCATTACTGATTATAAAATTACGAAGTAGGGTCTGGAGAGATGGCTCAATGGTTAATAGTGGTGACAGCTCTTGCAGACGACCTGAGTTCAATTTCCAGCACCCATATGAAAGGCTAACATTCATCCATAACTCTAGTTACAGGGTATCTGATGCCTTCTTCTGCTTTCCTCAGGTATTATAATATGGTAATTGTTCAACATAGGTGCACTTCACACATACAGGCAATACACTCATGCACATAAAATAAAAATAATAAAATAAAAATAATTATGAAATAATACATCAATATGATCTCATTGAAAGATATTAATGGCTCATATTGAAAATATCAAATTCTGTGGAGGCTGCAATAAACAGAAACTCTGATTCTTTAGTTCTGGAAATGAGCATTTATTTACTTTTTTATTCTGTGTGTGTCTGTGTGTCCATGTGTGTGTGCGTGCACACGTGTGTGTGTGTGTGTGTGTGTGTGCGCGTGCGCGCGCATGCTATGGTATACATGTGAAGGTCATACACAAGCTTGTAGGATTCCTTTTCTCCCATGTGAATTCCTGAGGCTCAAACTTAGGTCATCAAGGTTGACGATAAGTTCACTTATACACTGAGCCATCTTACCAGCCCAAATTGTCAGTTCATTTCTATTTTATTTATCCTTTTATTTTTTAAGTTTTTGAGAATGTCATTCACAAGTATACTGTATTTACAACATTTTTGCCCATTCTTTCCCCCTTCCAACCCTCCTGTTTCCCTATTCCCACAACTGCTTCAGAATTCATGATCATTTCTATAATTATTGTCATATGTACATATTACCTTATTATATGCATGGATACATATAGATAGGTAGATGATGGATAGACAGATTCTAAATAGATTATATGTATCTAGATGATAAATGACAGAAAGATTAATGATAGATGAGAGAGAGAAAAAGAGAGAGAGAGAGAGAAAGAACTCATCAAATCCAAGTAATGTTACCCTTGTGTATATGCATTTAACACTGGCCTCTTAGGATGAGAAAACCTATGAAAGATCTTGTCCCTGGAGAAAATGATTATTTTTCCTACTGAATACTTATATGACTTCATATAGGGGTGGGGTATAGTAAAATTCTTCTTCATCCATGTTGACATGTTGATATGGTGTCATGTTGACTGGTGTGGTGTTGCTTAGATCTTATGCTGAAACCTAAACCATTGAGAGTAAATGAGTATATCATCCTTGTCCTGTTAAAAGAAAATTATTTCATACCAGTAGCCCCAGTTTTTGCTTCTTAAAATATTTAAGTCCCTTCTTCTAATATGTTCTTTGAGGGATAATGTTATAGATATCCCAGTTAGAGCTGTGTTGAATCAAGTGTTGTCTGCATTTTGCCCAGTTTTGGATTTCTTTAATAGTATCTTCTGTAAATAGAAGTTTCTTTGATGAATGTTGAGAGCTACACCAATCTATGAGTACAAATATATAGATTGAAGTTATAAGTTATAATAATTTAACAGAATGGTTAGTAGTAGGCTCTTTTCTAGGGTCTGTGATTTCTCAAAGAGCTATGACTGAAATTTGTAACATCTTCAGCAACAGGGTCTCACCTTCAAGTTCTGGGAGACAACTGAGGGCAATGGCCACAGCCCTTCTTGTTTTAATTTTAGGGGATAAAGTGAGCACTTCACTGCTAATGGAAATGCTTTACTATTTGGAAGAGCGTGTTTAACTTCACAAATAGTAGCCAAACTCTTTTTCTCAGCTAATTATATGATATTGTATCCAGCGTTGGAGTATTTGAAGATTTTATGCACTCCATATTCTAACAGCATTCAGTATGTTTCTTACCTTTCTCCTTCTATCTCTCACATGTCTCTTCCTCTGTCTCTTTCTCTTCCTTTTTCCTTTCTTTTCCTTTTTCTTCCTTCTTCTTGTTATTCTTTATTCCTTGCTACAACAACTTTAAATGACACAAAATATCTTGAAATTATATTTTACTAATGAGTTTTTATGTGTTAACTTGACATATTTATATTGATTTTGGTAAAGTAAGAGTTAAGACTTTTATATTTATTATTTTTATTTATACGTATGTGTGTTTTACCTACATGCATATAAGTGTACCTTTGTATTGCAATGCCCATGGATGTAGAGGAGAGAATCAAATCCCTTGGAACTAGAGTTACAGATGATTGTTAGCCACCATGTGGAGACTGGGAATCAGACCTGGGTCCTCTGCAAAAGGTGTCAGTGCTCTTAACAGCTGAGCCATCTCTCCAGCCCCAAGTTCAAAACTTTTGACAGAATATTTTATTCCTTTTCCAATCACTGTGTGAAAATTTGTTGTTTGAGTAGTCTTGTAGAAATACTTTTATTAAATATATTATTTTCAAGTCATCTGAATACAAAGTTTATTTTTATTCTATTAAGACTATCCTTAGGAATTTTTTGAAACATATCTTCCTGATATTAATTTTTTGTTCATTTTATTTTTCCTAGATGGAAGACAAACTGAAGAATTTTCTTGACCTGAAAACCACAACAGAGTAAGATAATCCCAATAATGTAATAGTACAATTACATCTTGGGGTAATCGACAACAATGTAATTGGTTGCATGGTCCACTCAATAGGAAGGAACTCATGCCTGGAACTGTAATCAAGACAAGAACCATGGCTGGAGAAACAATAGACCTCCAGAGAAGAACCTACTACCACCATTTTTAAAAATTAATATAGTTTACAACTGGATTCTAAATATTTATACCCATAAGAAGTGGAACTGTCAACATTCATCAAATAAACTTTTGTTTGCAAAAGATGGAGGCTATTAAATAAATCCACAACTGGCCAAAATACAGACAACACCTGATTGTACACAGCCCTAACTGAGACAACTATAACACAATCCCTACTGGTAAGATTCAAGGATCACAGTGGAAGAAGGGAGTGGAAGATTTTCAAAGTTCAGTAATGGTACTACTGGTACTTCTAGACATGACACGGCTATTATAACCACAAACTCTCAACAGTAAAAGTGCCTCCTCTAAGACCTGAGCAGACCATACTAATCAACATGTCAAACATGGATGGGAAGAATTCCATAGTACCCATGCTTCTATGTATATGTACAAGCAACCAGTGGAAGGAAGAGATAAAACTGTTGTCTCCAGGGACAAGACCCCTGATAGCTTTATTATTCCTAAGGGATCAGACTTAACATCTATAAAGGCAACACTAATTGAAATCAGTAGATCTCTTTCCTTCTTTCTTTCTTTCTTTCTTTCTTTCTTTCTTTCTTTCTTTCTTTCTTTCTTTCTCTTTCTTTCTCTTTCTTGCTTTCTTGCTTTCTTTTGGTCTCTTTCTTTCAAATCTATCTTTCTGTCATCCATCATCTATTGTCTGTCTATCATTTATATATCTATAGATATAAGGCAATATATGTATATATGTCAATAATAATTATAGAAGAGGTCATGGATTGTGAAGGGATTTCAAAAATGGGTAAACAGGAAGAGTTGTATGGGGAAATAATGCTTGAAATGTGCTTCAGGTATATAATTCTTATTTGATATTGGGTGCATATATCCATTTCAATGTAAAGAAGATGTGAATGAAACTTCTGCACAAATATATTTATTCAAAGTTATCATGTATCTGCTAGTAGCTATTTCATATTGTGTAAATATCCATCAACTTCTAATGTAAATCCAATTGCAAATCCTTACCAAGAACCAGCAGTGGAATATTACTCATCTGGTTTTGAATTAATATATTCATCCACATTTTATACAGAAAAGTTTCCAGTTGTTATCTTGTTTACTTTAGTGTTGCTTCAGATTAAAATTTGGCTCAAGGGCTTAAGTTTTATGTATATTTTATTTACAAATTATTCAAATTCATGTGTCTGATTTTGATTTAGGGATCAATAAAATGTAACTTCATGTTTGTAACTGATTTTTAGTATTCTCTAGATAGGGTATAGTTTGTGGAAAAACAAAATTTTGTATGTATTTAGGTTTTAATGTTGAATATATTGAATCAAAAGTGCCTGTATAATGTTTCCATATTTTTAAACATCAAAATTTATTGCTGAGCATATGCACTAGGCAATTTTAATTTTTCCTTTCAAATGAGCACTGGCAGCATATATGAAACTTGTAATGTCTTAATTAAACATATTATTTTCTCCAATTCACATTCTGACTAGTCCTACTTCAAATAAGTTATTTAAATACTTGAACACAAGGTTATTTTTAGCAAAGCTCTTTTTCCCAGTATAAATCTCATGACTAAAAATCTAATGTGTTGACATATTGATAATATATAATGTGCTTTTTTGGAAGTAGAATACATAGCATTAAGTTATAGATGTAGTTTCTTCTGCAGTGTTATAGAAGCCATATACTCATACACAAATATAAGCTTACCAGATATGTTTCCCAAGAGATAGATTTATATTGGCAAAAAGTACATTTTGTTTAACCTCAAAATATAAAATGACATCATGACCCTATCACACTTCTATCTCTTCTAAGGATACTTTGCTAAGCATGTACCAGGTATTTTGTGGTTAGATGTGAAAGATTAATGGAAAGTAACACTCTAGCAGCCAACCTTATCTCAAGAGGAAAAAGCTTCACAGGGTATTGCCTGTCATCTTATGGCTAAGGTTTCCTCAAGGAAATGGCAGTGTCCATATCGAATAGATCTTGTAAGTAAGAGCATCAACACTATAGTGAAATTTCATTTGTATGTTAAACAATCTATTTTGAAATGAAATAATTTTTAGGATCCACAAATAAGAAAGAACAAACCTGTGGTGGTTTGAATGAGAATGTCCCCCATAGGCATCAAGTATTCAGACATTTTGTCCCCAGATGGTGGTCCTGTTTTGGGATAGCTTAGAGGTGTGGCCATGCTGGAGGAGGCACTTCACTGGTGGCAGCAGGCTTAGAGAGTTCAAAAGCCTTCCCAGTCTCCAGTTGCTCTCTCTGATTCCTGTGCTTGCTTGAAAATGTGAACCATGTCTTTCTGCTACAGCTCCTGCCACCTTGTCTCCCTTCTAAGATGGAATCTGATTCCCTGAAACCATCAATTAATAGTAAGTTCAAATAAACTCTTCCTTTTATAAGTTCCCTTGGTTGAGGTGGTTCTATCACAGGAACAGAAAAGTGATGAATACATTAAATTGATTCCAGAGAGTAGGCTATTGCTGTGACAGAACAGACAGTGTTTTAGGGGAGGATTGTGGAAATGTGTGGATGTTTGGAGTGGAAAAGTCATTGTGTGCTTAGAGTTTGTTGCTGAGGAATTGGAGCAGTTATTCTGAAAGTGCTATAGTTGATGGAGGCCTGTCTTGTGAAGCTTAAAAAGGAAGCAGTCACCATCAGGGCTGTCGGTATAATATATTTGAATTGAGACTCTGTGGGTTCTGGTCAGCCGGGGCTGAAGAATCAGCTGTAAGTAACAAGAGATCAGTATCACTGTGGTGAAATCTCTGGGAAGAATTTCCTCAGAGTCGGCATGCAGAAGCTATCATCCCGAGCGGGCCTGACTCTCCATCTCAAGCCAGAAGCTGGCCTTGGTAATGTACAAGAGTCTCCTATATGATTCTGGAGCTGAAATATGAAGGAGGTCACAGAGAGCAGCTGAGGTTTGGCACTGTGAGAGGTCAGGAAAGACCATTGGTGAAAGTGCACCTCAGTTGCAGTGAAGACCCCAGGATTGTAGGGATCAGGAAGAGACGTTGATGCTTTGCACCAGGAGACGTCCAAAACACCCACTGGTGAAGGTGCAGCCTCAGTTTCAGTGGAGACCCCAGCTTTTTGGACATACCTGGACCATGGGTTGACTACCAAGAGCAGAAGCAGGTGTGGAATGGATATGCCAAGGACAGTAGTGTCAGAGAAGGAGAGCTTCCAAAATCCTTTGGAGCCCAGAAAATTGTGAGTGAATCCCAAACGTTCAGCCTTGACCTTGAGCTACTTTGCTGGTCTTAGATTTGGCTTAGGCATGCCCACTTCCTCCCTACTAATTGTTCTGGATTTTACAGGAGCCCACAGTTAAAAGACATTTAACAGATGGTGAACTTTTAAGTGTTTGGTATTTTTAAGGACTGTAGGGCTTTTAAGGTTGCATTTGTTTATGTTGTGATATTAATATTGACATGATATCTTGGTGACAAGAAATGTAAAGGTGATGGTTTAATATTGATGTGTTTTGTGTGTCAAGTTGACAAGGAGTCAATTGTGCTGGATAGCTTTTAATGTCAACTTGACACCTGAGTTGAGGGAGACTCATTTGGGCAATTGGTTTCATTGGACTGGCCTGTGGCCAGGTCTGTGGAGTATTGTCTTGATTGTTGAGTGATGTGAGAGGGTGAGCCCATTGTGGGTGGTGCCACCCCTGGGCAAGTTGTTGTATAGTGTATAAGATGGCAGGTTAAGCATGAGCCAGGGGAGCAAGCCAGTAAGCAGCTTTCCTCCATAGCTTGTACTTCAGCTGCTGCCTCCAGGTTTCTTCCCTGAATTCCTACCTACCTTGGGCTTCCTGAGTGATGAACTGTGACCTGGGAGATTTAAGATGAATAAACCCTTTCCTCCCCAATTTGTTATTGGTCAGAGTGTTTTGTCACAGCAATTAAAAAACGAACTAGATACATTTTTTGTTTTATGAGAGTCTGTGATAATTTACTTATTTTAACACTTTCTATACAAATATATCTATAATATATATCTATATATATTATATTATATATATATATATGTCCCAGTCACCACACATCAAAAAATTTCCTTTGCAATATACAGAGATTTTTACAAAGTTCCACCACTGGTCACACACAGGGATAAAGTATGTGTGGAATGCTCAACACTAAGAGACACACCTGCAATTGAACCTCTACACCTAAGGTTTACAGAACCTAATGGAACAAGGGTTAAAGAGAATACTAAGGCATCTTTGAACTCTTATCAATGAAGCCACCTCATGCAACTGAGCACAATGAACACAAAGTGCCAAAAACGACCAAAGTGTAGAGAAAAAGAGTCTACAGAGTGTGGGGCCTTGGACAGCACTCCTATATTAAAATACATCCATGTGGGACTCCCATATTAAATTTCACTTCACCCATTGCTGAAGAGGGGCAGAAAGATGGTAAGAGCCAGTGAGGATGTGTGTGACCATCTTGATGTAGAGTCTTAAAGGCTTCTGTGACCTTGTACATATAAACTTACAGCATGGTGACAGCATGCACAAGATTCATGCGAACACAACCAGACAAATACCAAGTATGGAACTGCGGAAATGAACAGCAAGCCCCAATCTTACAAAGCTATTGGGCAAGTGATTGCTGCCAGGTGAAAAGGAGCTTATCTTCTTTAAGGGAGTGACTCTAGGTAGGCTGACCAAACCTCAGTAGATGAATGTCACTGAAAGACATCGGGGGTTTCTAATTTGACTTGACAGGCCTTCACCTAAAAGACAGAATGCATGAAATCCAGTTGGGGGATTATGGGAGGGTGCCAATGGGGAAGGGTTATAAAGATGATTAAGATGCTGGGTATGAGATACACAAAGTTCATTTAAAAAGTTTCTCCCCACCTTCCCAAAAAATTAAACAATTTTTGCTTAATTCATTTTACTGTTAATAAGGATAAGTGCCATTTTTCCTTTGATGGACACTTGCAGAATTGAAAGCCGTACATGTACTGATACCAAGAATCTTGGAACAAAAGTGGAAATGTACATGAGGCTTAGGGAAGCAATACCGTTTTAAAACTGTGTCTCAAGTTGAAGTTGAAGAATCATTACCTTACACATTATCTTCTTTCGTAGACTTTGAGTAGCCATTTGTCTTCATATTGTCAGCACTTTCCTTGTTCTTGTTCCTGTGCTCAAAATGGGATTTTAAAGGCATTTTCTTCCTGCAGTTTTAGCTTGCCAATGGCACTCTTGATTTCTCAGGTCAGCAGGTAGTTTGACTTTAGGCTGAAGATCAAAGAAATGCACAGGAAGTAAGTTCGCATTTGAGTGATCTTCAGCCAGCCTGTAATGGATTGTGTGCTGGTCAATTTGTCGTATTTTCTAGCACTCATTTTTGTATTATCTTTTATAGACCTTTATTTTTAAAGGGCATGAGTGTGTGAAAGTCAGTTTAAAATTATAGTGGTGACTTTGGAGAGACTTTGAGATATCAATAATGTTAATTTAAAATATATACAAGAATAAAATGTGAAAATGAAGCCACAAGAATAGCAATAACCCCTAATCTCTAAAGAAATAATGTGCCTTATAAAAGAAAATTCACAGTTTAATGGATAATGCTTCCTTTGTGCTCTATGAAGTACTGATATAATTATTAATTTTGGAAAATGAAATCTTTGTGGAACTGTGATGGAGTCAATTTGACTTTTTTTTACAATGTATATTTTAATTTTTGTGCATTTCATGCAATATATAGTAATCATATTTAGACCTTGTCCCCCGCTCCATAGGTCCCCTCTTCACTAGATTTCCTGAAGATTTTTCATGCAACAGGAGGTGATTAACACAGAAAGACACAACTTGACAAGAGTAGAGAATGAGAGACTATGGAGTGCATTTCCCTGGATAGGATTCCCATATTAAATCTCTGCCACTCAGGGCTCAGGAAGCATTGTGGAAGAGAGGGTGGAAAGACTGTAAGGGCAATGGGTAGCAGGGGACGACAAGAAAATGGAATTTTCTAGTTGGCAAGGAACTTGCTTATAGGAACTCACAGCATTGGTGACAACATGCATAAGCACCCTGCAAACTGAAACAGGCAAAAACCCAGCATAGACCTGGGGAATGGATAAGAAGCCCTAACTTTAGCTGAGGAATTATTGCCTGCTGGTCACTGCTGGGTGAGGATAGTTGGTCTTTTTTAAGACAAGATAGGTAGGTTCAACAGACTCTAGTGCATGAATTCACACTGGTGAATATCTGGGGATACAAATTTGAGTTCAATAGGGCCATCTCTAATATATATATTAATATATATATATAATTATATCATATATTATGTATATTCCCATATATATATATATCTAAATAGTATATAACTTGTATCTATATAATATATGTATATACGTATCATATATGTATATTTATATTTGTGTGGTATATAATGGATATGTAGCGAGATAATGGGTATAAAGAGGGAGGTATAGTATAGTGGGAGAAATATCTATGTATATATATATTGTATATACAATATATCTGTATATCTTATTGTATATAGATTATTATATATATATATATATATATATATATATATATAACTTATTTTTGAAATAAAATGTTGCCCTTGTCTTAATAGTCTTCACTGATGGGTTTCATACTTCTGAAGATCTTAATATGTTCTTCTCTTCTCTTCTCTTCTCTTCTCTTCTCTTCTCTTCTCTTCTCTTCTCTTCTCTCTCTCTCTCTCTCCTTTCATTCTTCTTCCTCTCCTCCTTTAATTTCCCCTTCCCCTTCCCATCTTCTCCTTGAAGTTCTCCCTATTAGATTTTCTGTGGCAGTAGAATAGACACTGGAAGCACTTTCCCAACTGGATGTCACACAGTTTGAGCATGATGAAACCATTTTGTAACTTGGGCTTGTTACAAAAACAAAGCATTCTCAAGAAAAGTCATTGGTATACAATAGTGAGAGAGGCAAGTGATAGGCAAATGTCCTATAAAGGATCATTCTGCCTTTGGACCTGTGTTTTTTGAGTTTTTCCCTGTTTACAACCCACTCCCATTCTACGGGTTACTCTCCCATTCCTTTTGTAAAAAAAAAAATCACTTATTTTCATTTTATGTGTATGAGTTTTGCCAGCACTCATGAAAGTAAAACTACATTGTGCAAAGAAAACATGTAGAAGCCAGAAGAGGTTGTAAGATTCCCTGGAACCGGGGTTATAGATGGTTGTTAGCCACGGTATTTTTTTTTTCTTTTCCCTTTTCACTTTCACTCAGGTTGTTAATTCATTATAAAAATGTATGCATTCTGGGCTGGAGAGATGGCCTAGCGGTTAAGAGGGCCGAGCACTCTTACAGAGGACCCGGGTTCGATCCCCAGCACCCACATGGCGGCTGAGAAACGTCTGAAACTCCAATTCCAAGAGAACTCCAGTTCCAGGGGAATCCGACACCCTCTTCTGACCTCTGTGGCATTGCACGACACGGGCACACAAACCTGCATGCAGACGGTACATTCATACACATACAGAGATAAATAAAATTTTAAAAAAAATTTAAAAAGTACACATTCTGAGAATATTATCTATAGATAAATAATTCTAATACAAATAAGGATGAGTGTTCTCAAAGGCTGTAAGTTCTTCATATATCATTCGTTATAGTCAAAGTTCACATTGGTTTGGATTTAGAGAAATCACATGTTCCAACAAGGAATAGAACTATTTTCTCATCACTTCACACTATTTATTCCTCTAGGAAAGCAGCTCTATTAAACAACAGTAATAAAGCTCTTGTTATTTGCTGTGTTTACATTACCTGCCAAGAGAGAAAACTGTCCACTTAGAATTCACAAATTTTTAAATTTGTTATGTGTAAAATTTAATAAATTTTATTATAAAATATATACAATACTTTATCAGAATGAATATTAATACATCGGCTATGTATACATTTATACATTTTAATTTGCCATGTGAAAAGAATAATCTTTGACTTTTCTCAAATCATTGAAATCATTCAATATGCTGTTCTCATTTGTAGAATACTGATTTATATGTTTATTTATCATTTAGTGAATTTCCTGCATTAGTTTTAAGGAAATGACTAATGAAAGTAATTATAAAATAGCCTAAAACTACAAAATATAAAATTATCTTAACTTCAATAAATAAGAAATTTTCGTGCTGAAAATCTTTTAGGAGAATTAATTAAAGATTTCATCTATTTTGAAATCCAATTTTTATGATGTAATTTCCAGATTTTTAACTTTGACACCAAAAGTAATATTGAATTTAATCAATAAAAGTAAACGACATAACTTTAATATATTTGTGATACTTTACTGCATTAAAATAGCCACAAGTTAAGTTAAATAAGGCCACACTGAAGTCATCGCATCCTTGCTTTTGGAATTAATATCTCAAATCATCAAAACATAGTCTTATAGCTGTTGTCAAAACTTTTTCTCCAGAGACATTTTGTACTGCAAGAAGTACTATGTTCAATAGGTAAAAAATATTCTACTTAACATGGATGGAATAGCAGAAATCAGTATGAGAAGTCAGAGGTATTTACTATAATATGGACTTTGAATTGATATCGTGTAAAGGAATTTTGCCATCTTGAAATACTATACAACTTTATATTAATCCATTCTTTCCTTTGGTTGTCATTACACCCATACTATTAAGCAAAAAACAGAAATCTTTTGTATTATATATATGTGTATATATATATATATATATATATACATATATATATATATATCACATAGTTCAAGATTAGTCTTACAGGTGTTGCAAGGTGGTACAGAGATTAAGAGCACTGGCTGCTCTTGCTGAGGATATAGGTTTGTTTTCCAGCACCCACATGGTTGCCAACAACTGTCTGTAACTCCAGTTTCAGGGGATCGAATGCCCTCTTCTGACCTCCATGGGCTTTGCAAATGATTTGATACTTCCATACATGTAGGTAACTCACTCATACACACAAAATAAAAATAATGAAATATATTGGAGGGCTGGAAAGATGGCTCAGTCATTAATCACACTGGCTTATCTTGCAGAGGACCCAGGTTCAGTTCCAAGAACCCACATAGATGCTAACAGCCATCGTTAATTCCAGAACCTGGGTAATCCAACACCCTCTTTTTTAACCTTGGGGATTGCAGAACATGGGTGCATTTACATACATGCTGGTAATACATCCATACACATAAAATAAAAAAAGTAAAAAACCAAACAAACAAACGATATGTCCTACAAATGCTTCAGTGGTTTTATGCCTGTGCAGACCTATTCTCTCTGAAGTGACAGACAGATAGAACACATTGACCTACTAATAAAGGATATAGGAAAAAAAATATCTTCTTTGAGTTTTATAGGTAATGTATTTTTAACATTATACCATGTTTAAGTATATTGATTTAAATAAAATTACTAATAATTCTTAGAGCTGCCAGTTAGTAGTAATATCTAGTATAAAAAACTGTTTTTATATCACTGTCTTTCCCAAGCTGTCTCATATCTTTTGCTATATATTCCAGCAAACCTGCAGTGAGAAGTATCTGTGGCATAGAGAAATGGTGGAGAAAACCTCAAAAGAGTCTCACTTGGCCAGAAAACCAAGCAAAGACTCTAATGAGTTTGAGGAAATCTATATCATTTCAGCTAATGAGTTGTTGTGGAACTGATACTCAAATCTGGTAGTATCAGAACCTTATCTATGACAAGTGAAGCATAATATTGGACAACATTATTCCATTGTAAAAGAGATATTATATATTGACAAAAGAGTAAGTTACTCAGAATCTTTGTGAAACACCACAGTATACTGTTATTGTTTTGCCTTTTAACCCTACCTATAGCTTCTTGATGATTTTAGTGTGGATCTTTAAAAATATACAGTCATGCTACATCTGAAAAAAATGTCACAGCTAAAATGAATAGTTTCTACACTTTGATATCCTTTGAGTGCTCTTCCAGACACCTGATGAACTGGCATATTTCCTATGCCAGATCTTTAAGAAGCATGTCTAATCAGAACATTTAATAGGGTCCAAACCTAAGTCTGTTGTTTTTCATATTAAGAAAATTTGGGTGAACCAAATAGAAATAAGTTATAACAACATTAGGAGATGCAGTGTTTTCTCTTCACTTCTTTGATTGTTTCTATTTCTGTACAGACATTTTAGTTTAATGAGGTCCCATTTGTTGATTGTTGACCTTATTTCTGCACAAATGTGCAGATTAAAGTGTCTGATTTAGAAAGTCTTTTCCTACACTTATAAATTGAAGGTTACTACCAATGTTTTCTTCTAAGAGTTTCAGAGTTTCAGGTTTCACATTTGATCCTTTTAGGGATGACGTTTGCACAAGGTGAATGGTAGGGGTTTAGTTTCATTCTTCTATAAGTGGTGGTCCAGTTTTCCCAGCGTCATTTGCTGAAGATACTGTCTTTCCTCCATTGAGTGTTTTTGGCCCCTTTGTCAGATGTCAGTTGGCTGAAATTGCAGGTACCAAAGTTTGGATCTTCAATTTTATTCCATTTTTCTACGAGTCTATTTTCGTGCCAGTACCATGCTGTTCGTATGAGTATCACCCTGCGATATAGTTTCAAATCTTTTATAGTAATCCCCCTGCGTTACTCTTTTTTGCTCAGGATTGCTTTGGCTATCCATGGTCTTTTCTTTTTCCATGCGAATTTTAGGCTATTTTTTTTTCTAAATCAATGAAGAACGTCATGAATATTTTGGGATTGCATTGAGTCTACATATTACTTTGGGTAGAATGGTCATTTTCACTAAATTATTCTTCCAATCCATGAACATGAGGGATCGTTTTACCTTCTGATGTCATCCTCAATCTCCTTCTAAGATTTATAATTTTCACTTTGCAGAGATCTTTATTGCCTTTAGTCAGTTTTTTTCCAAGATATTTTTTGAGACTATTGTGAATGGAGTGGTTTCCTTCTCCAATTGCTTGTTGCTGGATGGAAAGTCTCATAATATTTGTAGATTGGTTTTGAAACCTACCACTTAACTGAAACTGTTCATTGTTTCTAAGAGGTTTCTAGTGGAATTTTTGGTATCTCTTAGGTATAATATTATGTCATCTATAAAAAGAGATAGTTTGACCTCCCCTTTTTCCAATTAGTATCTTTAATTTTCTTCTCTTTTCTTATTTTTCTAGCAAGGGTTATAAACACTATATTGAAAAGGGGTGGAGATAGTAGTCAGCCTTTCCTGGTTCCTGACTTTAAGGGAAATGTTTCTAATTTTTCTCTGTTTTGGATGATGTTGTCTGTGGTTTTGTTGTATATAGCTTTAATTATATTGAAGTATGTTCTTTCCAGGCCAATTTCCTCTAGTACTTTAAACCTAGAGACATACTGAATTATATCAAAGACCTTTTCTGAAAAGATTGGGATGACAAAGTGGTTTTTGTCCTTCAGTCCATTTATATGATTTATGACATTCATTGATTTATGAATGTTGAACCTTCCCTGCATCTCCGGAATGAATCTGACTTGATCATGGTTGATGACCATTTTGCTATGTCTTTGTATGTGTTTTGCTAGTATTATAGTGAGATTTTTGCATCTAATTCATTAAGGATATGGATCTATAGTTTTCTTTTTTTGGTTGTATCTTTGCCTGGTTTTGGTGTTAAAGTGATGCATAGAAGGAATTTGGTAAATTTCCCTCTGTTTCTTTCCTTTTGAATAACTTATAATAATGGTTGTAAGTCCTCCTTAAATGTCTGGTAGAATTCTGCCATAAATACATTTGGGCCTAGGCTTCTTTTTTTTTAAGTTCAGAGCATTTCCATTACTCTTTCAATTTCTTTACATTTTATGGCTCTGTTTAAGTGATCAATCTCTTCTTAATTAAGCTTTGGTAATTCCCAGATTTCAGATATTCATCCATTTCTCTTAGGTTTTCAAATTTAATAGAGTACTTAAAGCATTCCCATATAAGGTTCTGGATCCTTTTGTTTGTGATGTTTCCCCTTTTTTTCTCTAATTTTGTTCATTGGAGTTGCTCTTTCTTTATTTTTGTTAAATGGGCTAAGGGTCTGTCGATTTTGTTCATCCTTTCAAAGAACCAGCTCCTGGTCTCATTGATTCTTTGTATTGTTTTCTTTGTTTGGTTATTTCTTCTTGTTTTTTGGGTTTGTTGTTGTCTCTCAAGTGCTTTGAGTTGCAATATTAGGTTGTTTATTTGTGCTCTTTCTGGTTTTTGTTTTGTTGTGTTGTGTTTTCATGTAGGCAGTTGGAACCATAAATTTCCCTTTCAGGACTGCTTTTAAAGTGTCCCATAGAATATGCTGCTTAAATCTGCTTTGTGCCTCTGACTAGGGGAAACTCGAACAGGAGTCTTCAGCTCTATCCATTCTAGGAAATTCAAGTAACCAGTTACAGCACCAAGCTGTAACCAGCTGTAAGTGCATCTCCAGCTAGACAGCCTGGCATTCAGGCCAGCAGCCTTCCAGGGCATCAAGACATCACCTTATCTACCAGTGAAATAAGAGGAAAATCTGCTTGTCCAGGCAGCATACACTAGTCTAACCTTCAATCTTATTCCAATGGATGTGGCCCAGATCTTGAGAGACATCCTGCAAGTATACATGTGACCTGTCTGTCTGGGTTACCTTAGAGACCCGCTCACCATGGACACCACTTCTGTAGGAACTGCATTCCTGACCTGCGCAGATTCCCCTGTCCTGAGTGTGAAGAGGAACGTGTATCCTGGAGGACAGAGAAAAACACCAAGCTGGGAAGCATAGTTGATGCTGCCGGGAAAATCTATTTCAGTGTGTTCTGCAGGGAGGCACAAGAGAAGATCTCATCGTGTGAGATGCACAACCAGGTCCTGGCCCATTTCTGTGAGAAGGACATGATGCTTCTGTGTACCCTGTGCACCCAGTGGCCTGCCCACTAAGGGCACCAAATGAGGACCCTTGAAGAAGCTGCCTGTCACTACAGACATAAGCTACAGAGAAAATTGAGCTTCTGAGACACTTTTGTGTATTGTAAGGTGTAACCAGAGATATGGAAGAGAAGAGGTCGGGGTCAAGGTGCTGGTGGACAGCAGAAGCATCCTCCAGCATAGGACTCTGAAGCCCCCAGTTTCCTGTTTAATTGAGTTAAGCAAGAAAGAGAACCCCCCCCCCATTTTCTACTCTGCCGATAATTAGGCAGAAGTTCAGAGAAGAAATCACTCTGGATCCAGACATAGCACATCTCAGCCTTCTGGTCTCAGAGGATAAAAGTCTCTGACTTTCCTAAAGACAGACCAAACTGTTCCTGTGAAACCAACCCTAATTATGGATTATCTGGCCCTTCTGGGTTCTTAGAGGTTCAGTTCTGGAAGATATTACTGGGAGTTGTGAGTGGATGACAGGCAGTGTGGACTGTGTGTGTTTTCGAAGACTGTCTCCAGGGATGGGAAGTGGCCACTGGCAGGGGGCACCAGCTGCGGGGCAATCAAGCTGCAGGGTGAACAGTCCATGGCTCAGCATTCTGCTCTGGCTGCTGTTTGTCTGACAGGAAAGTGTCCTGTCAATGGCACTTATCTGCCTATGAGCTGGGTATGGTTGGTTTACAATGGGAATGACTTCTCATATCCATTATTTCCTAGTTAAGTTTTCTAAACCACTAATGCCTTATTTCTGGTTGGATATGACTAGAAACCTCTCACTGTCTAGTAACGTATCGTGAAGGATGAACTTGCTTCATTGTTTTGTTTTGTTTTGTTTTGTTTTGTTTTGTTTTGTTTCTGGGAACATGGTCTCAGCCTGAGCCTGGCATCCTTGAATCTGCTGCCTCAGACTTGACTGCTGACATCATTCTCAGGCCCCTGCCTTGCGAACAACTTTCTAAAAATACTTAGGTGTCTAGTCCAATATGTATTTAGTAAAACAGATGTTATATAGTAAGATGAGGGTTAGTTTGGAAATGTTTGCTGTTTTTAGTAATGAACATGGTGGTGATTTTTATAATATTCACATTAGAAGACACTAGTTGAAAGATAAGGACCTCTGCATGCCTTGTAATTTTCTGTATTCAGGAATACTTTTATCTTTCTTAATTTCTCCTTTGACTCATTCATTATTCAGCAGTGTGCTGTTTAATCTACATGAGTTCCTGTAGTTACTAGGGCTTCTTCTAGTGTTGATATTAAGCTTTATTGCATTGTAGTCTGATAGAATGCATGGAATTATTTCACTTTTTTTTGGATTTTTTGAGTTTTGACCTGTGTCCCAGTATGTGGTCACTCAGAGAAAATTCCATGGGATGCTTTGCTGCCTCAGTGAAATATTTGTAGATGTCGATGTCTGTTAGGTCCATTTAATGTATCATATTGTTCAATTCAGATGTCTCTCTGTTTATTCTTTGCCCAGTTGACCTTTTTAGTGGACACAGTGGGGTATCTAAATTCCTTACTATTAGTGTGTTGGGACTAATCTGTGTCTTAAAGACTTGAAGAACTGTTTATATGAAGTTCAGTGCACCAGAGTTTGGTGAATATATATATATGATTGTGAAATCTTTGTTCCTTTGATAAGAATGTAGTGACCCTCTTCCTCTCTTCTGATTAGTTTTAGTTTGAAGTCTGTTTTGTCTGATATTAGAATAGCACCTCGTGCTTGCTTCTTAGTATCATTTGCTTGGAATATTTTTTTCCACCATTTCACCTTAAGATAGTGCCTGCCTTTGAAAGGGAGATGGGTTTCTTGTAGGCAACAAAAAGATGGGTTTTGTTTCTTAATCTATTCTACTAGCCACTCTTTATTGGGAAGTTCAATCCATTAATGTTTGAAGTTATTATTTCCTAATGCCTGGTGGAGTGTTCCATTTCCTTTTAATTTCAGCCTGAGTTTTCTTCGGTATTTTCATTTCTTTTGTGAATTCATTCTGAAGTTTATCATTATCTTCTTTTATTTTATCACTATGTTCTTTTAGTTTATCCCTATTCCTTCCCATCAGTTTAGTTTCTGATTGCATTCTGGATCTAGATTTGTATTTCTACACTTATACCTTACTTAATTACTTTCTGTTGCCTCTTGCGTTATTACTTTCTTCTGTGCTTTATTTTCCTTCAAGTATTCTCTGAAGGGTGTATTTTCTGTACATTAATTCTTTCAGCTAATTCATGTTGTAAAATATTTTCATTCTCCTTCAAGTGTAATATACATTTTTGGTGGGTAAATTATTCTGAATTGGCATCTATAGCAATTTAAAACTGGGAATACTTTGGTCCAAGCTCTTCTGGCCTTCACAGTTTGCATTGAAAAGTCCAATGTAATTCTTATGGGTTTTCATTTATATGTGGCTTGTTGTTTTCCTCCTGCAGCTTTCAGTATTCCCTCTTTGTTTTGAGCATTTAGTGTTTGTAGTATGATATGGCATGGGAAATTTCTTTTCTGGTCCTTTCTATTTTGTGCTCTATGTACTTCTTGTATTTGTATGGGAATGTATTTCCTTCATTTAGGGAAATTTTCTTCTACAATCCTCTGTTGAAAATCTGCTCAATACCATTGTCCTGTGATTTTTCTCCTTCTTCTATACCTATGATGTGAGGTTTGGTCTTTTCATGGTGTCCCACATTTCCTCATAATTCCATTCCTTTTTTCATAATCTTTTTGAATGTTCCAATTCTTCCATGTCATCTTCCAGTCTTGATATTCTATTTTCTACTTCATTTATTCTACTGCTAAGGCTTTTTCTGTCCTTTCCTGATGGATGGTTGAGTGGTCCATTTACTTTTGCATTTCAGCCCGAGTTTTCTTCAGTATTTCCAAATCTTTTGTAAATGTATTTCTTAGTTTATCATTATCTTCTTTTAGTTTATCTCTATTTAGTTTATACCTATCTTCTTTAAGTTGTTTGATTTGTTTGTTATGCATTCTTTAATTTCCTTGAATTCTTTGATCATGTTTATAATAGTTCATTCTAAAATTTGTGACCTGGGTTACATGTAGGGAGTCCTCATTATAAGATTCTTCTACTCGATTGGTAGTATTTAGTGGAGACTTATTATTTTGGTTTTTCAAGTTATTACTTTTTCATTGTGACATTGGTATGTATATTTCTTTTGTATTCTTCTATAAAACTGAAGTGTTTCTTTGTTGAATTGAAAACTTTGCTCTTATTCTTCAGGTGCCTTTGTTGTCTTCTTATTTGATATGAAAGGCTGGTTGTTCTAAGCTTCAAGTTTTCACTATTGATTTTGTCCTGGAGATACAAGCTAGTTCTCACCCAGCTAGTCTGGAGCTCCTCCAGAAACCCAGGAGAGGTAACAATTAGGCAGACTTGAACCTTGCACTAATTGTGATATGGCTACTCTGTCTCCAGGACTGGTTGTAAGCCTCTGGATCTGGGTCCAGAGCCAGAGCAATCTAGCCTGAAAAGGAGGGGGGGGCTGTGTTGCTCCCTAGGTAATGGGTAGGGTTGGTCCTCTGGGCCTCTGCCTTACCCAAGGAGACAGAGCCAGAGCTGAGATGCACAAGCCAATAAAAATATTTTAACTCATATAAGAATATATTTAACAATATATCTCTTAGCTGGGCGTGGTGGTGCACAACTTTAATCCCAGCACTTGGGAGGCATTGGTGGATGGATCTCTATGAGTGCAAGACCAGCCCAGTCTACATAGTGAGTTCCAAGACAGGTGGAACTATAGGGAGACCTTTCTCAAGAAATGTATATGACTTTTAAGGAATGGATCAATCTATTCTGTAGCTATCCTAGTGTTTACTCATTGAGAAAATTTAGTAAGTGAATTTTGTGGAATAAAATTTGCTAAGTGTGGAATAGATGGCCATTTTCCCCAGACTTTGACAAATTATCTGCTCTTGTTAATTAATGTTAGCAGGGTCCCCTGTCTTGGAGAAAGCAAATTGCTATCCTGGAGCAAATAGATTTTTGTTATAATATTTCCATAATGAAACTTTTGTCTTTGTAGAATTATATGCATATTTCTAGTATGGACTTTATTCCCTGTACAGAATGTTTTGCCAACTCCATTACTGATAGATTTATAGAATGCTGTATTTATCAGTGTGGTATTGTCCAAAAGACACAGATGATGCCACTAGACAACACAATCTGTTATTGGACTATTTTATATTCCTCATACCATTTTCCAACAGATTTTAGGAAGTGGGTGTTACTCAATTACTCAGAATGACAAAACCTACGTATTAGTTATAATTTTGTTTGCTGTGCCAAAGTGAGAGTAAAAAGAACTATATTTGGAACTAGGGGATTTGTTGTAAGATCTTTCTCAAATATACTGTTGAATTACAAATTGCAATAAATGAGACTATGCTGAAGGACTCAACTTGTGAAAGCTTTGATATTTGTACAAAAAAACCCTGTGTAGCTGAGGCCTGGCAGAAAGCACAGGGAATTAAAAATGAACATGAACTGAAATCAGATAACCACAATTGCAATTGTAACACTTAAGACCAATAGAGAGGTAGTTAACCATAGCAGTTTCTTGTTTTAGTCATTTTCCATCTTCCTCCCATATATAAATAATATCAATGGTGACTAGTTTGTTAAATTTTGGTATACAACTGACTGGGCTAACTTTATTTCACATTTGCCGAGGTGATGATAAGAATTTGTGCGGGAACACTGTAAAAGCAACATGGAGTGCCTTTTCCTTCTAATCTAAGTGTCTCGTCTTGATGAATAATAAAAGTGAAATACATACATTGTGGCTTCCAGTTAAGTTGAGCCAATGACAAACATGGGCAGGAAATGAAGAAGTGAGTCCAGTGAGATTGGCAAATTGGTTTCCTTGATTTCTTTCCTATGAGATTAGCATGATCTGAATCTGTCTTGTATATAAATTCATCCTTTCAAGGAACTCTGCTCTTCATAATTTATCCTACCTAGTTCTAATAATCACATTGTCCACTTATATATTCAGTTAACCATTTGAGTAGCAGCCAGTAAGAGGCCTGGGATAATATTTACATGACAATCAAAAACATAAGTGCCCAAGATGGCTTATAAATCATGACACAAGGATCTGAACTAAATGTGAATATCTCTGGGGTAGTCCCTGAACAAAAATGAGAAAAAAGTGATCAAGACTGTCTGCTTCGATTATTCTGGAATTCATCTTACGAGACTCATCAGCAGGAATTAACTGTCATTTATATAAATTTTCAGTGTGGTTTTCTTAAACCTGATACAAATTTATTTTTAATGGGATATTTATGTTTGTTTTGTGTATGTGTCAAGAATCAGTGTCAAATAAATTAAAAAAAATATTTAAAGTTAGACAGTTGAGCCAAAGCTTGATCTTGGGCCATGGAGAACTATCTTCCATGAATTTTGTTGGTTTTGTGTGTGTTCATTTTGAGGTAGGCTCTCCCTATAGTCCTAACTTGGTCTGGAATTCTCTAGTTAGACCAGGCTGGCCTGGACCTTACTGAGATCCATCTTCCTTTGCCTCCTGGAATTAAAAGTGTGTGCCATCATGTCCAATGTCTGTGTATTCTTAACAGTATCTTTTAATTTTATAATAATAATTTTATATGCATTAGAAATATACTAGAAAATAGATCAGTCATAAGTTTGGTTTTGCAGTATGGTTTATGGCACCATCTAATTGCTAAGAAAGTATTGCTAAGCATCTTTGAGTTGATTCAAACAAGATAATCATTTCCATGAAATCAAACTAAAATTCCTTGTGTCAGTGATCAATTGTTAACTGGCAGGGGGCTGACTGAATATAATGCAGTTAGGTTAAAGTCAAGAATTTTATGCTGTGTAAACTGTGAGATCTCTCAAAACTGAAGACAGAAAAACCACATTGCCTAATGGCAGATGCATTTTAGTTGTTTTCAATTAAACAAACAGGATTAGACTTGAAGATTTGACTTTACCTCAATAATGGAAGTTATTAGTTCATAACTAGAGGCATAGCTGTGAATTTAGAATACAATCAGGAACATCAGTCAAGCATGACAGGAACAGTTCTGTTCACATATGTTCTGTTTTAAAATGGAACATCCATAACAGTTCAGTGGAGCTCAAAATTACAGCTGAGAAGTGATCAATTTAACCACTTTCAAAAATCTGTGTATGGCAAATAGACTGAAAAATTAGTTTCTTAACATTGACATGTTGTGTGTATTATATTCATGAAAATATCTGAAGATAGTTCTCAAGCAAACATTTAGATATGTATTAAACTTTTAAGAATTAAAATCATATATTTTTATAACTATATTTTAAGATCAAATTTTTAGACCAAATGTAAAACTAATGGATTCCTCAACTAATGATTATTCAAAGTATTGTTATATAGTAAGAAAAGGAAATGTGCCATGTAATCTCATAATTTAAAATTTACAAGTCCTTGTGGTAGGCATTATTTTTGCAGTAGCGGTCTGCGAGTGGTGAAGTTTCAATTATTGTGAAGATACAAATGGAAGTTGAAATAAGGACAAGTGGCCCAGAGACCATTTTCATATCAGTCAAGAGATATAAATCCAATTCTATGGAGTGATTTTCTGGGGTACATAGAGGCCATCAAGAAACAACAAAAAGGGGCTGGAGAGATAGCCTAGCAGTTAAGAGCACTGATTGCTCTTGCAGAGGCAGCACCCACATGGTGGCTGAGAACTGTCTGTAACTCCAATTCCAGGAGAACTCCAATTCCAGGAGAACTCCAATTCCAGGAGAATCCGAGACCCTCTTCTGACCTCCGCGGCACTGCATGACACGGGTGCACAAACGTACATGCAGACAGTACATTCATACACATACAAAAATAAATAAAATTAAAAAAAAGAAACAACCAAGAATAGAGACATCTTCAAACCGAATTCAGATTCTAAATAAGTGATTTCTCTTTTGTCTAAGAATAAGCTTACTTACTTATCTGTGCTTCAGACACACAAAAGTAAATTGGGGTGGTGAAACTAGTACCTGATTCTTAGGGCTAAAACCAATGCTTTTCAGGTTGCTAGCATTATGCAAATATATTTTCATTATTATCATTATTATTATATTTATTTAATTAAAATACAAACTCTTGGACAGCTAACGATTAAAGCAGAAGTACCAAAATATTCTACATACAACATAAAAGAATCAGAACAGATCCTCCTTGAATTCTGAGTTAGGCACTGCTCTCTTCTTGCAGGATACTCTAATTCAATAGAGCTGAATCCAGAGCCATGGTCTTTAAATTTCAGAAGAAAGTACCCAGGGACCATGTTCTGCAATGGCTTGTGACATCTTAGATATTTGTATTGTTAATTCCTGCATATCTTTATCTCTTCAGATTAACTAGTATTTTCCAACTGCAGTCTTCTGATTGACAACTGATTTTAGAAATTTCTCCCTCTACCTATCTGTTATCAACCTTTCTTCTAGAAAAAAAAATACTGGTTTATTTAGTGGAAAATGTCTCTATAAAGTCAAAAGTTTGATGTAATTCATGGTCATTGCTGTCAGAGTGTCTTTACGTCCAGTACCATCTGCTACAGTCCAGACTACTGTCTCTATGCTTAGAATTGCCCTCTATCACAGAAGACAGCTGATTCTCACTATCCTCAGGTTCAGTCAATTATTCAGGACTGTAATGTGCAGGTATTAGCTTAAGAATTATGAATCTATATCCTATCTTCAGAAAAGGTGATGCTAGTGTACACGGTTCAATACTGACTTAGGGCTTGAACCATATATATATATATATATATATAAGAGAGAGAGAGAGAGAGAGAGAGAGAGAGAGAGAGTTTAAATGTACAGATTTCAATTATTTTCATCACTTGTGTGTTTTTATGTGGTCTCTGTGTATGGGATCCAATATGGACATATGACAGAGTGCTAGTGAATTTCAGAGGATAGCTTTCAGGAGCTGGTGCTCTCCTTCCGCTTTGTTGAAGCAGAGTCTTCCTTGTTTCTCTGAGTCACATACTGCAGGCTGTCTGCCCCTGAACTTCTCCTCGATTTTCTTCTTTCCACATCCCATCTCACAGCAGTGTGAAACAATGACAGCTGTGGTCCAAAGTATCTGGCCTTTCCGTGTAGGTCCCAGGGAATGACTTCAAATGGCCAGGGTTTTGTGGCAAGGTCTTCTTTTCTGTTGAGACATTTTGCCATCTTCAAACCACCATTATAAAAAATAACAATCTGGTGTGTTTTCACAAATGTTTTCTTTTGAGTAGCCACCCCTCCATTAATGACCAATTTAATTTCCTCAGAATTTCTCTTCCTGTACACAGGTCAGCTACTTAAAGATGCAATCACTTTTGAAAATTTTTCATGGTAGATTTTTATTTCTTTTAGAACCACAGATAAATGGACTCATACAGTGTTTGTATTTCTCCACCTGCATTCTGTCACTCAGATTTAGACATATCTTTTAGCATGCAATTTCTTTTTTTTATTTTTTAAATTTATTTATTATATTTTAAGGGATTCACAATATAAAAGCACAGTTGTTTTCAGATCAAATTAATGTTACTCAGTTTGCCATAGAATGAGGTAATTGGTGTTAGCATCCATAGATGAGGGATACCATTCGTCGTTTGTTTTTCTGGGACTGTGTTACTTCATTCAGCATGATATCTTCTAGTTCCAGCCATTTACCTGCAAAACTCATGATGTCATCTTTCTTTACTGCTGCATAGAACTCCATTGTATAGATGTACCACATTTTCTCTATCCACTTGTCAGTTGAGGGGCTTGTGGGTTGGTTCCAGCTCCTTGCTATTGTGAAGAGAGCTTCAATAAACATGGCTGTGTATGTATCTCTGTGGAAAGATGAGTTTTGTGGGTACATACCCAGGAGAAGTATGGCTGGGTCAGATGACACGTTCATTCTAAGTCTTCCAAGGGTTCTCCACACTGCTTTCCATAATGGCTGTATGAGTTTACACTCCTGCCAGCAGTGGATGAGTGTTCCCCTTTCCCCACAACCTATCCAGCAAATGGTATCATTTGTTTTCTTGATCCTAGCCAGTCTTATTGGAGTAAGATGATATCTTAGAGTGGTTTTGATTTGCATTTCCTTAATGGTTAGTGATGTTGAACACTTCTTAAGGTGTTTCTCAGCCATTTCTAATTCCTCACTGGTGACGTCTCTGTTCAGCTCTTTGATCCATCTATTGAGTGGGTCATTTGCTTTCTTTCTTTTTTGTTCTTGAGTAGATTGTATATTGTGGAAATCAATGCTTTGTCAGATGTTTCTGCAATGAAGGTTTCCTCCCACTCTGTGGGATTTCTTTTCACTTCCTTGGTTGGTTCTTTTGATGTACAGAAGCATTTGAGTTTAATGAGGGCCTGTTTGTCAATTGTCGACCTTAATTCTTGCACAGCTGCTGTCTAATTTAGGAAGACTTTTCCTATGCTTATGTCTTGTAGTCTTCTGCCAGCTTTTTCTTCTACCACCTTCACAGTTTGGGGTTTCACATTGAGGTCTTTATTCCACCTGGAGTTGACTTTTGTATAGGGTGAGAGGTAGGGGTTTAAATTCATTCTTCAAGTGGTGATCCAGTTTTGCCAACACCACTTGCTGAAGATGCTGTCTTTTCTCCATTGTGTTTTCTTGGCCCCCTTGTCAAATATGAGATGGCCAAAATTGTATGTGCACAAGTTTGGATCTTCAGTCAAAAGGTCTGTTTTTGTGCCAGTATCAAGCTGTTTTTATGACTATAGCCCTGTAGTATAGTTTGAAGTCTGGTATAGAGATCCCCCCAGTATTGCTCTTTTCACTCAGGGTTGTTTTGGCTATACAGGGTCTTTTGTTTCTCCAAATGAAATTAAGGACTTTTTTTCCAAGACTGTGAAGAAACTCTTGGGGATTTTAATTGGGATTTCATTAAATCTATACAAAAGTTTGGGTAGAATAGACATTTTTATTACTATATTAATTTTCCCAATCCATGAGCATGGGAGGTTTGTCCATCTTCTGATGTCTTCTTCAATTTCTTTCTTCAATGCTTTAAAATTTTTGTTGTAGAGATCTTTGGTATCTTTGGTTAAGTTTGTTCCTAAGTGTTTTATTGTTTTTGAGGTATTGTGAGTGGGAAGGTCTCCTTGAATTCCTTCTCCAGTTGCTTGTTGTTGGTGTAAAGAAAGACTACTGATTTTTGTAGGTTAATTTTGTATCCTGCCACTTCACTGAAGCTCTTAATCATTTCTAGGAGTTTTCTGGTGGAGTTTTTTAGCATCCCTTAAGAAAACAACCTTATCATTAGCAAAAAGGGATAGCTTGACTTACTCTTTTCAATTTAGTACTCCTATAATTTCCTTTTCTTGCTTTATTGCCCTAGCAAGTGTTTCAAGCACTTTATTGAAGAGGAGTGGTGACAGGAGGCAGCCAGGTTGCTACCTTTAAAGGGAATGATTCTGTAGTTTCCCCATTTAGGATGATACTGGCTGTGGGTTTCCTGTATACGGCTTTGATTACATTGAGGAATGATCCCTCCAATACAATTCCCTCGAGGACTTTATGCATGAAGTGATGCTGGATTTTGTCAAAGGCTTTTTCTGTGTCAATTGAGATGATGGTGTGGTTTTTATCTTTCAGTCCATTTATATGCTTGATGATATTTATTGAGTTTCATATGTTGAACCATCTCTGCATCTCTGGTATAAATCCAACTTGTACATTCTTCCGGTCTCAGTACATGCTGGGATCCGAAGGGTTGATCACAGCAGCAAGACAAACTCACCAGTGAGAGAGAGGCAAGCCACAGGAAAAAATGGAACCAGCTCCCTCTACCATGGCCTTTAATACTGTCTGCCAGCAGAAGGTAACGCCCATATTTGGGGTGGGACATCCGGGTTGAGGTAGTCCAATCCAAAGATCCTTTTTCTCTTATTTGTTCCTTAGTCAAGTCAAGTTGACACCCAGGATTAACCATCACAAGTCCACCCCTTGTCAACTTGACACCCAATAAATAGCCTCTCCTTATGTTATGCTTTAAAGTCAGTTGCAAACAATGGCAAGGTCATAATTCCACCTAACATGTTATAAGTGTCTCATGTGCAATAGCAAAGCATTATATCTTAGAGTAGGTGGTAATGTCCTTGAGGAACACTTAGTCCTTCAGTATCTAATAACCTAAATATGACAACATTTAACTTATCACAGTTGCACATTCAAAAGAGAACAAAACAAGTATTTGCTTAATATACATATATATATGTATATGCACATTCTTAACCGAATAAGACAAAAGTTAATATCTATTACAATCCACACTTCTGCAACTGGTCCCAAGGCCTCAGCTGATATTTATGACTACCTTCTTCTACTACCCATTCTGTATTTCCTCCACCACCACCAAGCACCTCTGCAGGTCTTGGCTCTTTCCCTGGAGGAGTGACCCATACCTTCATCCCTGAAGGGTCTGGGCCATTTATTTTCTGTCTGGTTTGGGTTGTTGGAGTTTCTCATTGTCCTTAATCATAGGACATGGTAGCACCAGAAGGTGCTCTACAACATCTCCTGCCTTCCAGACATAATCTTCCTTGCCTCCATTGTGGAGAAAAAGTCCAAATTCTCCCTGGTAGTCTGGATCAATCACTCCTCCTACTGCTGTTATTCCTTCCTTAGCCAGTTGGCTTAAGGACAGTAGAAGCCCAAAGTGGCCAGAGGGAAGTCTAAGCTTCCAGTTCAATGGAACGTTTGCTGTATCTCCTGACAAAAGCACTCCCCCCATTGGAGCCAAAACTTCTAGACCAGCAGAACGCAAGATCATGGGTACAGTAAGCAAAAATTTTACGACTGGGTCACTAGGGGTGATAGTGAGTGGAATCACTCCCACTTCTACCCCTTGGTTCCTGGACCCATGAATTCTGGCTATAGGAGAAACAGTACTATATAGTGGGCACTGATTCAAAGCATATATGGCCTGCTGGAGAACCTTGCCCCAGCCTTCCAAGGTATTGCTACATAATTTGCACTGTAACTGTGTCTTCAAGAGGCCATTCCATCGTTCTATCAAGCCAGCTGCTTCTGGGTGGTGGGGAACATGGTAAGACCAGTGGATACCATGACCATGGGCCCACTATCACACTTCTTTGGCTGTGAAGTGAGTTCCTTGGTCAGAAGCAATACTGTGAAGAATACCAAGATGGAGAATAAGGCATTCTGTAAGTCCCTGGATGGTAGTTTTGGCAGAAGCCTGCCGCAGACTCCAGACAGCATCTCTATCTTCCACTGATACCTCAAGCACCATTGGGTCTGCTGGATCATATGGCCCTAGGGGCAGAGCAGCTTGCACTGCAGCCTGGACCTGTTGAAGAGCCTTTTCCTGTTCTAAGCCCCACTCAAAATTTCCTGCCTTCTGAGTCACCTGATATATGGGTTGTAGTAACACACCCAGATGAGGAATGTGCTGCCTCCAGAATCCAA
The DNA here is from genome assembly GCA_009823505.1 of Rhizomys pruinosus. NCBI lineage: Eukaryota > Metazoa > Chordata > Mammalia > Rodentia > Spalacidae > Rhizomys > Rhizomys pruinosus. The sequence continues at coordinate 3,070,003 of VZQC01000544.1, read as the reverse complement.
AAAGGCCCACCAAATGTTGTGCTTCTTTCTTGGTGGAGGGAGGGGCCAGGTGCAACAACTTATTCTTTACCTTAGAAGGAATGTCTCTGCATGCTCCACACCACTGAACTCCTAGAAACTTCACCGAGGTAGATGGCCCTTGAATTTTAGTTGGATTTATTTCCCATCCTCTCATGCGCATATGCTTTACCAACAAGTCTAGACTAGCTGCTACCTCCTGTTCACTGGGTCCAATCAGCATAACATCATCAATATAGTGGACCAGTGTGATATTTTGTGGAAGAGTCAGGCGATCAAGATCCCTTCTAACTAAGTTATGGCACAAGGCTGGAGAGTTAACATACCCCTGAGGTAAGACAGTAAAGGTATACTGTTGGCCTTGCCAGCTGAAAGCAAATTGCTTCTGGTGGTCCTTATGAACCGGTATTGAGAAGAAAGCATTGGCCAGATCAATAGCTGCATACCAGGTACCAGGAGACATATTAATCTGCTCAAGTAAGGACACCACATCTGGTACAGTGGCTGCAATTGGTGTCACTACTTGGTTGAGTTTTTGATAGTCAACTGTTATTCTCCATGATCCATTTGTCTTTTGCACAGGCTAAATTCAAGAGTTAAATGGAGATGTGGTAGGAATCACCACCCCTGTATCTTTCAAATCCTTGATGGTGGCACTAATTTCTGCAATCCCTCCAGGGATACAATACTGTTTTTGTTCACTATTTTCCCTGGTAGAGGCAATACCAATGGTTTCCATTTGGCCTTTCCAACCATAATAGCCCTCACTCCACAGGTCAGGGAACCAATGTGGAGATTCTGCCCATTTCTAATTATATCTATCCCAATTATACATTCTGGGACTGGGGAAATAACCACAAGATGAGTTCTGGGACCCACTGGGCCCACTGTATTGGACTTCAGCCAAAACTCCATTTATCACCTGACCTCCATAGGCCCCTACTTTAACTGGAGGGCCACAATGCTTTTTAGGGTCTCCTGGGATCAGTGTCAACTCAGAACCAGTATCCCATAGGCCTCAAAAATTCTGATTATTTCCTTTTCCCCCAGTGTACAGTTACCCTAGTAAAAGGCCTCAGGTCCCTCTGGGGAAGGACAGGAGGAAGGCAAACAGCATAACTCTTTGGTATTGTGAAAAGGTCCTTCCTCACTGGAACCCAGCCACCCCTTCATTCAAGGGGCTCTGGGTCTGTGAACTCTCTCAAGTCTGGAAACTGGTTAACTGGACGGGATTCGCTACTGCTGAAATCCAATGTTGACTTCCTGTCATTTGTTCTAGAGCTTTTCTGCTTACACAGATCAAATAAAAACTTAGTAGGCTTCTTATGTATTTGGTTCCTGGGAACACCATGATTAATTAGCCAGTTCCAAAGACCATTTCGGGTCATGCCGTTATAGGCATTGTTTTGCCTTTGCCACCCATCATGATAAGGACGATAACTACACTCATCTGGCTTAGGCGATTCAGTGCTGCCACCTATCGCCTACTCTGAAGTCCTGTTAAACCTATTACATGTACATTTAATTTATGCAAGCGAGCAACCATTTCTCTAACTGTAAGATCTGGCATAAGAAATAGAGCAAAAACAAAGCTCTTCAAATGTTCTGGTGTCTCTCTCAGTAAGTTCCATCTTATAAACTCAGTGAAAGTCATGTCCTCTGGGTCCTCATATTGTGGAGAATGTGGTTTTACACTTTGAATCCACTCGAACATTCCCATCTGCCTGACCCTCATAATCTTTTCATCAATACTAAGCCAAGGAATATCAGGCATCTCCAACTCGCTGTTAGTAGGCCATGTTTTAATAAATAGGTCAGCCAACCATTCAAATAAACTTTTAACACCTTTTTCAACCACTCAAGCTTTCATGTTAAACCTAGAATCTCTACTCAGTGGGCTCATATCGATAAACTCAGTCTGATCCAACTTTATATTCCTTCCACCATTATCCCACACCCTTAAAATTCATTCACACACATATTCCTTAGTCTTCTGCTGGAATGAATTGGCAAACTCATTAATTTCTTTAGTGGTGGAGTGAACCTCGTCCTGGACCACACTTCCTATCTCACCTTTAGGGTCTTGCTTAGCTTTGACTCTGGTTATAGGTCTAGAGGCAACAATGGGTGGGCCCTGAAGGACATTAGCTCCCACTGGGAAGGGGAGATTAGTTTCCTCAGGCAAGGGTGGGGAGGGAGGATCTGCAGTGTGTGGATTCTCTGCTTAGGGTGGGGATATTAATTCCTCAGATAAAGAAAATCCCTCAGAATCAGAAGGTTCAAAATCCTCATCATCGTGGTTCTCCCACACATCTCCATCCCAAGTTTCAGGGTTCCACCCTTTCCCCACCAGTGCTCTCACTTTGACTGCTGACACTCTTTGTGGCTGGGAATTAAATTTGCATTGTAAATCAGCCAAACTTATAATAAGGGCTCCAGCTTGATTTTCTGCTGCTTTAGGTCTTTGGCTGCTGGAGAGAAGATTCTCTTCCAGAGCACACTTGGAAACTTTTATACTGTTGTTTCAAATCTGGAGCTGGTTAGTTTTATCACCGAGATCCTTATTTTCCTCTATCACTTTATCCAGAGATGCTAGGAACAACAAAGCAACATCATTATTTTCCTTATTTTTCCACAATTTCTCAAACGTTTTCTATATAGAGTGGCTAAATTCCTTGCTCCTCACAAGAGGCGAGTTAGGTGAGTCGAATCTATCTTCATTATTACATCAAATAGTCTTCACTAAGGATGATCACTCCTCTTCATGCCACCAGGAGATCCTTCAGTAACTCTAGGCTTCATTGGGTTGGAGAGCCAGCTCCAGAAACTACCAAGCCCACTAAAGAAATTCATCCTTTCAATTCTGTTTCTCTAGAACCACGTCTGGTACCAAAATCTGTATTAGTCAGTGTTCTCTAAAGAAACAGAAGCCACAGGATGAATATATAGCTCATATACAATTTATTGATTTGCTCATGTGACAGAGCTCAAGTAGTCCAACAGTAGCTGCGCTGCACTGGAGAGGCTGAGAATCCAGGAAACTGCTCAGTCTGCAAGGCTGGATGTCTCAGTAGTCCCAATCTGGTGCTGAAGGCCCTATGCATTCCAGGAGATCTGCCTGTCTCAGCACCTGCTGGGATTGGAAGGGTTGATTACAGCAGCAAGTCAAACTCACCAGTGAGAGAGAGGCAAGCCGCAGGAAAAAAGGGACCAGCTCCCTCTGCCATGGCCTTTTATAACTGCCTGCTGGTAGAATGTAACACCCGCATTTGAGGTGGGCCATCTGGGTTGAGGTAGTCCAATCCAAAGATCCTTTTTCTCTTATTTGTTCCTTAGTCCAGTCGAATTGACACCCAGCCTTTACCATCACATACCAGGTTTCTATTTCTTTACAAACTTAGCTTAAATGTCACACCATGACATCTTTTAGTTTATTAATTTAATTTTCATTTTCAAATCCTGTGAATGCTTGATTATCTTTATGTTTTCCAATTATTCTTACTCTGAAGAGGAAGCTGTTATATTCCCGTTTATGCATTCATATGAATAAAAAGCTAGGGGGTTCTAAATTTTATATTTATACCCACTGAGTAGTGCATTCTTCAACTGTTAACAGAGAAGCTTTTTTTAAAATCAATATGAAGGAAACTAATGCAGAAACCCACAACTAGTCAAAATGCAGAAAATCAGAGATTTGGAGTTCTCATCTTTAATCTCACACATCAATATCTCACACTTCCTCCACATCTCAGAGATAATCATTAGGAAGAGGGGTGTAATGATTATAAAACCATAGTAGATGTTTTCAATGAAACAGCATCTGTTGCACAGGGCTGTTACACAAATGGATTCATAGCTGCTGTGACTGTATGCACAAGACCTGTGTTAGATCAAGCCAACTAAATCCCAACCATGGACAGGAGGAACACAGCGTTATTGTCTGCTGGGGGAGCTAAGTCAGCCTTTTTTTTTTTTTCAGGAATGTTTATCCTAAGAGGCTACCCATAATTATTTGTTCCTTAGTCCAGTCAAGTTGACACCCAGGATTAACCACCATTGTCATGATGGATGATCATCTTGATATGGGTCTGTATACGATTTGCCAGTATCCTGTTTAGAATTTTGGCCTCTGTGTTCACTGGGGAGATGGGTCTATAGTTCTCCTATTTGGTTGAATCTTTGCCTGCTTTTGGTAATAGAGTGATGCTGGCTTCATAGAAGGAATTTAGGAGAATTCCCTCTGTTTGTATCCTTCCAGACAATTTCAGTAATAATGGTTGTAAGGCTTTTTGAAATTTTTAATAGAATTCTGCTGTGAAACCATCTGGGCCTGGGCTTTTTTTAGTTGGCAGGTTTCTTATTACATTTCTAATTTCTTCATATGTTATGGGTCTGTTTAAGCTGTAGATCTCTTCTTGGTTGAGCTTTGGTGATTCCCAGGATTTCAGATCTTCATCCATTTCTTCTAAGTTTTCAAACTTGGTAGAGTATAGGTTTTTGGAGTATTCTAGTATGATTATTCTGGATCTTTTCATTGTCTGTTGTGATATTTCCCTTTTCAGCATGGATTGTATTGATTTGGAGTTGTTCCTACTTTCTTTTGGTTAACTGTGCTAGAGGTCTGTCTATCTTGCTTATTCTTTCAAAGAACCAACTTTTGGATTCATTGATTTTTTTGTATTGTATTCTTTGTTTCTATTTCATTGATTTCTGCTCCGATTTTTGTTATTTCTTCCAGTCTTTTGTGTTTAGGATTCATCTGTTGTTGCCCCAAGTGCTTTTAGCTGCAGTGTTACATCATTCAGTTGTGCTCTTTCTGTATTTCTAATGTAGGCACCCAGGAGTATAAACTTCCCTCTTAGGACTGCTTTTAAAGTATCCCATATGTTTTGATGTGTTGTATTGTCATTGTCATTCAGTTCCAGGAATGCTTTTATTTCTTTCTTTGTCTCTTCCTTGACCCATTCATTATTCAAAAGTGTGTTGTTTAGTCTCCATGTGTTCTTGTAGAGAGTAGGGCTTATCCTGGTGTTGATNAAATGTCACCAACTTAATGGCTGAGAAAGAAAAGATGCAGCTTTGCATTGAGTAGGATGTACCAGAAAGTGCCAACTGAAAGGTTGACCCATCTGAACATTGAAAGGAAGAAAAGCCTCAGCTTGCCATAAACATTGAACCCCTCTGTGGATCCTACTTGTAACAACTATTTATAATGAGTCCTAATAAAACTTACCTTCTAGGTGCCACAAAGGTTTTGATATGAGAGACTTTCTTGCCTCCTCCCATAGAACAAGGACAAACCTACCTTTTATATCAGTTGGGAGGCCAACCCCCCCCGCAGCCACAAAAGCCAATTGAGAGCCAAAGATGAATAAATCAATTCAAACAATCTGCCTGGCTGAAGCACCTAGCTCCTTCCTGTGCTTCAGATGGTCTTGGGAGATCCCCCAACATGACCACTAAGATGGAGTCACCAAAACAAAATGGAGTTACCTAGGCTAGGTACACCATCACATCGTGAATTCTGAGGCTGTAAGATTCAAAGTGTGAAAGTCTAAATATCTTATTTCAAACTGGCTAAATTTCTACATTTTAAATACCAAATCTTTACATGTAAAGGCATGTCATAAAATTGCAATAGTTCTTCAACTAATGTTAGTGTTAACACCTTAAATACATATATAATTTTGTCTGACTAGACTGGTTATCTGTTGCTCTTGTGTGGCAAGCTTTGAAATAGTGATAATGAAATGTCATTGCTTATTACTAAGAAATCTGAAATCAATAGCTCTACATCTCAGTAGACATACTGGCTTGAGTCAGAACATAAATATCCTGGGTTTTGGAACACAAGTTCATTTTATGTCCGACCTTCGTTTTTACAGCATATTACTATTCTTTCTGTAGCAAGTTGTTCTTTCACTCATATGTCCAAGTACTTTAACTCAGAACAGGCTGGCAGAGTAACATTTATCTAAAGCAGAATTTAGAGAACATTTTCTGTACAGGGCAAAATTATAACTATTTTAGCATCTTTGAATGGCTTGGTTTCACTGCACATAGACACTGAACTGCTCACCCTGTAGGCACCTAGAAATAACACAATATGTGAGCAAATGTACCTGCCTGTTTCCTGATGCAATTTTATTGATGGACAATATAATTTATACACCACAAAATTTCACATGTCACAAAATGTTATTTGACTATTTACCATAACAACATTAAAGCTTAAAAGCCATAAAAATAAGTATCATACTAATACCTGCTGTAAAAATCTTTAACTAACAGTTAAATTTTTCACTTTAAGGTAACTCTGTAATATCAAATACCAAATTTATTGTTCTTCTGTACTTTTTTGCATTTATTTTATACCTACAAGATAATTTAGAGAACTTATTTGTGTGGCGTTCCTGTTTGATTTCCTCCAGAAGGCTGAAAAAACTTATATAAGGTCCTTCTTACACTAAAGCTTTTGAACTTCAGACTGTGTGTTATTAGTCATGATATTGTAAATGAAAGCATTTAAAACTATCTGCCCACTGAGGAACAATACTTCGTGGGTGGAAGAGGATCTATATTTTTGGAGTTAGTGAATTAACATTTAGAAGATTCAAGTTACCAGGAAGTCGGTAGAACTCAGTGAAAAATTTAATGATATTTAAAGTTTCTATTTGTTCTTATGGAAATTGAAGTAATATGATGAATTTTATCTAAGTTTGTACAAATTTTTCTAATTTAGGTGTCTAAGATAGTACATTATATAATAATGAAATCAGTTCAATAATGTTAATATAACAATTCTTTTTGAAATAGCAAGAGAAAGAACATCAAATGCAGTTCTACAAACACAACAATTATTTTATTATCATTATTATTATTATTATTGTGTATGTATGCATGCGTTTGTGTGTTTGTGTGTGTGTATGTGTGGGTAGGTACATCACAACATAGGATTGAGAATTTCATATAACAACTTGTACAGTCAGTTCTCTCCCTCCACTGAGGACCTCAGCCTCATATCATCAGGCTTGCACAGCACCTTCTTTTTACCACTGAATCATTTCCCCAGCCCCAGAAATTATTAAAAACTTCAATCTGTGCTCTAAATATTCTCCCATCAGATCACGGGATTTTCAATATGGTATAAGGCAGTATTTACCGATAAGGATTCTGTGAACTAAGCAACAGTCTATTCATTAATGAGAAGCTTGAGAGAAAAATCTGGAATCAGGTGATTATCTGACTAAGCTTCCTAAAGCATCAAAACACCAGAAAAAGAATTCTCAATCCACAAGCTCCCTGTTACCAGTTCTGATCTGAGCTTTCATGATTATAGGTGTTATTCTATTGGATCCTTGGGGCTTTCAGGCTGTGAACCATATATTCAATAATATCCCTGCCATTTTTTTTTTGGTCTTTTCAAGAAAGGGTCTCCTTGTAGCCCTAGCTGTGCTGGAACTCACTCTGTAGACCAGCCTGGAGTTGAACTCACAAAGATTCGCCTGCCTCTGCCTCCCAAGCGTTAAGATTAAAGGCGTGCACCACCATGCTGGGATATCTCTGCCATTTTTTAATGAAATTGTCACTCATTTCTATTATGATCTATATGGTAGTACAATACTATATACGTCAAGTTTCCCACTAGGTTCCTACAATATTTCCCACAAGGTTTACTAAAACCTGTATTCTCTGGGACAATAGTCATGCAAGATATGAAACCAGCTCTTTTGTGCTGGGACCAGAGGGGCCGGTGCTAGTGGCCTGCACCTTGGTGCGGGCGGGAGTAGTTACCTGGGCAGGCATCTGCCGCCTCTGCTGCAGGTAGGGGGCCGTGGGCGGGACGGTCCTAGTCTCTTTTGTGCTGGGACCAGAGGGGCCAGTGCTAGTGGCCTGCACCTTGGTGTGGGCTGCTGGGGGCGGGCTAGGTCAGGCATCCCCCCTCCCCCCCGAGATTGGTGAGAATCCAAGTGGACCTTTCCTTGGGAACCTTCAGAGCAAGAAGAGAAGAGCGGTTTGCAAAACAAGAAACTAGACAAGTCTATACTCCATAAACAAGGAGGAGGAAAGGGAAAAAAAAAAAAAAAAAAAAACCCAGCTAAAGGAGGAAAGTAAAACCATCCCCTAACATAGTGAAAAGGTATTGGTGATCTGAACCACAAAAGGGAAGCCCACATGCCAGGACACGACGAAGGGACAACAGGGAAAGGCACAGGAAAATCCTGCACTCAAGCGCACCAACCAGTAGGAGATAGCTACATGGGAACCCCATGGAGGAGACCCAAGGAACAGATCTTAGAGGAATAATGCAGACCTATGCAGAGAATATAAAAGAAATAAAGAGGAATTCAGAGAACTAAAAGAGGGAAAATGAAAAACTCAAAAGGACCTAGAGGGATACAATGACAAACATCAGAAAGAACTAAAGGAACAGATTGACAAAACTCCAGAAAAGAACGAAGAAGAAAAAAAATAAATGAAACAGATAAGAACTAAAGAGAGAGAATGAAAAACTCAAAAAGGACCTAGAGGGATACAATGACAACTTCGAAAGAAATAAAAGGAACAGACCGAGCAAACTCCACAAAGAACTAGAGGAGAAAAAAACACAAACTCCGAAAGGAAGTAGAAACCTGAAAAAGGAAGCCAACCACGAAGTAAGGAACACCAAGAAAAGATTGAGAAGCACCAAGAAGAGATTGAGAAGCTCAAAAAGGAAATGGAAGTACTAAAGAAAACACGGATGAAACGAAAAGGAATTGAACACACATCAATCAGAAGAAAGAAAGGAAAAAGCCGCAGAAGTAGAATGGAGGAAGCAGAACAAAGAATATCAGATCTGGAAGATAACACAGAGCAATTAAAAAGCTGAAATAAAGATTATGAAAAATTTAAAAATACACAAAAGTGGAACAACCAGGAAATATGGGACATATGAAAAAGATCAAACCTCCGCATCATAGGAATAGAGGAAGGAGAAAGAATCTCAAGAAATAGTATTTGATCAGATCTTCAACAGAATAATAGATGAAAATTTCCCCAAACTAAAAATAGACAAACCCATACAAATACAAGAAGCACATAGGACCCCAAATAGACAAGATCAGAAAAGAAAACCCCACGCCATATCATAGTTAAAATGCTAGATGCCCAAAACAAAGACAAATTCTGAGAGCTACAAAGAAAAGCAAGTCACATACAAAGGGGAAACCCATCAGAATCACAACTGACTTCTCGCCTCAAACCATGAAAGCAAGAAGAACATGGAGCAAAGCATTCCCAGTGTTAGGAACTAGATGCAACCCAGAATACTTTACCCAGCAAAAATGTGATAATATAGTTGAAGAGAGAGAAAAATCTTCCATGACATAAACAAGATGATGGAATACCTATCTGGAAAACCAACTCTTCAAAAATACTTGAAGCAATTCAAAGGGCAGAAGAGAGAGCAACAATCCTCAAACACCTATGAAAAGAAAACTAACAAAACAAAACCATAGGAGCAAAATCAGAGCTAGAAGTCCAAATGGATAATAAGTGAAAGGAAGCAACATCCATCTTTCAATTATAACCTAAATATTAATGGGCTAAACTCCCCAATAAAAAGGCACAGACTTGGGAGAATGGATTAGGAAACAAAACCCATCTATATGCTGTCTACAAGAAACCCATCTCAATCTCAAGGATAGGCATCAACTTAAGGTGAAAGGATGGAAGAGAGTATTTCAAGCAAATGGTACCAAAAAGAAAGCAGGTGTGGCTATTCTAATATCAGACAAAATAGACTTCAAAGCAAAAGAAATCAAAAGAGACAAAGAGGGACATTAACATCTTTATCAAAGGAACAATCAATGATGAAGATATTCACAATCATAACAATATGCACCAAACACCGGTGCACCAAACTTTATAAGAAATTCTCAGGATCTCAAGGCACAGATTAACCCCAGCGCAACTAATACTAGGGGATTTCAATACCCACTTAAGTCCCCTAGACAGATCAACAGGACAAAGGATAAACAGAGAGACATCTGAACTAAATACACAATACACCAAATGGACCTCACAGACGTCTATTCAAATATTTCACCCAAACACCAGAGAATACACTTTCTACTCAGCACCTCATGGACATTCTCCAAAATAGACCATATACTGGGACACAGGAAAAAACTCAACAAATATAAAAAATTGAAATAATCTCATGCATTCTATCAGACCACAGTGCAATAAAACTCATTATCAACACCAAATAAACCCTACAACCTACAAGGAACACATGGAGACTAAACAAAACCCTCCTAAAATGAGTGGGTCAAGGAAGAAATAAAGAAAAAATAAAAACATTCCTGGAACTGAATACAATGATAAAAACAACACAGCAAATCTATGGGAACTTTAAAAGCAATCCTAAGAGGAAGTTTATAGCTCTAAGTGCCTACATTAAAAACAGAAAGAACACAAGTGAATGATCTAACACTAGCAGCTAAAAAACTTGAGAGACAACAACAAATGAACCCTAAACGGAGCAGACAAGAAGAAATAAAAAATCAGAGCAGAGATCAATGAAATAGAAACAAGAAACCATACAAAAAATCAATGAATCCAAAAGTTGTGTTCTTTGAGAGAATAAAAATAGACAGACCTCTAGCCCAGTTAACCAAAAAAAGAAGGAACACTCCAAATCATAGAATCTTGATGAAAGGGAAATATCACAACAGACAATGAAAAGATCCAGACAATTATATACGGACTACTTCAAAAACTTATATCTACTTAAGTTTGAAAACCTAGAGGAAATGGATGAATATCTGAAATCCTGGAATCAAAGCTCAACCAAGAAAGAGAAGACAGTCTAAAAAGACCAATAATACAGGAAGAAATCGAAGATGTAATAAGCAGCCTCCCAACCAAAAAATGCCCAGGCCCAGACGGTTTCACTGCAGAATTTTATAAAATATTTCAAAAAGACATACAACCATTACTCTTAAAATTGTTCAGAAGAATAAACGGAGGGACTTCTCCCAGAATCCTCTATGAAGCCAGCATTACGCTACTACCCAAACCAGGGAAGATACAACCAAAAAGGATAACTATAGACCCATCTCCTAATGAACACAGATGCCAAAATTCTAAACAGGATTCGGCAAACCGCATACAGACTCACATCAAGAATCATCCACCTGACCAAGTTGGATTCATACCAGAGATGCAGGATGGTTCAACATACGAAAATCAATAAACATCATCAAACATATCAATGGATTGAAGACAAAAACGACACCATCATCTCAATTGATGCAGAGAAAGCCTTTGACAAAATCCAGCATCCTTTCATGTTTAAAGTCCTGAGGGAATTGGACTGGAGGGATCATTCCTCAATGTAATCAAAGACATGCACAGGAAACCCACAGCCAATATCATCCTAAATGGGGAAATGACAGAAGCATTTCCCTTAAAGGTAGGAACTTGGCAAGGCTGCCCCCTGTCACCACTTCTTTTCAATATAGTGTTGGAAACCCTTGCTTGGGCAATAAGGCAAGAAAAGGAAATTAAAGGATTTCTAATTGGAAAAGAGGAAGTCAAGCTATCCTTTTTGCTGATGATATGATTGTCTACCTAAGGGATGCTGAAGAACTCCACCAGAAAACTCCTAGAAACGATTAAGAGCTTTGGTGAAGTGGCAGGATACAAAATAAATCTAGAAAAATCAGTAGCCTTTCTTTACACCAACAACAAGCAACTGAAGAAGGACTACAAGGAGACCTTCCCACTCACATAGCCTCAAAAACAATAAAATACCTAGGAACAAACCTAATCAAGGACACAAGGATCTCTAAACAAAAATTTTAAACCCCTGAAAAAGGAAATTGAGGAAGACATCAGAAGATGGAAAAACACCTCCCATGCTCATGGATTGGGAAAATAAATATAGTAAAAATGTCCATCCTACAAACTAGTGTACAGATTTAATGCAATCCCAATCAAAATCCCCAAGAATTTCTTCACAGGCTTGGAAAAAAATCCTCAATTTCATTTGGAAAAACAAAAGACCCCAAATAGCCAAAGCAACCGAGTCGAGCTAGGAAAAGCAATACAGGGGGGATCGCTATAACCAGATATTCAAACTATACTACAGGCTATAGTCATAAAAACAGCCTGGTCACAAAAACAGACCAGTTGACCAATGGAATAAAACTGAAGATCCAAACCTGAGCTCATACAATTTCAGCCACCTCATATTTGACAAGGGGGCCAAGAAGACACAATGGAGGAAAGACAGCATCTTCAGCAAGTGGTGCTGGCAAAATTGGATCACCACTTGTAGAAAAATGAAATTAAACCCCTACCTCTCACTCTGTACAAAGTCAACTCCAGATGGACCAAAGACCTCAACGTGAACCCCAAACTCTGGAGGTGATAGAAGAAAAACTTGGCAGCAGACTACATCATAGGTGTAGGAAAGACTTCCTAAATCAGACAGCAGCTGCACAAGAATAAGATCAACAATTGACAAATGGGATCTCCTTAAACTCAAAAGCTTCTGCACATCAAAAGAAACAATAAAGGAAGTGAAGAGAAAACCCCAGAGTGGGAGAAACCTTCACTGCAGACACATCTGACAAAACATTAATCTCCAGAATATACAACTACTCAAAAAACAAAGAAGAAAGAAAACAAATGAAACACTCAAAAGATGGAGCAAAGATCTGAATAGAGACTTCACACAAGAAAATAGAGATGGCCAAGAAAACATCTTAAGAAGTGTTCAGCATCTCTGATAATTAAGGAAATGCAAATTAAAACCACTTTGAGATATCACCTTACTCCAGTAAGACTGGCTAGGATCAAGAAAACAAATGATACCAAGTGCTGGAGAGGTTGTGGAGAAAGGGGAACACTCATCCATTGCTGGTGGGTATGTAAACTTGTACAGCCACTATGGAAATCAGTGTGGAGAACTCTTAGAAGACTCAAAACGAGCCTTCCATTTGACCCAGTCATACAACTCCTGGTATATACCCACAGACACATCCTACTGCAAAGATACATGCACAGCATGTTTATTGCAGCTCTGTTCACAATAGCAAAAAGCTGGAACCAGCCCAGGTGCCCCTCAACTGACGAGTGGATAGAGAAAATGTGGTACATGTATACAATGGAGTTCTATGCAGCGGTAAAGAGGGACAACATCATGAACTTTGCAGGTAAATGGATGGAGCTGGAAGACATTATGTTAAGTGAAGTAACACAGTCCCAGAAAAACAAACGACAATGGTGTCCCTCATATGTGGAGTGCTAGTACCAATAACCCAGATATAAACATTTCTCATGGAGAGGGAAGCATAGTAAAAGAACAACAACAGAAAGACTGCATCAGAAAATGGACCGAAATGGTGAATTGGGAGGGGGAAGGGGGGGTGAGGGACCTGGTGCGTGTATATTCGATTAATGCATATTTAATTGACATGAGTTCAACAAGAGCCCAGTTTTGCCTAGACACTGTCTACAGGATACATGGTGTTTAGGACTTAGTAAAAGTAAATATGTGTATATTAAACAACATTTGGTTTACAGACTCTGATAAAAACGGTAATGCATCCGAGTTAAATGGAGTATAATTCACTGTTGTGTAACAACTATTTATAGTGGGTCCTGATGAAACTTACTTTCTAGGTGCCACAAAGGTTTTGATATGAGAGATTTCTTGCCTCCCCCCCAGAACAAGGAGAAATATGACGATGATGGGGTTGCTCTCCAACTGTAAATTGGAGACAACTATTATTAGAGGTAATCTCTTATAAAAACTGGTAAAACTGCCTTCTTTAATTGACTAATAGAATAGAACTGTAAAAGGATTACTCTCTGTTCAGAACCAAATATAACACTAAAGTCCTTAAACTATGCACTTAAGCAAAATATATCAATACAGGAGCTCTGCATCAGAATGGATATTATTCCACCAGGGAGATGTTGGCCAGGGGATCTAGGTCCCACAAAAGGTAAAGGCTCCTTGCCTCTAAACTGGGATACCTGCAAGAAGAGAGGCGATAAGGCCCTGCTGCTGAAGACCTGAGTTAACATGGAAAAGATGCATTGAGACCACACATGCAAGTGTACAGATGGCCTCTGGAATACCAGAGAGTGTTACCAAGGCCACTAAACCAATAAAGCAAATACGGGTCTCCTTGAGTCAAGCAAGACTCCACCGTCAGCACCAGCTACACCTCACCTGCCTGGAAATAATGTGCAGCAGAGGCAGCCATATGCTGTATATCCCAAATCTAATTGGCTATTAGCTCTCTCCTTGGAGGAATGACCCATGGCTGAGCCACAAGCTTACATTCTCTACAGGTTAGGAATATCATAAGCCACAGTAAGACCCCGTCATATTTAACAGGGAAAAAATGTAGTTCTGGATCAACATCTCATCTAAACATATATGTCTATAACAAGTAACCTACCATAACTATTAATGCTGCTTAAATACCTATATATCTAATTGCTTGTGCTTCATTAGTAGGATCGAAAGGTTATTCCTGGACAGACTGTCAGCCCATGAAAGGACAGCCAGAATTGACCAGAATCCAAGACAACAGCTCCAGAGAGAGTGGACTGTTCTGCTTCTCATCCACTTGTGCCCCTTTCTAAGCCCAGGGAATAATCTGCGAAGAGGGGGCCGTGTAGAATGTAAGGGCTGGCATTCGAGGTGTGGGAAGGGTGAAACTACAGCAATTAAGACTGGACACTCATTGATAAACTGATTGAACATACAACCCCTCACCCCCCGCTGGAAGGTGGGGCTTGGGTGTTTGGGCCAACAGCCTGCAAATTGGTTATACATGAAGGATGCTTGTACTCATGGATTATCACTTATAGCTAAAAAATGGAAAAAAAAAAACTGAGGAGATATGCAGGACAGTCATGGCAGAATGCATGATCTCGGTTGGGGTGGGGGTGGGGTGAAGGGAAGGGGAGATATGCCTGAACTGAATTGGAAATGATGTATGAAATGCACAAAGCATCAATAAAAAAAAAAAATTATTGTATAAAAAAAATAAAATAAAATAAAAAAAAATAAAAAAATAAAATAAAAAAAAAAAACTGAGAAAGATGCAGGACAGTTTATGGCAGAATGCATGATCTGGGATGGTGGTGGGGTAGAGGGGGGGAGGGAAAGGGAAATAAGCCTGAACTGAATTGGGAAAAAAATAGTATGAAATGCACAAGATCAATAAAAACAAATTAAAAAAAAAGATATGAAACCATTCAAAGAATCCTAGAAACAAATGAGACTTGAGTTTCTTTCTTAGGAAAAGGACAATTTGATAATCCTCTAAATTACTATATTCTTTGTGATCAGGAAGTAAAATCAATGTCTTCCCTACCTTTAAAACTGCCTGTGAATGATTGTTATTTATTTAATGTAAACTATTTGGCTTTGCATTATCATATTCTTCTCATGCTACATATTGCATTCCTAGACATAGAGTATTATTTCCTATGGATTTTAATAGTTGGTCAGTCTTCTGCACTAATTCAACTGCTGCAGGCTAGGTAAATTATTAAATGGAGTTTGGTAATCTTTCCCTTGAAGGCAGAATACATGGATTGCTGTAATTAGAACTTAAGGTACAGAACAGCCAGTTCAATTTGGAGTTCAGATAATTAGTAGCTTTTCAGTATAACTATCTCTGCACTCACCTTTTATCTGACTAAATTATTGTTCATAATACAGGTGAAGAATTTCCTCCTACATGAATACTCTAAACTGATAGATTATTTCTTTTTATACTCCAATATCATTATTGTAGTCTATAATATGCTACTTCTACATACTGATTACATTTTTCTATGCTTATTCCTTTCACCTTTATTTAAAGTTAACTCCTTGAAAAAATTCTGCATCTATCTTATTATTTTCTTTTCCATTCTTATTTCTTGGAAAGTACCTGTCAGATTGGAAATTGTTCATATGTACTGAATAAAACATTAACTTCTTAGTGTCTCATATGCAGAAAAGTAATCCAATCTAAGCAAGATAGTTTTTGAACATAGCAAACCATAGCTCAAATGTTTATTAATTTTCTCTGTGAAATTTTTTTATAGTTTTCATTCTATTTATGTTCAACATCTCTTGTATAATCCATTTTAAAGTATGCTTTGTATAAAGATTCCAAGTGCTCACATAAGGCACAGGTTTGAATCAATGCCACTTTAGCTGTCTGTGAAAAAATGTATTAAAGGCAGATTTCAGTACTTACCAACCCACTGGTAGATGAGCTGACACTGGGAGATAAGATAGAGAATTTGAATACCTGTGGCACTTATCATTAATCTCTTTGAATTGAGTAAACTTCTTTCAGCTCAATTTCACAGACATTCATTTTGCTGAAGTCTTTTATATAGCACATCCCAAGTGAGTGGGATGCCTTATTTTTCATGTGAGGTGATTGTAAATATAATACAAGCCATTATTTGGGAGTTTGTATTAAATGTAATTAAATGAAAAAAAAATGTATTCTAATGTACTGAATGAATTATCAATTTGATAATCACTAATATGATCTATTTTAAATCAGAAATGGAAGATCAGGCCTGGTGCCCCAGACCTCTAAACGTGAGAAACCAGAGGCTGGTGGATCTCTTTGAGTTCAAGATCACCCTAGTCTACATAATAAGTTCCAAGCTAGCTGGGGCTACAGGGAAATCTGTCTCAAAACAAACAAACAAACAAACAAACATTAATAATGAAGAGATGGGGGCTGAAGAGATGGCTCAGAGGTTAAGAGCACAGACTGCTCTTGCACAGGACCCGGGTTTGATTCCCAGCATCCACATGGCAGCTAAGAAGCGTCTTTAGCTCCAGTTCCAGGGGAATCCGATGCCCTCTTCTGACCTCCGCGGCATTGCACGACACGGGTGCACCAACCTACATGCAGACAGTACACTGATACACATAAAAATAAATAAATTAATTTTAAAATAGAATAAACATTAAAAAATAATGAAGACTTTAAAAGCAGTCCAAAATTCCATTTTGAAATGGAATGAGGTAATAAAAAGGCTATAAGCATTATCTTTCAAGTTTTTCTTATAAGAAAAACTTAGGAAAATTAGATAAATCTCTAATAACTCAACTCTGAAAGTGAAGAATAATAAGGAAACATTACATCAAAACCAGTGCTGACTTTAAAACCATCCAAATTGGACTCAGAGAAGCTTAGCCAGGTTTACCAAATGGTGGAGTCATATTTTGAAAAGAAAATCCTGAAATATTATGGTTAATATCTTTATTCCCTTCCTGATGGTGCATTCTGATTCTAGCAATCAGTGCTGATTCTGTGATGAGCACAACCTTAGTCTTTTTTGCTGCCATTAGTCATGATAAACTCCATCTAAGGAATAACAGAAAACCTGGAAAGATTATAAATATGTATTGTTCTTTGCATTCCAGAGACTGGTGTACAACAAATTTCCTTTAACATGATTGTCCCGGGTAGCTTTAGTGTCAACTTGACACACATGGGTTGAGGGAGCCTCAATTGGGGATTGACTCCATTGGACTGGCCTGTGGCCACATCTGTGGAGTATTTTCTTGATTGCTGAGCAATGTGGGAGGGCTCAGGCCACTATGTGTGGTGGCATCCCTGGGCAGGTTGTTGTGTATAGTATAAGAAAGTAGGCTGGGCATGGGCCAGAGGAGAAAGCCAGTAAGAAGCATTCCTCCTTGGCATGTGCCTTAGCTACAGCCTCCAGGTTCCTGCCCTGAGGTCCTGCCTGGAGGTTTCTGAATGATGAACTGTGACCCAGGACATGTGAGCTGAATAAACCCTTTCTTCCTCAAGTTGGTGTCGGTCAGATTGAAGAGAAAACTAGAACAATGAGAAAGACAATATTCTGTAATCACATGAATAATGATGAAAAACTATCTCATAAAATAATCCCAATTATCCTGTATCTCTCTCTCCTCTCCTCTCTCTCTCTCTCCTCATATATATATATATATATATATATTATATATATATATATATATTCACATATATGTGTGTGTGTTTGAAAAACTACACAGAATGCATAGTTTTTCAAAAAAATCATACTTCAAGCTTAGTAACTGCAAATTGTAATTCTGGGATGTCCATCCACGTGGTCTAAATTTTAAAGAGCATTTCACCAGTAAATAATAATAATATGCAATTAAGAACATTATGAGTTAACAATTAGTATTTTCTCTATAACACACACTGTATTGGACTTCACAATAATGATCTTATTAAGTCTTCCCTACAATTGTGTACAGGATGATTATGATTCCCACTTTATCAGTCAGAACAGAGATGGACACACATAAATGACGTGCCTAATTTCATATCTCTGCAATTTGCTTTCTAACAAAACTGATTCAATCTGTTGTGAAGATCTTTAGTCTGAGATGATACTTTTATTGGAATAAAAATATAAGAATTATGTAACAGGGGCTGGAGAGATGGCTCAGCAGTTAAGAGCACTGACTGCTCTTGCAGAAGACCTGGGTTCGATTCCCAGCACCCACATGGCGGCTAAGAACTGTCTTTAATTCCAATTCCAGGGGAATCTGATGCCCTCTTCTGACCTCCGAAGCATTGCACGACATTGGTGCACCAACCTACATGCAGACAATACACTCATACACATAAAAAATAATAAAATAAAACTTTAAAAAGAATTATGTAACAAAGATGACTGTACTATAGATGTGTTATTTCTATGGTTTTATTAAAATTTAACTGGCACATATTCATTCTACATAAGAAGAGTATAATAAGGATATTTTCTTCCAAGCATATGATATCCTTTGACTACTTGGTATATAGTCCTCTTTATTGCCCTTTCTCATAGTCTTCTTATTTCCCTCAATTTTCCTTCTCCTTCTGATTTCAATTATTTTACACACACACACACACACACACACACACACACACACACACAAACCAAACTAGAATACTCTAAACTGATACTTCTTTTTATCGACCTATATCATTATCATATGCTACCTCCACACACTGATTACATTGATTTTTTTCTATGCTTATTTCTTTCACCTTTATTTAACTTTTAACTCCTTGCAAAAACAAGACTCAGCTCTATCATTCATCACTGAGTTAATAGATTAAATATGGGTTATCTACACATTCACATAGACCAGTAAATATGAACATGACAAACATATTCATGAATCTCATTGAAAAGAGACCAGACTCCCAGACTATGCAAGTGTCTTGCCAACCTTCAAGTGGGATCTTTACTTGACTCTTAGCCTTCCAAAATTGTGCCTCTACAATCTTCTAGGTGATGCTAAATTCAATCAAGTTAACAATGAATTTTAACCATCAAACTTTGCCACTCCATAGCATGAGAGGCATAGATAGCGTGCATAAATTAAGTTTAACAAATAGGCTTGTAAAAAGACCCATTAAGGGCTGGAGAGATAGCCTAGAGGTTAAGAGCACCAACTGCTCTTGCAGAGGACCCGGGTTCAATCCCCAGCACCCACATGGAGGCTGAGAACAGTCTGTAACTCTAATTCCAGGAGAACTCCAGTTCCAGGGGAATCTGAGACCCTCTTCTGACCTCCATGGCATTGCACGACACGGGTGCACAAACCTACATGCAGACAGTACATTCATACACATACAAAAATAAATAAAATTTTAAAAAATGAAAAAAGACAGACTATTAGAGACTCTGAATAAATGTGTACATATAAATGTATATATATATATATGTGTGTGTGTGTGTGTGTGTGTGAATATATTAGATATAATATTCACATACATATATATGCATAATTCAGATATTTTTCATTACATAAAGGCATTATATTCGGTGTACTAGTTAATTAACTTGTTACAGCAACATGCTACAGAGTGAGAATCTGTTTGACTGCAAGCAAAGAATGAGCCTTCTCTTAATATTAAAATTCTGATTCATGAAACTGAGATATAAATTCCCTTTCTTTTACCTCTGAAGTCCATGGTATTTTGTTCAGGCAGCTCAGGAAGTATAGTATAGACATTCTACCAAAAAGAAATGCCTAGAGATATAAGCAATTTTGAAACTGAGTAATGGAAGGTGTTGAGAAATGTTGATCTTGATATGAAAGGGTTGGCTCACATTCTTCTGCAGACTGAGAAGTCTAGACCCATGAAAGCAAGAGGGAATGCTAGTCCAACTCCAAAGGTTTAAGAAGGAAGACTTGATCCTACTAATGAAGCACACACAATTAGATATATAGGTATTTAAACAGTACTAATTGTTATGGTAGGTTTCTTTGGTATAGACACAGATGTTTGGATGGTATGTTAATTCATGATTTACATTTTCTTCTGTTAAGTATGGCAGGGTCTTCGTGTGGTTTATAACATCTCCTTACCATTAGAGGATGTAAGCTTGTGGTATCAGGCGTGGGTTATTCCTCCAAGGAGAGAGCTAATAGTCAATTAGATTTGGGATATACAGACATTGGCTGCCACTGCTGCACAGTTATTCCAGGCAGATGAGGTGTAGCTGTGCTGACGGAGGAGTCTTCTTGACTCAAGGAGACCTATTTTTGCTTTATTGGTTTAGTGGCCTTGGTAACACTCTCTTGGCATTCTCCAGAGACCATCTGTATAACTTGCAAGTGCGGTCTCCAACATCTTTCCCTGTTAATCAGGTCTTCAAAAGCAGGGCCTATTCGCCTCTCTTCCTGCAGATATCCCAGTTTGGAGGCAAGGAGCCTTTACTATTTGTGGGGGCTTGATCCCCTGGCCAACATCTCCTTGGTAGAATAACCATTGTTGATGTCAGAGCTCCGTATTAATATATTTTGTTTAAGTGCATAGCTTAAGGAGACTTTAGCATTATATTTGGTTCTGAGTAGAGAACAGTTTCTATGTCCATTAGTCAATTAAAGAAGGCAGTTTTACTGATTTTACAAGAGAATACCTCTATAACAGCTGGCTCCAATCTACAGTTGGAGAACGACCTCGTCATCATCTTATTTCTCCCTAAAGGCTATATATTATACTGTTTAATACCTAAATATCCAATTGCATGCTTTCATTAGTAGGATGAAAGGTTATGCCTGGACAAGCTGGCAGCCCATGAAAGAAAACAGCCAGAACTGAATAGAACCAAGACATCAGCTCCAGAGAAAGTAGATTGTTTTGTTTCTCATCCACCTGTGCCCTTTTTTAAGCCTAGGGAACAATCTGCGGAAGAGGGGCGTGGTAGAATGTAAGGCTTTGATTTGGGGTGAATGGTGAAACTACACAATATAGCTGACGCTCATTTGATCAACTTGATTGAACAACAAGCCCCCCCCCCTGCTGGATGGTGGGACCATGAGCTGTGTGGGTTTGGGCACAACTGCTTGCAAATGTTTTTTTTTTACATGAAGGATGCTTGTACTCACAAATTATCACTTATTGTTGAAAAAATGAAAACAAAACAAAACAAAAAAGCAGAGAAGATGCAGAAAACTACGGCAGAATGCATGATCCGGGATGGGTAGGGGTTGGGGTGGGGGAAAGGAAGGGAAGATGCATGAACTTTATTGGAAAATGATGTATGAAATACACAAAGCATCAATAAAAAAAAAAATGGAAAAAAAAAGTTAAAAAAAAAAAAAAGAAGGAAGACTTGAATCCAAATCTGGGTCAAAGGCTGAAGACAAAATTCATCCCATATGCAAGACAGTCACACAGATGATTTTTTATTCACCTTTTACTAGAATCAGGGCTTTAATGGATTTGAAGACCCCACTTAGAGGAAAGACAGCCTGCTGTAATTAGTGTATGGATTCAAATGTAAATTTCATCCTACAACACTCTCATAGACACACTAGGAATAACATTTAACCAGATTCCTGGACATAGTTATTCTTTAGATGATACACTGACAAATATAACTAATAATCACAGGCGGTACAAATGTGGACAAATGCAGCTAAAGTATCCAAGTTAAATATTTTCTATGGGTTTAGCTCTTGTACTTACTTTCTATCACTGAAAAAAAAAACTTTGTCCTCAAAATCAACTTGAGGATGAAAGCCAACTTTGAATTGTTTTACCCATCCCCATCACAGTGCATCATTGAGGGAATCCAGGGGAGGTAATCAGGGCAGGAACCTGGAGGCAAGAACTGAAGGCAGACATAGAGGATGCTGTTTACTGGCTTGCTGTCTCTGCCCTCTGTTCAGTCTGCTTTCTTACACAACCTGAAGGAAAATCAGCCTGACAAACAACCAAACAAACTAACACATCACATCCACCCACCCTCTCTCCCTTCTCCGGGAGGGAGATATAGCTATCTCAGAACACATGGCTTCTAGCGTTGACATCTGGATCCTTATGAAACCCCTTGCAGAAGATAACTGGTTCCCCTATCAGAACTCCCTCTTTACTCCCCAGATTCTAGAAAACAGTGCAAAACCACCCAAGAAAACACAACTCACTTTCTGGAATTTTATGGGCTCCTATACATTTCAGACCTCTCAAAATACCCATATTAAACCTCCATTCCCCCCAGGAATGTAACTAGTCTTTTGGACCTAATAAAGCTATCTGCATCTGTCGAGGTCGGGTTTGACTTCTTTATCATGTTGCCATTTCATCCCAGATTCTAACACAACCTACAACAGACCACTTACCCAGTGGTGACACTGTCCACAATGTCATCTCCCACGTCACCTACCAATTTATAAAATGCCTCAGTGACATGGGCACAGGGCAAACTAATGGAGACTGTACCTCAACTGGGGTTCCTCCTTCTCAAGATCATCAAGTCGACAACTGAAGCTATCCACCAATGGCAATATCTAAACACCGAATAATATAAAGGAATAGAATGCCATGAGCACGAAGAAGAGTATTTCAAATCGAGGGAAACCTTAGAGCAATATGTAAGATGAAATTGAGATACAGCAGGAGTGTGGTAAGAACACAGTGGATGAATAAGCTAGGACAGAGAGACTGGGGTAAATTTCCTAGAGCCTCTTTGTCTAGAGTTGGAATAGTTATATAGAATTACATTCTCTATAAAACTTCAACCAATAAGGATAACTAAAGAAAATAAAATGTCTTCTGATTCATAAGAAGAAATAACAGAAGAAAAGAAAGAAGGAAGAGAGGGAGGAAGAAAATGGGAGGAAAAGAAAGATTAAAGAACAAGAGGATAGTATGGTGAAAATGAGAATGATTTGAAATGAATTTTTCAGATGAAATCCAGAGAATTTTCAATGGCTATAGATTAAGAACAGAAGAGAAAACAGGTAAGTGAATGCATGAAACCTCTTTTGTTTCCTAGAAAATGCAATTAATTGGTGTTGAGTCTTTTTATTTATAATGTTTAATATGGTAGAAATGACATATAAAGACATTATTAAGGAAATAGTAAGAAGAAAAATGTATACGTTCACTATACTTATAGTTATCCCCTATCCCCCTCACATCTCTTTTCCACTTTTCTTCACTGTCTGCTTCCTTCCCACCACGTCTCCTTTAATATCTCATTGGAATGTTTTAATTGTTTCAAGTGAATCAAATATTTCCTATGAATTTAGTAAGATTGCTGTTATCATTAGATTTATAGGGAGATATATCATGTATGACCCCATGCATGAATCTAAAATTTGGAGAGCTCCACATTGGGGTAAACAATTTATTGGTGCAGATGAAAATAAGATATTTTTCTAGGACAGAAAAAATTATATTTTATTTAAAAATATGCTTTGTAATCTCAAATTCAGAGGTAAAATTGAAGTTTCACCTACTTACCCATGAATATACACACAGACACAGACACAGACACACACACACACGCACGCACACACACACACACACACACACACACACACATACCTCTTTACAGTAGTTCCAACGATATAAAATAATGCTGGGCTAGAAATCCTAAAGAAAATAAAAGAGAGTGTGACTGGAATATGGGGACATATTAATATGCAAGTATTGAGAAGAGAACATGGATTTTCTACTGGAATGTGAAAAAGCATACAAAGACCTACTTTGGTGCTGCAGACAACACCTTAAGTTATTTTTATTGCTGTACACTGATATAGGTCCAGTAAAGGTTCATATAATTGGAAATAAGTTCTGATCCCAAAATTCAGATATATCTTTGAGCAGTTCATGTTAACACAAAACGTCACCTAAAAGAATAATTTAAATTCAACAGGTTAAATATTCAAAACATTTTATGCAGGGATGACAACCAAATAAGTGACCATTAAAATAACACAGCCATTCAGTAGTAGAATATCTGATTTAAAATCCAGAATAATTTTTCATGGCTAGAGAATAAAAGCAGATTGGGAGAGCTCATATATAACTATGCAATGTTGACTTCTTCCTGAAGTTAACATATTATTTTAAGTCCAACAGATTAAGAGTAAGTAACTCAGTATTTAAATTGGGACAAATTTCTTAACTATTCCACTTCTTTTAAGTAAAATCATAGAGCAGGGTTTTATATAATTATAGGACTTCAGAGGAAGGTAGAAATTGAGAGCTTTAGGATTTTCTTGATGGAAAGATTGCTAACTCTTTATGTGCTGGCTTGAGCTAAGGAGAGCCTAAGATGCATGGAAATGCAGTCTCAGAAATATGCACTGCTATCCACGTTTGGAAGTAATCAGTCCACAAGTAAGTTTCTTTGAGATAGGATGTCATAGGAAGGTATGAACTTTGAGATGTATATTAGTTTTCAGAAGACATCTCATGCTATTACTATTATTAATATTTAATGCTACCATAAACAATATGTGATTTTTACTTTAATTTTTATTGAGTATTTACAATTTTAATGCAGTATAACTTTGATGTTATTTAGAGCCCATCCCTTATTTAAACCACAATGCCTCCTATCCAATTTAATGTACTTTCATATATATATATATATATATATGAATGTGTGTTATCTATGTATGTATATATACAAATATAATGTATCTCTATCTATCTATCCTCCATCTATCTACCTATCTATAATGATCTAGAGAGTCTGATTTGTGGCCCCCAACATCCTTCAATATGGATCCATTCATTGAGTACCCCAAACCTAGAATCTATTCCCTCTCCAGCCATGTGTATTTGGCTATGTTTGCAGTAACACTCATGAATTCCTTCCTATTGAGTGGGCCTTAATCCCAACTAGACAGCTCTTGATTATTCCCCAAATAAAAGTTCTACTACTGCACCAATAGCAATAGTTTACTGGAGTAGTCATTCTTGTTTATTAGGCTTTATAGCTGGTTGGGGCCACTGATTGGTTTTCTCCCTTGGTAGCTTATATAGTATCTTCTGATAGCATGAAAGCTAGTCATTGGGGAGGAGGCTTCCAGGTCAAGTCTAGCTACATTGCTCCAAATCTTATTTCCAATGTGTGGCCTGTCTTCAGCAAATAGTGTCTTATCTTCAAGCTCTGGTAGTCAAGGGTTGTGGCAATAATCTGTGTAATTTTGGGAGTCTCTTGGACTACCTTTACCAATAACTTGAAGGTAGGTTTCCCTATTTTTTGTTACATAACCTTTACCTACACATGCCTACATAAATTTATTACATGTGTATTTTTCAGTAGGACTTTGACCTAATACATTTCCTTCTGTTTTTTTTTTTTTTCATGTCCTCCAAGGTTTATTTATCTCTCCTTTCACTCCCTCTGTATAACTCTTCCTACTCCTATCTCCGCACTTACATCAGGTATATACTCACAATTAGGAATTTGAAGATAAGATAACAAATGAAAGAGAATATATGTTGCTTGTTTTCTGAATCTGTGTTACTTGATTGACTCAGTATAACAGTTTCTATTTCCATCCATTTACCTGCAACATTATTTAGTTTTTCTTTTCTGCTGAGTAGAACTACATTGTGAAAAATGTACTACATTTTTATTATTCATTCATCAGCTGAAGGACATTTGGATAATTTCCATTTCTTAACTATTATGAAAAGACTAGCAACAAACATGGTTGTACACCCCTGTAGCAGGATGAGTCTATTTGGTATGTGTCAAGAAGAGGTGTAGCCAGATCATATGGTAGATTTATTTTTACTTTTTTGACTTTTCTGTACTGATTTCCACATTGGATGTTCCAGTTTGCAATCTCACCCACAGTAAATAAGGGTTCCCCCTTCTTTTCCACATCTTTGCCATCATTTGGTATCCTTAGTTCTCTTAATTTTAGTTATTCTGCTTTTATGGTGAAATTGGATCTCCATGTGCAGAAGAATGAAATTAGACCCATCACAATCACCCTGAACAAAAGTCAACTCCAAATCCATTAAAGAACTCAATGGGAAGCCTGAAATACTGAAACTGTTAGAAGATATAGGTAGTATGCTGGATGATATAGGTGCTGGTAAATCTAAAAGAAATACATAGAGATTGAAACACAATTCCTAGTTTGGGGTGACTTCCATGATACAGAAATTTTGAGCAAAGTTTCTTCCCAGTTCCATTGTTTAATGCTAACAACTAGGTAATCCTACCATGTCTCTCATTATCTATTAAAATATCTATATTAGATCTATAATTATGGCCTAAATTAGAGAAATCTTGTTTAGTTTCACACCAGAGGTATCAGTTCATGAAAATTAAATATGTTGATTATTCTTAGTGAAATATCGAAGAGATTTATGAAAACTGTCAGATTTTCCAAATCTTAATCACTACCACACAATCATTGAATTATTCATAATCTGTACTTAGGTGATATGTTGATCTAAAGTACCCTTAGGTGACTTTGATTATGTATGAAATATATTTTACAGTTATTTTTACATGTGGAGATCAACTATGAAGTTAGCATTAACTCTGAAGGTAAATGTGGAATTCCTCTGTGTGGGGAAGGAGAGGAAACTAGCTGGTATGCACTGGTCATCAATTACTAAAATTTATGCTGACTTTGATGCTTACTGAGGAGAAATTTCTATTAGATTACATTTAGTGTGAAAAATTGGACCTTACTACGCTATCTACAGTACCCATGCTTCAGACAAGCTCACAGACCTCTCCATCTGTCAAATATCATGCTCTTTGGTTTGGAACATATTCCTTGGTTTGAAGCATTATGTTTGAACAGATGGAGTGGCCTGTTTGTAGATAAAATTAACAATGCATTTCTGTATATATTAGTTCGTTCGAGTTTTCATATTTTTTTCCCTTGTGGTATTTAAAACACAAATTACATGTGTTGTCTAAAAGAGACCAAGAGAGTTTGAAAATGCTGAGCTTTAGTGACTCAAAATAACTCTGCTGGAATTGCAGCCAACACCAAAGGTTTGAGAAAATGATTCCAAAAATAGGGAAATTTTTGAATACTCTAAAATATATTAAACATAAATGATGCTTACTCCCTAAATCTCTGCAACTGAGTAAATTAGAGCAGTATAGCATCATAAAATGATATCCTTTATTAGCTTTTATTAAAATGCCATTTTCAGATATTGTAGACTGCATTTCCTCTAAAGAAGAAAAATCTGAGACCTTTATTTAATAGGAATATATGATATTAAGTCCTTCAAACTATAAAGCATTGTGCCTATGAAATATATAAACCACAAAAGGCATATTTAACTGTGACCTGATTTTAATTCCCCCATTTCTTTTTGATTTGCAAAATACATATACACAGAAAGTATTAACATTACATATTTTGCACATATATAATACACATGTAAATATATTATCAATAAAATTCCAACTGTTTTGCTATTTTATTTTCTTTACAAAGAAAACATTATGCACCTGTATGTAAGTACAAAGAAATAAGAAAGAATGCTCAAAATTATCTCTTTTTTATATTTTCTTCCTTAGCATTTTAAAAGCCACTTATTTATCTCCCATTAATACTTTAGAATGGTTATGTTATCTTTCATTGTGTTTACATTTTCAGGGTAAATGATACATCATCATTGGTTTCACATTTATTTAATTGTCACTTTTCTAAATATTCTCTGCACTTATATTTTCTTCATTTTCACTTCTGGTCCTCATCAAACCTTTCATTATTTATGAATTGTGGAGAGAGAGAGAGAGAGAGAGAGAGAGAGAGAGAGAGAGAGAGAGATTGACCTAAGTGTGCTCTGTAATTTGTAATTCGGGCACAAGAAATGTCTTACTTATTTAAAGTTTTTACATTAAACTTAAAGATGATTTCAATACCCAGATCCACAAATGATAGAGAACATACATTGCTTCTTTTTTCTGAGTCTGCATTACTTCACATAGTATAACAGTTTCTAGTTCTATCCATTTACCTGTAAATTTCATGATATTGTCTTTTTTACAGCTGAGTAGACGTCCATTGTGTAAATTTACCATATTTGATAATCCACTCATCAGTTAAGGAAAACTTAAGTTGCATCCATTTAGACTGATAAGACTCTACTTAACAGAATGCATGGAATCTGGTTAAGTGGAGTATGGGGGGGGATGCAAATCTAAATTTAATTTAGATTTATTATGTGAAATGAATAAAAACTCAATAAAATTTATTAAAAATAAAATAAATAACTAAAGATTAATTTGTCCCTTAGTTTCCACTCTCTTATAAAATGCAGAATTCCCTTTCTAAAAGACTTAATATCACAATACATATTTATTATATATACATTAGGATATCATTGTGTATGTATATATGTATGTATATGTATAATGGGAGCTACTGATGTCATTTCTTTTGGATATATACCCAATAGTGGGATTACTAGAGCATATGGTTGCTCTATAGCTTTATATGAATTTTTCATGGAACATCTATAATGTTTCTACAAAGGCTTCTCAAATTTACTGAGACTCATAAGTCAGATGCAGAAATAAAAATACTGGATCATCTCACATGCATAGATGACTTATTAGTTTAAAAGTTATAATTTAGGAATGTTTCAAAGTTTATACTAAACACCATGTTTACCAGCTTATAATAACATACTTGCTTGGATGTATTAATTAATCAGTTATATATTTATTTATGAGAATTTTATTCAAGAAAAATTATATCTTCTTTTATAAATACATACAATATTAATTATAAGTTATAATGAAAAATTAGTTTATTAAAAAACCATTTACTAATAATAAATATTTTAACAATTTAATTTTATAAAATATACAGGAAAATATTTTAAATTTTTATTAGCTATCCCTTTACTTCTATATATTTTATATATCACTATAATACCTAGCGAGTGGTTCTTGGTCTTGGAAAAAATCAAGATAATCTGATTTAAACCAACTTGCATTTACCATATTTGAAATGATAAAATACAAAACAAAATGGTCCCCAATTGTTTAAAATACCACGTTTAAGCACCTAGCTGAAGGACCATTCAGAAAGAAATGCAAGAGAAATCAATCCTTGGTTTAAACTTATTCACTAGTAATTTTCTATACCAATATTTATCTCTGACATAATTGACCCTGTGCAGGTCAAAGTGAAAAGATGATACACTACTTTCTTTGTGAAGTATTGATATTATTAATTTTATCAATTGAACACTGAAATTCTGTGATATGCCTTAGAATTTTTTTTTTTTTTTTTTTTTTTTGTTTTGTATTTTTGAGACAGGGTTTCCCTTTTAGTTCCAGCTGTCCTGGAGCTCCCTCTGTAGACCAGGCTGGCCTAGAACTCACAGAGATCTACCTGCCTCTTCCTCCCGAGTGACAGGATTAAAAGTGTGCACCACCACGCCTGGCTGATATGTTTAGATTTAGAAACAAATTATAGAAACAAATTATAATGAATGACATGAAAGTGGAGTTTATAAAAGTAAATATTTTAGTAATAATAACAGATTAGTTAGATAGGATATTAAACCCATAATTTTCTACATAAAGTTATCTATCACTTTATAAGCCTCAAGATATTTTCAAGCCTTTGGAAAAGCATTTCTTCTTGAACTTTTAGTACTTTCCTTTGGTATATATGTAACAACTGTAATACTATTGGTAGTTAGACCTTCATGCATTTTAATTGTTTTGAGGTAGAAATCTGTGTCAAATTTTAACCAAATAATTCACAGCCAGTCAGGGGAAGTAGCTGTACAGTCATTTCAGTGGATGTCTTAGGCATCCATGCTTACAGAGAATGCAAAGAGCATAGATAGCTCTTTGGCAATCAATCCTTGGTGATCAAGCACCCAGACTCCTTCAGTGAGCAAGCCTTTAAAAGATAGAATGTATTATCTAACTTCAGTGATGTACAAAACTCCAGCATTTCACCCCTCTTCTCTAAGATGTGGCATAGACATATTTAATGGTTATACAATTTTGAAGAAGTGTCTCAATGAAACCAGGTAAGCCAAATATAATTTTAGGAAAAGATGATGTGTACTCTCTAGCAAATCACTGTAAAAATGTGAGGTGACAGCCAGGCAGTATGAAGAGGTAAAGATGAGCAGGTGTTGCCCCAATTGTCCAGCTAAGAACCTATTGTCAAATGGTAATTTTTGAAACAGGAAGAGTCAGTTTTCTTTAGCGGTGTAATGCTTGCTCAAACACATTCGACAGTGGGTTCCACAGCAAAGAATATTTGGGCAATACATATTGGACTCAATAGGTTAAAAAACAAAACAAAACAAAACAAAAAAAACAAAAAAACAAAGTGGATGTGGTGGCATATGCCTTTTATCTCAACACTCAGGATGCAGAAGCAGGTGGACCTATGTCAAATTAAGCCTGGCTTAGTCTATATAGCAAATTTTAGGCTAGCAGGGGCTCTAGGGAGAGGCTGTCTCACATTCCCATCCAAAAGGTTAAAAAAAAAAAAGAAGTATACAAATTAGGGCAAGAAGGAGATTAAGGTAGATATTGGAGGGGTTGGAGAAGGGAAAAATGTCATCCAAATACTTTGCATACAATTCTCAAAAATTAATAAATATAAACTTAAAAATCTGAGAAAGTCCACATAAATGACTCAATGATGCAACAAATCATTTAAAACAATAAAAAACAAGATAAAGCAAAGTGAAATACAGTAACAAATGGCAGAGCAGAAATTAATGAAATGAAACCAAAACAATACAAAGAATCAACAAATCTAAGAGGTAGTTCTTTGAAAAGATAATAAAGTTTGATAGACCCTTAGCCCAATTAACCCAAAGAGAAGTGGAGATCTAAATTACCAGTGTCAGTGGAACACCAAATATATTCAGAACATTATCATACTTTACAAACATATGCTTCATTAAGTTAGAAAGCCAAAAAGAAATGAAAAAATCTAGATTCATCTGAATCACCATTTAACTGAGAATAGATCAACAAATTATAGAAATTCATAACTTATAACAAGTGCTAAATAATTTTTAGCAATATATGACATCATATTTGAGTTAGTGAAGTGATTATTATCTGTTTTTACAGTTCCCACAACTGAGTTTCACTAGAATAATGAAGTAGGTTGCCAAAAGATCAAAGAAGCATTGGAGGTGATGCATGAGGCATGATTATTGCTGCCCATTAGAAGGGGCAAAATGATGAGAGAAGAGTCATAGAGAGATCAGTGAGATCAATTGGAGAAGAAGCCTGCTATTAGGTCCAGCCAGTGTAGTGTTCTTTTCATAGTACTGCTTACCTCCAGAAGAAACGTTTATGACATAAGTGCAGAAACATGATGTCATTACTACCCTGATACCATACCTGGTTCTCTCCAGATAGCATACCAATAGCAGGTAATGGTGTAATTGCAGAAGAAAAGTTATCTCAGATTGGTCAGGCCCCTGAAAAATTGGGAGGTTTCCTTCATCAGTATATTCTGTTACTGGTCTACCTGCTCAAATTTCACCAATTCTTTATGTTAACCAGAGCCCTGGGAATGTAGAAGAGCATTTCAGGAAAATGGCATTTAGCTGTCCTGCTCTTTTAAGAGATATTACAGTGGCTATCATATCTATGAGAAAATGAAACCACTGAGTTTTGACATGTTTCAGAACTTTTCCAAAATTACTGCTTGTTATCATAATCAGAATCCAATATCAGTGCTTGTAAATAATACACAGCATAAAGCTTTTATTTTTAATTTTTGAATAGTTTTCTCATTCTTACTATATTTTCCCAATAAAGTATGGGGTTTAAGTTTGTCATCTACATGAATAGAGATGCATAGATATACAAATATAGATATAGATATAGATGAAATCTTGTCCTGAGTAATTGTCTTTACATATTTTTTACATCAGCACAACCCAAAACATTGCCTGCCATTAATAGTGTCACATATCATCGACATGTCTACAAGAGTTTGCTTAAGAAAAGTAGTAAAGAAAGAAAACTGTACTTACAGATGTCAGAGGCAGGAAGACAGCAAAAATATCAAAAGCTGAGATCACAGGGACAAGTGAACCAAGGAAGGTAGGCTGGACTATCTGAATTGATTTATCCACTCTGCAAATCAACTGTTTCCTGAATGTGGAGAAGAGAGATATACAAACCTGAGAAGACATAAAGGGAATATATTTCAAAAGAACCTGGGAAAACTCAAGAATGAGTAGACACCTGTTTCTTAGTGTTGATGTAAGTGAACTATATCCTCATTTGAATCCTTCACATTGTCATATATGGTGCTCACCAATCAATAATACAAGATTCACAGTTAAGAAAAATATAAGAACTTGGGCTGGAAAAATGGCTCAGTTCTTGCAGAGGTCCTAGGTTCCATTCTCAGCACCTACATGGCATGGTGACTAATAAGGCTTTACTACTCCAGCTCCAGTTCTATGGGATCCAACACTCTCTTCTGACCTTCCTAGGCATTGCACAACATAGATGAACCTACTTACACGCAGGTAATAAAGTCATACACATAAAAGAAAAACAATGAAATATTGTTAAAAAGAAAAAGTCTAGGAATTAATCAAGATGATTTATTGGTGGACATGATTGTAAAGACTTTAATGTGATTAAAAAAATACTATATTCAACTTTTCAGAACTGTTCAGTTTGGGACACTCAGCTTCTAGCACAAACCACGTGAAAGTCTGAGCCTCTCTGTGGAGACATGGATCAGGGATTTGGAAGCTGTACCAAGGCCTCAGGCAGCACCTCAGCCCCCTTCTACCCCCAGTGATTTGTGGTGCAGGCATCCCTGTGGGAGCAGAGGTAGTGACTCCGGGGCACAAGGTAACAGAAGAAACCCCAAACTTGCCACTCCACAGCCAACATAGAGGAACAGGCCTTCAACACGGTGAGGAAACACTTAAATTTTGCATCACATTACAAACAACAAATCCACATGCCAAAATCACAACGAAAAATCATGAGAAAAACAAATAAGAAATCCCCATTGAATTCTATCAGTCCTATAGAAGACTCAAACAATGAAATCTCCCTGGAGGTAAACCAGAACACAAATCTTCAAAGAACAATCATAGATAATATACTCAAAGAAATCAAGGAATATAAGGAACAAATCAAAGGGCTAAAGGGAGAGAATGACCAAGTCCAGAAGGAATTGAAAATGCAGAAAAGATCCCACTCTGAAAGGAAAAAGGAAATTGACTACATAGACAAGCAAATCAAAGACATAGAAGGAGAGAATGACAAACTCTAGAAGCAAGTGGAAATACTAAAGAAATCTCAGGCTGTGAAAAAGGAAATCGAACACTCATCTAGTCAACAAGAAAGGATGGGAGAAAGCCTCAGTAACAGAATAGGTGAAGCGGAAAATAGAATATCAAGACTGAAAGATAACATGGAAGAACTAGGATGCTCAAGTAAAGATTATGAAAAATAAAAAAAAAAAACACAAGAGTGGAAAAATCAGGGAATGTGGGAGATCATGAAAAGACCAAACCTCCACATCATAGGTATTTTTAAATGGTTTTCTTACTATATTTCCCAATAAAATATGATAAAAAAATCTCCCAACTGAAAAAACCTCCGGCCCAGATGGATTTATTGCAGAATTCTATAAGACATTTAAAGAAGACCTACAACAATTCCTACTCAAATTATTCAAGAAGATAGAAAAAGAGGGAAATCTCCTAAATTCCTTCTATGATGCCAGCTTTATTCTAATAGCAAAACTAGGCAGAAAGAAATAAAAGCATTCCTGGCACTAAATTAAAGGGATTATACCACAAAACAAAAACATGGGACACTTTAAAAGCAGTCCTTAGAGGGAAAATTATATGGCTAAGTGCCTACATTAAGAAAGTGCATATATAAATGACTTAACACTGCAACTAAAAACATGTGAGAGGCAACCAAAGATGCCAAGAAAAAAGAAAACTATAGATCTATTTCATTAATCAACATAGATGCAAAAATTCTCCACAAAATACTTGCAAACCACATATCGGCACACATTAAAAAATCATCCATACCAGAGTTGCCGAGATGGTTCAACACATATAGATCAATAAGTGTCATAAAGTACATAAATGGACTGAAAGACAAGAACACATGGTTATCTCTATTGATGCAGAAAAGACGTTCAACAAAATTCAACATGCTTGCATGCTTAGAGACCTAGAGAGAATTGGACTGCAGTGAACATTCCTCAACATAATTAAAGCCATATACAACAAACCCACAGCCAACATTATCCTAAATGGGAAAATATTAGAAGCCTTCCCCTCACTGTCAGGAACCTGGCAAGGCTGCCTCCTATGCCTACCCCTTTTCAATATACTGCTTGAAATGCTCACAAGAGCAGTAGGACAAGAATAGGAAATTAAATGAGTACTAATTGGAAAAGAGGAAATCCAACTATCCCTTTTTGCAGATGGCACAATAGTTTATCTAAAGGATGCCAGAAACTCCACCAGAAAACTTGTAGAAATGATACCAAGTGCTGGAGAGGTTGTGGGGAAAGGGGAACACTCATCCATTGCTGGTGGGAATGTAAACTTGTATAGCCACTATGGAAATCAGTGTGGAGAACCCTTAGAAGACTCAAAATGAGCATTCCATTTGACCCAGTCATACCACTCCTGGGTATATACCCACAAGACACATCTTACTGCAAAGATACATGCACAGCTATGTTTATTGCAGCTCTGTTCACAATAGCAAAAAGCTGAATAGCCCGGTGCCCTTCAACTGAGAGTGGATAGAGAAAATGGGTACATGTATAACAATGGAGTTCTATGCCGCAGTAAAGAGGGACAACATCATGAACGTTTGCAGGTAAATGGAGGAGCTTAGAAGATATTATGTTAAGGAAGTAACACAGCCCAGAAAAACAAATGACAAATTGGTGTCCATCATATATGGATGACAGTAGCCAATAACAAGATATAATATTTCTCGTTGGGAGAGGGAAGAATAGTAAAAGAACAAAACAGAAAAGTCTGCATAAGAAAATGGACGAGAAATGGTGAAGCAGGAAGGGGGGAGGGGGTGGGAGAGGGACACGGTGTATATTCAATTAATGCGTAATAAATTGATCGTCAATTCAACTAGTACTACCAGTTTTGGCCTAACAACTGTCTACAGTAAACTGGGTGTCTAGGCTTAGTAAAAGTAATTATGTGTATAGTCAAACAACAGTGGTTTACAGACTCTGATAAAAAGACGGTAATGCAGTCTAAGTATATATAATGGAGATATAAATCTGTTGTCCACAAATGTTTGTTTTACATAAAATAAGTTAGGGCAATACGTTGGGATTGGCACATCACAAAGTTCTCCATAATTTCTCTGTTGTTAAGTACACCTTGTAGCATTCTCTTTAAGATGATTTAAAATAAAAATTAAAGGTTTGCTTTCCCAAGTTAAATCATATATAGTCACCCAAAACAACATGAGTTGATTTTGAAAATGAAATCTGGTGCTTGGGGAATTCCACCCTATTAGTTACGTATAATACAACTGCTTCCTGGAGATTCTGGGTTAAAAAAAGGGGGGTGATGCAGATAGACTTGAAACCCTTTTGTTCAAAAAACTTGCAAGAGTTCAAATCCTAAACATAATTACGGGAAAAGATTTTGTGGGGTCCCATACAAAGACAAAATGTCAACCAACTTAATGGCTGAGAAAGAAAAGATACAGCTTTGCATTGAGTAGGATGAACCAGAAAGTGCCAACTGAAAGTTGACCCTGTCTGAACAGCCTCGAACAGGAAGAACAGCCTCAGTCTGGCTACAACAAATCGAACCCCCTGTGGACTCTACTTTACAACTATTTACATGCAGTCCTCGAACACTCCTTACGCTTCTTAGGTGCTGCAAGGTTTTGCTATATGAAGAGCGGATTTCTTGCCTCCCCCCCACCCCAAGAAAAGGAGAATATGATAATGATGAGGTCATTCTCCACGTAAATTGGACACAACTCTTAATAGAGGAAATCTCTATAAAACCGGTAAAACTCCTCTTTAATTGACTAAATAGACTTAAGAACTGTGAAAAGGATTATTCATCTGTTCGTAACCAAATATAAAACTAAAGTCCCTAAGCTATGCACTTAAGCAAAATAATTGAATACAGGATCGTGACATTCAGCAATGGATTACTCTACAAAGAAATGTTGGCCAGGGGATACCAAGCCCTCACAAAAGGTTAAAGGCTCCTTGCCTCTAAACGGAATAACTGCAAGAAGAGAGGCAATAAGGCCCTGCTGCCAAGACCTGAACGTTAAACATGGGAAAGAAGGTATTGAGACCACACATGCAAGTGTACAGGTGGCCTCTGGAATACCAGAGAGTGTTACCATAAGGCCACTCAAACCAATAAAGCAAATACGGGTTCCTGAGTCAAGCAAGACTCCATCCGTCAGGCAGCCCAGCTACACTCCCGAACACCCCCGCCTTCCGGAAATACTGTGGCAGCAGTGGCAGCCATATGACCTGTAGAGATCCCCAAACCTAATGGGCTATTGGCTCTCTCCTGGAGGAAAAAACATGGCTGATGCCACAAGCTACAATCTCCACAAGGGTTAGGAGATGATTATAAGCCACAGTACATCAACCTGTCATATTTAACAGAAAAAATGTAACTCATAATTAACATATCATCCAAGACATATGTGCCTTACCAAAATAACCTACATAATATTAAATGACTCTAAATCTATAAAAAAAATCTAATTGCTTGTGCTTTCATTAGTAGGATCGAAGGATATTCCTGGACAAACTGTTTCAGCCCATGCAAAGGAAAACAAGCAGATGGCAGAGTCAAGACAACAGCTCCAGAGTAGAGTGGGACTGTTTTGCTTCTCATCCATCTGTGCCCCTTTCCTAAGCTAGGGACATATCTAGGAAGAGGGGGAATGGTAGAACATGTAAGGGCTTCGATTGGGGTGAAGGTAAAACAATGGCAATTAGTCTGGACACTCATTTGATCAACTTGATTGAACATACAACCCTCACCCCTGCTGTGATGGTGGGGCTGTGGGGGTTTGGGCACAACAGCCTGCAAATTGGTTTCATATGAAGGATACTTGTACTCATGGATCATCACTTATAGCTAAAAAATGAAAAAAAAATGAGAGAAAGATGCAGGACAGTTATGGCAAAATGCATGATCTGGGATGGGGTGGG
Source organism: Rhizomys pruinosus (assembly GCA_009823505.1). Lineage (NCBI taxonomy): Eukaryota > Metazoa > Chordata > Mammalia > Rodentia > Spalacidae > Rhizomys > Rhizomys pruinosus. The sequence continues at coordinate 3,032,469 of VZQC01000544.1, read as the reverse complement.
GGTAGGGGGGAAGGGAAAGGGAAATATGCCTGATCTGAATTGGAAAATGATGTATGAAATGCACAAAGCACCAATAAAAAAAAAAAAGAAAAGAAAGAAATGATTAACAGTTTCAGTAAAGTGTTGGGATACAAAATTAAACTAGAGAAATCAGTAGCCTTTTTTTATACAAATAACAAGCAATTGGAGAAGGAATACAAGGAAACTTTCCCATTCACAATAACCTTCAGAAAATAAAATACCTTGAACAATCCTGACCAAAGACATTAAAAATTTCTACAATGAAAATTGAATTCCCAAAGAAGGAGACTGAAGAAGATACCAGGAGATGGAAGGACCTCCCATGGTCATGGATTGGAAGAATTAATATAGTAAAAATGGCCATCCTGCCCAAAGTAATATATAGATTCAATGCAGTCCCAGTTAAAATCCCCGTGAGCTTGCTTACAGACTGTAGTAGCCAGTATGCTGAGAATTACACAGTGCGCCTGTGCAGAGCTTGTCCCTCATCAACCTAACCTGCCCTAGGCAGGTAAAACCATACAAGTAGCTGAGTTGCAGATCTGGGCCCATCACAAGGCTACACAATGACTGCACTAAGAGTAGAGCGGAATGCAAACAGTACATAAACCCTAACCTTGTCCCCAATAAACGAATCTGTGGCAGCTCGCCCTCTGCCTACTTTCACTCGATTCCCAGGGTCTGTCTTGACTCTGCACCTTTCACACCCTGGAAGATTGTCTATATCTGGCACCCAATGTGGTTTTTCAAACCCCCGGTGCTGGCAAGGCACCCCCTTCCTTGATCGGTGAGTAGACCCCCTTTTGTGTTCTTTGTTCTTTCAGCTGTACACTAGGGTGAGCACTCGGCTCCCACCCCCCCCCACAGACCCCTCTCCTCCCTTAACTTTTTCTGCCCTCATGAATAATATTCCTCCCCACATTCTGGGGCCACAGATCACTGCCCTAAAGGCTTTCCTCCAGATCTGTGGCCTTAAAGTGAAATCCCAGGACTTGGATTCATTTGGGAGGAGGCCGTTTTGCATTGCCCCTCCTCACCATAATTGCAAGCCTTAAGGATTCCTTGGTGGAGGATGTTCCACTTGAGCATAACTCGGCCTGACACAAGAACACCAATGAGAAGTTGGCCCTGCCCTGTGTCCCCGACTTTCACCAGGATAAAGAAGGTTTCTCCCCATCCCACCCCCCAAACTCCCTTCAGGTGCCACTGCTAGGGATATTCATTCACCCCCTGCCTATATACCATTGGAGGGGGTCCCTGGAAGCTCTGTCCCACCAGAGGGACTAGAGACATCTCGTTCGGTTGGTTGTGTCTTTTGGGTAAGAAAGAGGTCAATTCTTTTTTTTTTTTTTTTACTTTCATTTTGGTTTTGTTTAAAATCAAGTTTCTGGTCTGGGGCACTCTGTTAGGAGTAACTGGATGCAGTATTGCTCCTTGATCTCAGAGATGGGGGACGTCCTAACTCTCCACTGGTAAAGTGTGAACACGTGGTTCACCTCAGCACTTTGGGAATCCAGGCAAGGGGTCTGGATTTTTGGTTTTGGGACTGACAGGGTGTCGGCTCCGTGTGCGCAGCATTTCCTCTATTTGTGTCTGACTATGTCTTGTGTTTATGGTAACGGTTCTTCTGTGTGTTTAAGCATGTGACTAAGTTTTTGTGTGTTTGCAATTCAGTCATTATAATTGTCTCATGTTGGTTCTGGCAAACAAAGTGGCCACTTCAAGTTTCAATCTTTATGTGCATAGAATCATTCATATTGGCATGCCAGACTAGATACACACATGCAAACTTTAAAAAATGATATTTAAAAATGCATTTAAAGGCCTAAAATTTGGATAATGTAGAGATCTCTAAATTTATTGTCTCGGGGTCTATCAAATGCTTCACAACAGGTGGTAATTTTTATAGGAATTAGCCTCTGAGTTGACTGTTTAACGATCCTATTTTCTAAGATGACATTTTGGTTTGTGTCTGCTTTCAAAAGGGATTGTATGAGGTAACTTGCTTGCTTCGGAATTATACTTTTTTTTTTTTTTTTGGAGACCTTTGTAGGCCAGATTCTGCTTTGCTTTAACATATTAACTAGCCTTCGGAACTGGGAGTGAATTCTTGGACCAGGTTTTGTGGCACACACCATTAATCCCAGTCCTTGGGAGGCTGAGGCAGGCAGTTCTTTGTGAGTTCAAGGTCAGCCCATCTGGTCTGCTTTGGTGAGTTTCCGCCCAGCTGCTAGGCCTATCTCAAAAGACCAAAGATAATTTGCCTCTTGCTAGCTAGTAAAATTTGCATCAGCAGTTAGACAGGAATCGTGGTCTGGCTTTGGAGGGGGTCTTTAGAGCTTGGGGAATTCCTAAGCTTCTGGAGTACCCACATAGCATCATTTCCATCTCTGATAGAGACCAGTTTTGGGGTCTGGCACATGTACCCATTATTCCAGCATTAGGGCTATGGAGGCAAAGGACTGTGAGTTGCAATCCAGCCTAGGTTACATAGTGAGACCCTGTTTTTACTATTATGAAATCACATTCACTAGGTACATAGTTTTTTTTTATGCCAAATTTCTCTTTTATTTATTCAGTTTAACTTTGCATAATAAGTTGTTAAATTATAGCATCATACATGGGACATTTATAGTTTTGTTTAAATAAATAAAATTGGATTTTATATTTGTGGCAATTATGTTTTCCACATTTACATTATAAACAATGAATATACTCTACACACATTTGAGTTTAATTGTAAAAATAGGATTTTAATTATTTCTATAATAACCCTTAGAAATACATATCCACAGCAGATGTAGGTTTGGACATTTGATGTTCTGAGCTTTTTCACATTTTGTTTAATCCTTTCCATCTGAAATACAAACTTCCTATCAATGGTATTGCACATTCCAAGCATAATGGTGTTTGACAGTAAATACACAGTATCATCAAATCACTTATCTCCCCATGCTTCTGCAGTAATATTGAGGGAATCTGAATAAATCACATCTCACGGGGTACAGCTGCTCTCAAACAGCATAACTAATGAATTGCCTTGACTGGAAGAGAGCAAGAAATGTCTTGCATTTATTATCTATGACAGCTGATGGCCCAGTCCTTGATGGGAGTCAGTCACCATGACTAATTACAACCTGAAAAATTATAGCCACACTTTATGCTAATAATTAGTAAACACCTAGCAGCAATTTCTTAGGGAAAAATAAAAACTATTGCAATACCGTCTATATTTTGTGCTGACTTACAGTACTGTGTTTTTGCTTAATTTGATCTTTTTCATCATAATTATAATTATAGTTATCTAGGTATCAGTTTAAAACAGTAATGATATTGTGAATCTCCAGTACAAAGTAATATTGTCAGAGCATAACAATAATTGAAAAGCCAGAATGAAATTAATTAGACTATAAGCTTTTATTTGAATAGTACATATTTGAATTGATATACAAATTCATATTTTGATATTTCCATAATGCCAAAGAGAATTTCAAGTTCATACCTACTGATATTCCTGCTTGACATATGTGTGAGCTGTTTCAAAACATGAGAGTTTAATATTTAATTAGTACATTTGTCTTGACATATATATTTGTAGCCATATAATTCATTTCACAACTAGGTTATACAGCTCAAACATTAAGTATGTAACTGAACAAAATAAAATGACCAGTAATTAATAACTTTCATCTGTAATCATATAAGTTACAAGCACGTTGAGTTTGTAAAACAGAAATCTGTACAGTAGAAAGATATTATTCAACCTCACTATTAACCAAAGAAACATAGATTGAAATTATGGCTAGGAGAGCTGGAACAAAGCCTGTGGTCTTTTATGGTATAAATGAAAATATTATTAACAGTTGTGAAAGATTTTCAGGAATGTTGTTCAGTCATATTATGGTGTCCCTACCAGTGCCCCCCATAATAAGAACTCCTCAAACAACAATTTTATTTCAGTGAACATATATTAAGAAAAAATGAATGTTAAAACCATAAAAGTTATGTCCATGAAAACTATGTGGTAACAAGAAAAAGGCGAGATAAAAATATTTTCATGCATTTCAAAGAAAAGTGTGAATAAAGATTATTGTGTGCTGAATAATGGGCTGTATATTTTCCACTTCTTTTTGTTATCAGATGCTTCATGGTAAACTCATACTTCAGTTTCATAATAAGGTAAGCTTACACCACAATGTGTTAGCATAATTGCTTGCCTTAAAAATCTGTAGTCCTAAAGAGTCATTTATTTCAATGGTCTGGTGCTATCACTACACTATACCTAGGCTGTATAGGAAAGTGTAACTGCTCCTAGACTATGTGCCTATACCCCGTTTAATTATACTGAATTACATAGGAAATTGCAACACATTACAAGTATTTTCATTTATAGACATAGAAGAGATACTGTAAAATATGACATAAACATAAAAAACAGATTCCAGAACAGAAGTTACTCTGCAGGTGAAGGTTGTGTGCACATGAATTCCCCAAACATTGCCCTGTACTAATGTAAAATTTAAAAACACTACACTATGCTACACTTACAAAAATATTTTATCACTCAATAAGAACATACTTTACCATCATTTTTGTGCTTTACAAATTTTAAGTTTTAACTTTCATATTTAGTAACAGATTGAAACAACGCATGCTAAACATTTATAAAATTTTCCTCTTCATTCAACGTTTTTACAAGTTCAATTTTTTTTTGGTCTTTTCAAGAGAGGGTCTCCCTGTAGCCCCAGCTGTTCTGGAACTTGCTCTGTAGACCAGGCTGGCCTCGAACTCACAAAGATCATTTTGCCAAAAATTAAGTCATTAAAAACAAACTTATGGTCTATGAAAGAGCAGGATTATCAATGATACTGTATCCATCTCTACTCTTTGTCTCACACTGAGAGGTCTCAAGGGAGCTGCAATGGTGTGTGTGGACTTGTCATCTATGATTACTGCCTGATTAAATTCCTCTAAAAAATCTGCTTGAAGTGGTTTTACAGTTCACCTTTTCAAAATAAATGAGAATTTCTCTCAAACAATGATAAAAATGAAATAATCATAAAAGAAACATAGTCATTTTATCATTATCAATTATGTTCCATACATAATTGTAAGTGATATAATTTAATTCCACTATCAAGACAAGTTTGCTTATATGGGCCTACTGCAAACACATGAGTAATATATTGTGCTATATAATTACAATAGGTATGTGTTTAATGTATAGAAAATTTTCGGTGCAAGCCAGTAAGCAGTGTTCCTCCATGGCCTGTGCTTCAGCTCCTGCCTCCAGGTTCCTGTCCTGAGTTCCTGCCTTGGACTCCCTGAGTGATGAACTGTAACCCAGGAGATGCATTTCTGGGAAAAGCCAGCTTCCGTTTGCACTGGTCTTCACGACGACCGTTTCTCTTCATTTATTTCATTGTATAGTGCGTCTATGAAGCTTATCTACATTGCCTGCTCCTACGCCACAGTCTACCTGATCTACATAAAATTTAAGGCCACCTATGATGGAAATCACTATTCCTTTCGAGTAGAGTTCCTGGTGGTCCCTGTGGGAGGCCTCTCCTTCCTGGTCAATCATGACTTCTCCCCCCTTGAGAGCCTCTGGACCTTCTCCATCTACCTGGAGTCAGTGGCCATCCTCCCGCAGCTCTTTATGATCAGCAAGACTGGGGAGGCCGAGACCATCACCACTCACTACCTGTTCTTCCTGGGCCTCTACCGCCCCTTGTACCTGGTCAACTGGATCTGGCGCTTCTATTTCGAGGGTTTCTTTGATGTCATTGCTGTGGTGGCCAGTGTTGTCCAGACTGTTCTCTACTGCGACTTATTCTACCTGTACATTACAAAAGTCCTCAAGGGAAAGAAGCTTAGTTTGCCAGCGTAAGTGCCAAAGCAGTCCATCAGTAGCCTCTGTCCCTCAGGGTGCTTAGAGAGAATTCTTACCACAGCAAGGCGCAGGATGCTCAAGGAGAGAAGCAGAAACATCACTCTTGTGTTGCAGCCAGTCATCAGCGCTCTGCGAGAGCGCGAGGACAAGACCTGAGGCTTGTTTACTGCATCCTGCTTATCTTTTTTTATTACTGTGTACAAAGATTTTTTTACACAAAGAAACTTAATACTGTATTAATAAATTCAGTGTGTAGAATTGGGGTAGTTTCCAAAGCGACGATTTTGTGCAGAATAAGTACAAACATTTTTATTTTGAGAAAATTCATTGAGATGGACAATTCTTTGTGTCTACAATGAAACCAAACTCTTTACAGTTGGTAGATTATGTCAAATGTCTATCAGACTTCCATTCCATTCTATTTATTTTATTTTATGGCAAAAGATGTGTTGCATTTGTTGAAATCTGAGACACTATGTTCCATTTGGGTTTTCTGTCCACATTTGTCCCCACCCACTGTGGACGTCACAGTACGTTTTAAGATTGAAGTAGGGCTGACTGACAAGTTGACTTCTATAGTTCTTATTACCCAAATCTCAAGGTTCCCAGTGTACTGAGGGTCACCAAAGGTGCCTGCCCTCCCCTGCAGCTTGAGACTGTCTGAGGGTGCTGATACCTCCCTGTGCAAACATTCTGGGCTACCTGCCTGCCTTCTGGGCGTGGTAGGGTGCGGTGATTATTCTGGATGTAGGACTCTTTTCCTCTGAGGAATGGAACATGTAGCTACCTGTCACTTTCATTCACAAATCCGAAGAATCACTACAACCATGTCAGGTTTTTTTCATACCACTTTTGAGATAAAATGATTGACAATCTTTTTAATTGGCAGCAACCAATTACCATTCCTTACATTCTATTTGTGTGTGTTTTTTTTTAAAACTGAGTTCTTGCATGATCTATCTTGTATTACCATCCTAAATAAAAAGAAAATTTTCAGCCACATGGGAACCTTGGAGACTACCTTAACATACACACGGTCCATCCCTGACTGAGATGCTATTAGTGGGATATGACTGCATATGTTTGATTCTTTGCTAGTTATTAACACTCTTCTCTCCTCTTCCCTTTCTCCTCTTTCTTCATTTCCTTTCTTTCTCACTCTTCCTTCCCCTCCTCCTTGCTTCTCTCTCTCTCTCTCTCTCTCTCTCTCTCTCTCTCTCTCTCTCTCTCTCTCTCTCTCTCTCTTCCTGATGGACATGATGCCAGAATCCTCTTTTGCCTTATGCTTCTATCAACCAGATAGTCTTCCTGATCTCAGGCCCAAAGCAATGGATATAGCTTTCATTGGATTGAAATCTTTGAATCAACAAGCCAAAATACAAATTTTCCTAGCATGTTGGCACATTCATTTAAGCCTGGCCCTGGGGAAGCAGATGCAGAAGGATCTCTGTGAGACTGAGGCCAGCTGGGGTGGTCTATAAAGGGAGTTCCAGGTCAGTTGTGGCTACAGAGTGAGACGCTCAATTTTTTTCTTCTGTTTACTTGTGTCTCTCTAATCATGAAAACAAAAGCTAAGAGTAAATTGGTAGATAGAAAAATAGTTCTTCTGTGACTCATCAGAACAATATTGTTCAGAAGCATTTGGAGTTGGTTTTAGGAAACATATGGAAACGTTTGGAGATGAGGGCTGGAGAAGGTAATGGGAAATTCTGGTAGGAGTTAAGACCAGAATTCTGAAAGGAATATGAAAAATAAAGATGCTCATTATGCTTCAGATTGGACTGCAGTATCTATTGGGAATTGAGGTACTGGTTATGGATGTTATATTCTAGCCATAAATAAAACATGTCTACATTTTTCTCCAAATCTAAAATCTTGCAGGAGTCTTTGTATAAGTTTTAGATAATATAATGTGATAAAGGAAAATTTAAGGCGGCTCCACAAAACGTTACATGGCTATTCATTGATAATCGCTTTTAATGAGGTTTACAATGAAAATTGGGGAAAAAGAAAAACTGAATGTAAAGTGTGGGGATGCCTTTTACAATATGGACATGCTTTGGCTTGCTTATAATCTAAACAAGCTCACTGAACCATGTGCTTCAAGAGGGTTCCCAGGGCTATGAATTACGGAGCACAGTTCCAAGAGAAATTTGAAGGAATAGTCTCTAAGCAGTTTGGCTCTGCTCTTGGACTTAAAAATAGATTTTAAGATTTAGGCTGTCTTTTCTTAAGGCATGGCATAATGTGGTGACATACCACACTAGGGAATTCAAAATGTGTGCTTTGGTTAAAAAAAAAGTCTGTGTGAAGTTAGTACTGATGAACCTGTGGTTTCTGAAGAAATTATCATTAAACACAAGATAAGCATGTTGCACAAGGAGAACAAGAGTCTTGAGAACACATCAGCAATCAACAAAATTCTGTGCTTATTACAAGCTCAGAATTTAAAAGATTGATTCATTTAGAAAAAAGTCTCCAAAAGGTAGTTCAGTATATAGTGTTTTCACAGGGCTGCCTACAAAGTTGTTTCTCCAGGAATAATTTCATCATACTCAGCTTCTAAATGGCTGTTGTAGTGGTCCAAGTAGGTACACTTTGTCTAGCTGGTGGCTAGACTTGGCTATCATCCACATGATGATATTGTAGAGACCTGTGAAAAGCAAGTTTTGCAGATCGTGGACACTTCAACCTAGAGTTCAAAGAGAAGCAATATAGACAAGGAACTATTGGCAACTGATCATCGTGTGGTAAGGGAGAGTTGATATTCCTTAAATGAGGGACTCAAGGTGGGCTTACTCAATTCCAGTGGATGAACTTGCACTGAGGGGCATCTGGGTGCAAATGCTTGACTGGTAGGTTTTAACATGTGTTACAGAATGCATGAAATCATAACCCAGTGGGGAGGTTATGGGGGGTGCAGATGGGTGAGGGGTTTAAACCTGATTAAGAACTATTATATGAAGTACACAAAAACTCAATAAAAATACGTGTTAAAAAAGAATGCAGACCCTTAGCATAACCCTGAGAAAGAGATTTGTGGGTCCTTGAGATTAAGACAAATATGTAATCAGGATCTTAGCAAATTGATATTCTAGGAACGCTGAATATTTGTTAAGTTGAGCTACAGGTAGCATGGAGAGCCAGGAGAGACATTTCTCAAAGTTATTTGGGGAGGAACCAGTGGAATTCATCATTCGTTGCCTACCTAGATGCTGGAAATGAAACCACAGGATTTGATGCTTGACCAGTTTATTGGTTAAGTATTAGCCATTTTGCATTATGAACTTTGCAGGTAAATGAATGGAGCTCGAAACCATTATGCTGAGTGAAGTAACACAGCCCCAGAAAAGCAAATGGTGAATTCCCTTGTTTGTGAATGCTAACACCAAATCCTCCAGATGAAAGGCAATCTGAACAACATTATTGTTATATTTCTGTTTATCTGAAAGCAACTATGTTGTTATAATGTGAATTTCTCAATGGGATCTAAAATCCACCCATCACTTATTTTCAGACTTTGTAATTACTGTATATGGGTGGAGAGTATGTATCCATATTTTAGAGTAATGTAAAATTAAATGAGGAAAATGTGAATTCTTTTTCATAAAAAAAAAAGACTGAGAGAAACATGCAGGGCAGTTATGGCAGAATGCATGATATGGGGTGAGGTAGGGGGGAAGGAAAGGGGAATATGCCTGAACTGAATTGAAAATTGATGTCTGAAATACACAAAACATCAATAAAAACACACACACAAAAAGAATTGGCCCTTAAAAAATGTGAATCCTGAAATATGATTTGGAAATTACATACAGTTTATTTCCAAATGGCATGATTTTAGTTCATGTGTGACACATATAAATGAATATGTTGAAATAATATGAATTGAAGGGAACAACAACAACAAAATAACTGGGACAGGGAACTGACTGAAGCAGTAGAGTTCTTCCTCCCCCAAAATAAATCTGCTTTGAAAAAACTGAAAAGACAGAAGGGGAAATAGGACATTCATGGCAGACTGCATGTATTTGGGAGGGGAGGGGGGCATCGAGGGGGAAATGAGTCTGGATTGAACTGAGAAGGGATGTATGAAATGCACAAAACTGCAATTAAAGATTTTAAAAAAAGAAAATAAAGGAAAACATCAAGAAAAAGAAAAAAGAATTGGCCCTTTCTTCCTGGTTTCCTATATACCCTGTTTGAATGGGGGCCTTTATCTTTACCTTTGTATGCTAGAAATACATTTTAGATATTACAGGACCTCACAGCTAAGAGTTGACTTGAGTCTCAAAGAAGACTTTGAAATTGAACTTTTGAGCAATACAAGAACTGTTAAGACCACAGTGTTTTGAAGGATGTAGTGGATGAATTTTACAGTATAAGATGGGCGTGCCTCTTTGGTAAGGCAGGGATAGAATGGTATATTTGGTAAGAAATATTTCCCCAAAAGTCTAATGTATTGAAAACTTGGTCCTGGTGGATTGGATCACTGATGTGTGATTGAATTATGAGGTTACCGACCTCATCTATGGATTGATGTAGTTATGGATTCTGCATCAGATATTAATAGCAGGTGATGGAAGCATTCAGATGTAGTTGGAAGAAGTATGAACACACTGAACATGTGTCTTCGGGGGGGGCTGCATTTTTCTCTGAGAACACCTTCTCACTCTTTTCTGGATGTCCTGACAAGAAGCCTTGCCTACCTTTTCTTGGGACATGATCTCTCTCACCATGGGTAAAAAATACAGTCACCCAGAATAGGAAATATAACCTTATATACTATGAGAAAAAATAAATCTTTCCTTCTCTAAATTGTTCTAATATTATTTCTGTCACTGTGATCTAATATCCAACAAAAACAAACTTAGTCAAGAAAAAGGTTTTCTTCCGATGCCATATTATAGCCTATCTCGACAAGGAAATCAAGGCAGAAGCTTAAGCCATCACATTAAAGGGCAGAGAAACAATAAACACATGGATCCTTGCTTCCTTTCAGCTAGGTTTCTTTCTTCTCTCTTAGAGTATTCAAGATATCCCGCCCAGGGAATGATGCCATACACAATGAGCTGGGCCCTCCTAAGTCAATTTATAATCAAGACAATCCCCAGATCCATGCCCAGAGCCACTTCTGATCTAGACAATTCCTTCAATGAGGCTCCCTTTCCAAGTCATTCTAGGATGTCAAGTTGACAGTTACAACTAACTTCAGATTTGTGTTTTCAGATATTTTGTCACATTAAGGAAAATTTAGCTGATATTCCACCTCTCTGTTTTCCCTTATTGAGAATTAACTGATAATGAAATATTACTTCTTTCAGAATCATCAAACTGACTGTGAAAAGAAATATACATAAATTGAGTGCACAGAGCTTAGATCGGGGATTTCCCAGGACCACCTGAAGCACACAGTACCAGGGCACAGACTAAACAGGCATATTCCCCCCCAACTGGAATTGCTGAGGGAGTGTCCAAGTGGATTATTTTGAGAACCTTCAGAACAGAAAGGGAAGAGTGAGTTAAACTTCCAATAGAAAGCCTAAAACTTAGACAAGTCAACACTCCATAAACAAGGAGAAAGCAAATCAATCAAACAAACAAAAAAACAAACAAACAGTGAAGGCATCTTTAGAAGGCAAGCAAAGCAAGCTTTCAACAGAGTGAAGAGGAATTTGGGATTCACATTAGAATATAGGCAAAGAGAAAAGCGCATGCCAGAGACACGCCTAAGGGACAACATGGGAAAGGTGCAGGATAATCCCACACCAGGCTTTACCAACACTGTGGGAGATTCCTACAGTGGGATCCCCCTGGGGATGGCCCAGGACACAGATCTTAGAGCAACAATTTCAGACATATTCAAAGAAATCAAAGAATATAAAGGACAAATCAGAGAACTAAGGGCAGAGAATGAAAAACTCAAGAAGGACCTAGAGAGAGAGATTGACAAACGGTAAAAAGAACTAGAGGGAGAAAAAGACAAATTCCAAAAGGAAGTGGAAACACTGAAAAGATCCCATGTTGAAATAAAAAAGGGAACCGACCAGCAAAGCAAAGAGCTACAGGAAGAGATTGAGAGCTCCAGAAGGAAGTGGAAATACTAAAGAAATTGAAAGATGAAATGAAAAAGGAAATTGAACACTCATCCAATCATGAGGAAAGGAATGGAAAAAGCCTCAGAAGTAGAATGGAGGAAGCAGAACAAAGAATATCAGACCAGGAAGATAATAACACAGAACAACTAAAAACCTCAAGTAAAGATTATGAAATATTTATTATTTTTTGTTTATTTTTTAAGGGATTCTACAATATAAGAGCACAGTTGTTTTCAGATCACATTAATGTTGCTCATTTTGCCATACAATTAAGTAATTGGTGCTAGCATCCACAGATGAGGGATACCATTCCTCGTTTTTTGTTGTTGTTGTTGTTGTTTTCTGGGACTGTTACTTCACTCATCATGATAGCTTCTAGCTCCATCCATTTACCTGCAAAATTCATAATGTCATCTTTCTTTACTGCTGTGTAAACTCCATTTTGTAGATATACCACATTTCCTCTGTCTACTCCTCAGTTGAGGGGCACGTGGGCTGGTTCTAGCACCTTGCTATTTTGAAGAGAGTTGCAACAAACATGGCTGTGCATGTATCTCTCCGGTAAAATGAGTCTTGTGGGTACATACCCAGGAGTGGTATGGCTGGGTCAGGTGGCAAGTTCATTCCAAGTCTTCCAAGGGTTCTCCACACTGCTTTCCACAGTGGCTGTTTGAGTTTACATTCCCACCAGCAGTGAATGAGTGTTCCCCTTTTCCCACAACCTCTCCAGCACTTTGTATCATTTGCTTTCTTAATCCTAGCCAGACATATTGGAGTGAGATGATACCTTAAAGTGGTTTTAATTTGCATTTCCTTAATTAGTGACATTGAGCACTTTTTAAGATGTTTCTCAGCCATCTGTAATTCCTTACTTGTGAAGTCTCTGTTCAACTCTTTGTTCCATCTTTTGAGTGGGTCATTTGTTTTCTTTCTTCTTTGTTTTTTGAGTAGTTTATATATTCTGGAAATCAATGGATGGTCAGATGTATCTGACGTGAAGGTTTCCTCCAACTCTGTGGGTTTTCTCTTCACTTCCTTGACTGTTTCTTTTTATGTACAGAAGCCTTTGAGTTTAATGAGGTCCCATTTGTCAATTGTTGACCTTAATTCTTGCTCAGCTGCTGTCTGATTTAGGAAGGGTTTTCCTACGCCTATGTCTTGTAGGCCAACTTTTTCTTCTCTTGCCTTCAGAGTTTGGGATTTCACGTTGAGGTCTTTGATCCATCTGGAGTTGACTTTTGTAAAGGGTGAGAGGTAGGGGTTTAATTTCATTCTTCTACAAGTGGTGATCCAGTTTTGCAAATACCACTTGCTGAAGATGCTGTCTTTACTCCATCTTGTCTTCTTGGCCCCCTTATCAAATATGAAATGGGTGAAATTGTATGTGCTCAAGTTTGGATATTCAGTTTTGTTCCATTGGTCAACAGGTCTGTTCTTGTGCCAGCACTAAGCTGTTTTTATGACTATAGCCCTGTAGTATAATTTAAGTCTAGTATAGAGATCGCCCCTGTATTGTTCTTTTCACTCAGGTTTGTTTTAGCTATTTGGAGTTTTTTGTTTTTCCAAATGAAATTAAGGACTTTTTTTCCAAGCTTGTGAAGAAGCTCTTGGGTATTTTAATTGGGATTGCATTAAATCTGTACAAGAGTTTGGGTAGAAAGGACATATTTACTATATTAATTTTCCCAATCCATGAGCATGGGATGTTTTTCCATCTTCTGATATCATCTTCAATTTCTTTCTTCAGGGGTTTAAAACTTTTTTTTAGAGATCTTAGGTTTCCTAGTTTAGGTTTATTCCTAAGTATTTTATTGTTTTTGAGGCTATTGTGAGTGGGAAGGTTTGCTTGTATTCCTTCTTCAGTTGCTTGTTTTTGGCGTAAAGAAAGGCTACTAATTTTTCTTGGTTAATTTTGTATCCTGCCACATTACTGAAGGTTTTAACCATTCTTAGGAGTTTTCCGGTGGAGTTTTTAGCATCCCTTAAGTAAACAATCATATCATCAGAAAAAAGGGATAGCTTGACTTCCTCTTTTCCAATTAGTACCCCTTTAATTTCCTTTTCTTGCTTTATTACCCTAGCAAGTGTCTCAAACAATTTATTAAAGAGGAGTGGTGACAGGGGGCAGCGTTGCTGAGTTCCTACCTTTAAAGGGAATGCTTCTGTCATTTCCCCATTTAGGATAATATTGGCTGTAGGTTGCCTGTATATGGCTTTGATTACATTAAAGAATGTTCCCTCCAATCCAATTCCCTCTAGGACTTTAAGCATGAAGGGATGCTGGATTTTGTCAAAGGCTTTTTCTGCATCAGTTAAGATGATCTGAACATATGGTTTTTGTCTTTCCGTCCAGTTATATGTTTTATGATATGTATTGATTTTCATATCTTGAACCATCCCTGCATCTTTGGTATGAATCCAGCTTGGTCATGATGGATGATCTTCTTGATGTGGGTCTGTATGCAGTTTGCAAGTATTTTATTGAGAATTTTTGCATCTGTATTCATTAATGAGATGGGTCTATGGTTCTCATTTTTTGGTTGTATCTTTACCTGTTTTTGGTATTAGAGTGATGCTGGCTTCATAGAAGGAATATGGGAGAGTTCCTTCTGTTTGTATCCTTGTGAACAATTTGAATAATAATGGCTGTAAGTCTTTTTGAAATGTTTTATACAATTCTGCTGTGAAATCATCTGAGCCTGGGCTTTTTTATTTGGGAAGTTTTTTTGTTACATTTTCGATTTCCTCACAAGTTATGGATCTGTTTAAACTGGCAATCTCTTCTTGATTAAGCTTACTTGATTCCCAGGATTTCAGATATTCATCTATTTCTCCTAGGTTTTCAAACTCAGTAGAGTTTAGGTTTTTGTAGTAGTCCAATCTGATTGCCTGGATCTTTTCACTGTCTATTGAGATATTTCCACTTTCATCACAGATTCTATTGATTTGGAGTTGTTCCTTCTTTCTTTTGGTTAACTGGGCTAGAAGTCTGTCTATCTTGTTTATTCTCTCAAAGAATCAACTTTTGGATTCATTGATTTTTTTGTATTGTTTTCTTTGTTTCTATTTCATTGATTTCTGCACTGATTTTTGTTATTTCTTCCAGTCTGTTGCATTTAGGGTTCATTTGTTGTCTCTCAAGTGTTTTTAGCTGCAGCATTAGATCCTTCACTTGTACTCTTTCTGTTTTTCTAATGTAGGCACCAGGGCTATGAACATAACTTGTAGGACTGCTTTTAAAGTAATAGGGTTTTTTGTGTTGTATTATCACTGTCATTCAGTTCCAGGAATGATTTTATTCCATTCTTTATCTCTTCCTTGACCCATTCATTATTCAGGAGTGTGTTGTTTAGTCTCCATGTGTTCTGGTAGATAGCAGGGCTTATCCTGGTGTTGATATTGAGCTTTATTGTACTGTGGTCTGATAGAATGCATAAATTTATTTCACTCTTTTTGTATTTGTGGCGGTTTCTTCTGTGTCCCAGTATGTGGTCAATTTTGGAGAACGTTCCATTGCATGCTGAGTAGAAAATGTATTCTCTGTTATTAGGGTGGAATAATCAGTAGACGTATGTGAGGTCCATTTGGTGTATCATATCATTCAGTTCATATGTCTCTCTGTTTATTCTTTGTCCAGTTAACCTGTCCAATGGGCTCAGTGGGGTATTGAAGTCCCCTACTATGAGTGTACTGGAGTTAATCTGTGCCTTGAGGTCCTAGAGAATTGTCTTTATAAAGTTTGGTGCACCAGAGTTTGGTGCATATATATTCATGATTGTGAAATCTTCATGGTCAATAATTGCTCTGATAAAAATGTAATGGCCTTGTATTAGTCAGGGTTCTCTGAAGAAACAGAATCAATAGGACGAATATATAGCTATATACAAATTTATTGACTTGCTCACATGACAGAGTTCCAGGAGGCCGATAATAGCGGCCCCACATTGGAGAGGCTGAGAATCCAGGGAACTACTGAGTCCACAAGGCTGGATTTCTGAGTAGTCCCAATCTGGTGCTGAAGGCCCCATGGATTCCAGGAGATCTACTGGTCTCAGTACACGATGGGATCTGAAGGGTTGTTCACAGCAGCAAGACAAACTCACCATTGTGAGAGAGGCAAGCCAGAGGACAAAAAGGGATGAGGTCCCTCTGCCTTTCATAATGCCTGTCAACAGAAGATAATGCCCACATTTGGGTTGGGACATCTGGATTGAGGTACTCCAATCCAAACATCCTTTTTCTTTTAATTGTTTATCCTTAGTCCAGTCAAGTTGACACCCAGGATTAACCATCACAAGTCTACCCCTTGTCAACTTGACACCCAATAAATAGCCTCTCCTTATGCTGTGCTTAAATGTCAATTGCAAACAATGGGGAGGTCATAATTCTACCTAACATGCTATGAGTGCCCCATGTGCAATCACAAAGCATTATATATTAGAGTAGGTGGTAATGTCCTTGAGGAACACTTAGTCCTTCAGTATCTAATAACCTAAATATGACAACACTTATCTCAGTTGCACATTCAAAAGGGAACCACACAAGTATCTGCTTAACGTATGTATATATATTAACAAGTACATTCTTAACCATATAGGACAAAAGTTAATATCTATTATAATCCACATTTTTGCAACTGGTCCCGTGGCCTCAGCTGATACTTATGACTACCTTCTTCTACTATCCATTCTGTATTTCCTCCACTATCAGCAAGCACCTCTGCAGGTCTTGGCTCTTTCCCTGGAGGAGTGACCCATACCTTCATCCCTGAAGGGTCTGGGACATTTGATGTCCTGTCTGGTTTGGGTTGTTGGAGTTTCCCATTGACCTTAATCATAGGATATGTTAGCACCAGAAGGCACCCTACAGCATCTCCTGCCTTCCAGACATAATCTTCCTTGCCCCCATTGTGGAGAAAAAGTCCAATTTCCCCCGGGTATTCTGGATCAATCACTCCTCCTACTACTGTTATTCCTTCCTTAGCCTGTTGGTGTAAGGGCAGTAGAAGCCCAAAGTGGCCAGGGGGAAATCTTAGCTTCCAGTTCAATGGAAGGTTTGCTGTATCTCCTAGCAAAAGCACTCCTCCCTTTGGAGCCAAAACTTCTAGACCAGCAGAATGCAAGGTCATGGGTACAGTAAGCAAAAATTTTCCTACTGGGTCACTACGGGTGATAGTGAGTGGAATCACTCCCAATTCCACCCCTTGGTTCCTGGACCCATGAATTCAGGCTATAGGAGAAACAGTGGCATATACTGGGAGCTGATCCAAAGCATATACTGCCTGCTGGAGAACCTTGCCCCAGCCCTCCAGGGTATTGCTACCTAATTGGCACTGTAACTGTTTCTTCAAGAGACCATTCCATTGTTCTATCAAGCCAGCTGCTTCTGGGTGGTGGAACATGGTAAGACCAGTGGATACCGTGACAATGGCCCACTGTCACACTTCTTTGACTGTGAAGTGAGTTCCTTGGTCAGAAGTGATGCTGTGAGGAATAACGTGATGGTGGATAAGGCATTCCGTAAGTCCCTGGTTGGTAGTTTTGGCAGAAGCATTACGTGCAGGAAAGGCAAATCCATAACCAGAATAAGTATCTATTCCAGTAAGGACAAAGCACTGTCCCCTCCATGATGGAAGTGGTCCAATGTAGTAAACCTGCCACCAGGTTGCTGGCTGGTCACCCCGGGGAATAGTGCCATATCAGGGGCTCAATGTTGTTCTCTGCTGTTGGCAAATCTGGCACTCAGCAGCAGCTGAAGCCAGATCAGCTTTGGTGAGTTGAAGTCCATGCCGTCAAGCCCATGCATAACCTCCATCTCTGCCACCATGACCACTTTGTTCATGGGCCCATTGAGAAACAACTGAGACAGCTGGAGAAAGAGGCTGACTATCCACAGAATGAGTCATCCGATCTACTTGATTACTAAACTCATCCTCTGCTGAGATCACCTTTTGATAAGAATTTACATGAGACACAAGTATCTTCACATCCTTTGACCATTCAGAGAGCTCTATCCACATACTTCTTCCCCAAATGTCTTTCTCACTAAGGTCAGATCTGTCACAGCAATTCCCCACTCCTGGTACCAGAATCTGTATTATTCAGGGTTCTCTGAAGAAACAGAATCCACAGGACAAATATAAAGCTATATACAAATTTATTGATTTCCTCACATGACAGAGCTCAAGGAGTCCAACAATAGTCACACTGCACTAGAGAGGCTGAGAATCCAGAGAACTGTTCAGTCCACAAGTCTGGATGTTTCAGTAGACCCAATCTGGTGCTGAAGGCCCCCGATGGATTCCAGGAGATCTGCTGGTCTCAGTAAATCCTGGGATCTGAAGGGTTGATCACAGCAGCAAGACAAACTCACCAGTGAGAGGCAAGCCACAGGAAAAAAGGGACCAGCTCCCTCTGCCATGGCCTTTTATACTGCCTGCCAGCAGAAGGTAACACCCACATTTGGGGTGGGCCATCCAGCTTGAGGTAGTCTAATCTGAAGATCCTTTGCCTCTTATTTGTTCATCCTTAGTCCGGTCAAGTTGACACCCAGGATTAACCATCTCTTTGTTTCTTCTGATTTCTTTTACTTTGAAATCTATTTTGTCTGATATTAAAATAGCAACACTTGCTTTCTTTTTGGTACAATTTGCTTGGAATATTTTTTTTCCATCCTTTCGCTTTTAGGTGGTGCCTATCCTTGAAGGTAAGATGTGTTTCTTGTAGACAGCATATAGATGGGTTCCATTTCCTAATCCAATCTCCCAGTCTATGTCTTTTGATTGGGGAGTTTAACCCATTAATATTTAAGGTTATTACTGAAAGATGTGTGTTACTTCCTTTTGCCTTATTATCCATTTGCAGTTTTGGTCTAGGTTTCTACTTCTGCAGTTATGCTTTTATCAATTCTCTTTCTAGTTGCCTAGGGATAGTTGTTCTTTTATTCTGTCCTTTGAATTGCTTTCAAGTATTCTCTGAAGGGTTGGTTTTCCGGACATAAATTCTATCATCTTGTTTATGTCCAGGAAGATTTTTCTCTCTCCTTTAACTATAATTGACATTTTTGCTGGGTATAGTAACCTGTGTTGGCATCTAAATTCCTTTAACACTGGGAATGCTTTGCTCCACGTTCTTCTTGCTTTCATAGTTTGCACTGAGAAGTCAGTTGTAATTCTGATGGGTTTTGCCTTATATGTATGTATTAGTCACTTTTCTGTTGCTGTGATAAAGCACCATGACCAAGGAACTTATAAAAGGAAGAATTTATTTGAGTGTATGATTGGCAGTTCCGGGGAATTAGAGTCCATTGTGGCGGGAGGCGTGGAGGCTGGATCTGGAGCAGAAAACCGAGGGACACATCTCGCAAAGAGCACAGGAAGCAGAGAGAGGGCGACTGTAGACCATGAGGCTTGTTAAAACTCACTAAGCCTGCCCCCCAACAATGCACTTCCTCAGCATGGCCACACCTTCTAAGACCTCCAAAAACAGTGCCACCAACTGGAGACAAATGTCTGAATACCTAGAGCCTATGGGGGACACTCATCCAAACCACCACAATGTATCTTGTTGTTTTTCTCTTGTGGCTTTCAAAATTTTGTTTTTGTTTTGGGCATCTAGCGTTTTAACTATGATATGGCATGGAGAGTTTCTTTTCTGATATTATCCGTATGGAGTTCTATGTGCTTCTTGTATTTGTATTGGTTTGTCTTTTTTTAGTTCGGGGAAATTTTCATCTATTATTCATCTATTATTCTGTTGAAGAGCTGATCAATACCATTCTATTGTAATTCTTCTCTTTCCTCTATCCCTATGATGTGGAGGTTTGATCTTTTCATAGTGTCCCACAATTCCTGGTTGTTCCACTTTTGTGTATTTTTAAATTTTCATAATCTTTACTTGAGGTTTATAGTTGTTCTGTGTTATCTTCCAGGTCTGATATTCTTTGTTCTGCTTCCTCCATTCTACTTCTGGGGCTTTTTCAGTTCCTTTCCTCTTGATTGAATGAGTGTTTGATTTCCTTTTTCATTTCATCTTGTGATTTCTTTAGTATTTCCACTTCCTTTTGGAGCTTCTCAATCTCTTCCTGTAGCTCTTTGCTTCACTGGTTTGTTTCCTTTTCTTTTTCAACATGGGATCTTTTCAGTGCTTCCACTTCCTTCTGGCGTTCATCATTCTCTCTCTCTAGGTGCTTCTTGAGTTTTTCATTCTCTCTCCTTAGTTCTCTGACTTCTTTATATTCTTTTATTTCTTTGAATATGTCCACAATTGTTCCTGTGTCCTGGGCCATTCCCAGGGGGATCTCACTGTAGAAATCTCCCACAGATTTGGTAGAGTTTGGTGTGCAATTTTTCCTGCAACTTTCCTATGTTCTCCCTTCTTCGTGTCCTTAGCATGTGGTTTTCTCTTTGCCTGTATACCAATGTGAATCCGAAATGACTCTTCACTGTGTTGAAGGCTTGCTTTGCTTGCCTCCTTCAGATGCCTCATTGTTTGTTTGTTTGACTGATTTGTTTTTCTCCTTGCTTATGGAGTATTGACTTGTCTACATTTTAGGCTTTCTATTGGAAGTCTAATTCATTTATCTCTTTCTGGTCTGAAGGATTCCATAGAATCTCCTTAGGCAATCTCTCAGCAATTCCAGTTGGGGGGGGATATGCCTATTTAGCCTGTGCCCCAGTACTCTGTGCTTCACGTGGTCCTGGGAATCCACTATCTAAACTTTGTGCACTCAAGTCTCACGTGTCAACAGGCCCACATTTTATACCAGCTAGCAGTATGACTCCACCCCCACAGCCACATAAGATTATTGAATCAAACCAATGACAGAATTATCCAACTGGCCATATAGGAATATCAAACAATTCGCGTTGCTGAAGTGCCTGGCTCCTACTTGTGCTTCATGTGGCCCTTGGAAATCCCCAATCTAAGCTCTGTGCACTCAAGTCAAAAAATTTTAAAATACACAAAAGTGGAACAACCAGGAATTGTGGGACACTATGGAAAGATCAAACCTCTGCATGGTAGGGATAGAGGAAGGAGAAGAATCTCAAGAAAATGGTATTGATCATATCTTCAACAGAATAATAGATGAAAATTTCCCCAAACTAAAAAATACAAACCAATACAAATACAAGAAGCACATAGAACTCCAAACAGACAAGATCAGAAAAGAAACTCTCCATGCCACATCATAGTTAAAATGATAGATGCCCAAAACAAAGACAAAAATTCTGAAAGTCACAAGAGAAAAACAGCAAGTTACATATAAGGGGAAACCCATGAGAATTACAACAACTGACTTCTCAGTACAAACTATGAAAGCAAGAAGAACGTGGAGCAAGGCATTCCCAGTGTTAAAGAACTATAGATGCCAACCCAGGTTAGTATACT
This sequence comes from Rhizomys pruinosus, assembly GCA_009823505.1. Classification (NCBI taxonomy): domain Eukaryota; kingdom Metazoa; phylum Chordata; class Mammalia; order Rodentia; family Spalacidae; genus Rhizomys; species Rhizomys pruinosus. The sequence continues at coordinate 3,011,068 of VZQC01000544.1, read as the reverse complement.
GAGCAAAAATGTTGATTACAATTGAAGGAGAGAGAAAAATCTTCCATGACATAAACAAGATGAAAGAATGCATGTCTGGCAAACCAACCCTTTAGAAAATACTTGAAGCAATTCAAAGGACAGAAGAAAGGAGCGACTATCCCTAGGCAACTATAAAGAGAATCAATAAAAGCATAACTGCAGAAGTAGAAATCTAGACCAAAAATGCAAATGGATAATAAGGTGATAGGAAGCAACACACATCTTTCAGTTATATCCTTAAATATTAATGGACTAAACTCCCTAATCAAAAGATATAGGCTGAGAGATTGGATTAGGAAACAGAACCCATCTATATGCTGTATGCAAGAAACACATCTCACCCTCAAGATAGACACCATCTTAAAGTGAAAGGATGGAAAAAAATATTCCAAGCAAATTGTACCAAAAAGAAAACAGGTGTTACTATTTTAATATCAGACAAAATAGACTTAAAATAAAAGAAATCAGGTGAGATAAAGAAGGTGATTACATCTTTATCAAAGGAACAATTGACCATGAAGATTTCCCAATCATGAATATATATGCACCAAACTCTGGTGCACCAAACTTTATAAAGACAATTCTCTAGGACCTCAAGTCACAGATTAACCCCATACACCCATAGTAGGGGACTTCAATACCCCACTGAGCCTTTTGCACATGTCAACCCAACAAAGAATAAACAGAGAGTAAGAAACAGATGTCTCTACATCTGAATTAAATGATATGATACACCAAACGGACCACACAGACATCTACCAAATATTCCAACCTAATACCAGAGAATGCACTTTCTACTCAGCACCCCACAGAATATTCTCCAAAATCGACCACATACTGGGACACAGAAAAAACTTCCAGAAATACAAAATGATTGAAATAATTTTATGCATTCTATCAGACCACAGTGCAATAAAGCTCAATATCAACATCAGGATAAGCCCTACTATCCACCAGAACACATGGAGACTAAACAGCACACTCCTGAATAATGAATGGGTCAAGGAAAAGATAAAAAAAAGAAACAAAATCATTCCTGGAACTGAATGACAATGATAATACAATGCAACAAAACCTATGAGATACTTTAAAAGCAGTCCTAAGAGGGATGTTAAAAACTCCATGAGAAAATTCCTAGGAATGATTAAGAGTTTCACTAAAATGTCAGGATTCCAAATTAACCTAGAAAAATCAATAGCCTTTCTTTACACCAACAGCAAGCAACTGAAGAAGGAATACAAGGAGACTTTCCCATAAACAGTAGGCTCAAAAACAATAAAATACCTAGGATCAAACCTAACCAAAGACACCAAAGATCTCTACAAAAAATTTTAAATCCCTGAAGAAAGAAATTGAAAAAGACATCAGAAGATGGAAAAACCTCCCATGCTCATGGACTGGGAAAATTTTTATAGTAAAAATATCCATTCTATCCAAACTCTTGTACAGATTTAATGAAATCCCAATTAAAATCCCCAAAAGTTTCTCCAAAAGCTTGGTAAAAAAGTCCTTAATTTCATTTGGAAAAACAAAAGACCCCAAATAGCCAAAGCAACCCTGAGCAAAAAGAGCAATACAGGGGGGATAGCTATACCACACTTCAAACTATACTACAGGGCTCTAGTCATTAAAACAGCTTAATACTGGCACAAGAACCTACCTGTTGACCAATGGAACAAAACTGAAGATCCAAACTTGAGTACATACAATTTCGGCCATCTAATCTTGACAAGGGTGCCAAGAAGACACAATGAGGAAAGACAGTGTCTTCAGCAAGTGGTGTTGGCAAAACTGGATCACCACTTGTAGAAGAATGAAATTAAACCTCTACCTCTTACCCTGCACAAAAATCAACTCCAGGTGTATCAAAGACCTCAACATGAAACCCCAAACTCATCTCATTCCAGCAAGACTGGCTAAGATCAAGAAAACAAATCTTACCAAGTGCTGGAGAGGTTGTGGGAAAAAGGAAACACTCATCCACTGCTAACACTCATCCACTGCTGGTGGGAATGTAAACTCTTACAACCACTATGGAAAGCAGTGTGGAGAACCCTTGGAAGACTTGGGATGAACTTGTCACCTGACCCAGCCATACAACTCCTGGGTATATACCCATAAGAGTCATCTTACCACAGAGATACACTCACAGCCATGTTTATTGCAGCTCACTTCACAATTGCAAATAGCTTGATACAACTGTAGTGCCTCTCAGCTGAGGGTTTGATAGAGAAAATGTGGTACATGTACATAATGGAGGACTCTTTGCAGTGGTAAAGAAGATGACATCATGAGCTTTGGCAGGTAAATGTCTGATGGAGCTACAAGATATCATGCTGAGTGACAGTAAACAGTCTCCAAAGAAAACGAAGGGAGGTAATGGTATCCCCTCAGTCTGGGGAGTGCGGGTGCAAGTTACCAATTGTATGTGTAAACACTGAGAAACGGTTTAATGTGATCTGAAAAACAACTGGGTCTGCTATTGTGAATCCCTTAAAAAAATAATAAATAAATAAATAAATAAGATAAATAAATAAATAAATAGAATCTTTACAAAATAATTGCATTTTTCATAAATAGCATTTTATATCATAGATTCATTTATTGCATTCAATATCTACTGATAATGACCACCATATTTTTAATATTTTTCATCAAATATTTGTTAATTTCTCCTTTTAAAAATTCATTATTACTTCAACACCTCAAAATCTTGAAAATTAAAATTAAAAAAAAAAAAATTTGTATATATATATATATATATATATATATATATATATATATAATGTTATAAAGTCTTATTTGAATCCTTTATTGCTAAATGATGCCCACCCAGTTGAGTAGTAGGCAGGTTAAAGATATCACCATCCCACTCAAAGACAATAAATCCAAGTTTATGAATAAGGACAACAATTTGAAATAGGTGAAATAAATATGCAACATAAAATTTGGGACTAATTTGAAAAAGACAAAGCTTAGTGTATAAAAAAAAAACAAGAAATGGGACTAAAAGCCTCATAGGGGCTTTGCAATCTTCTCACAAATCAACAAAGGCTGGATAATATTCAAGAAACATGCCCAAAACACAAAACTAAAGCAAACTTTAGAATGAGATGATGTCGGTTATATCTAAAAAGCATTTTAAACATTAAAAATAATCCTAACTCTATTTCTTGGGTCTATGGGTGATCAAAATGAAATCCTTAAATGAAGTGAAAAATAATTGATTATATTTTTATAAACTAAAAAAGAATATAATGAAACAGCATTAAATTTTATTAACTTGATTTTTCTCAAGTTTTCTGAATTATACAATTTTTTCAAAAATTTTCACTGATTCAATTCTTCAAAATTAACTAAAATTTATAACTTTTATAACATTTTTTCTCTTTAGTGTCTCATCGTTGTTTATCTCATCTCCTGATGAATTCTGGATTTGTTTTTCAAAGGAATTTGCATGACTGCTTAGAGATATTTGCCTAATATTATGTAAACAAAATATCATAAATCAAATAATTACTTTCCTTCTCTAATTGATGATTCACATATTTAGCTATTTAATGTAAACTGTAGCTGTAAGAATTAGATAGATTCTTCACCTGGAAAAGGGTATATTGTATAAACATGAAGATCTGAGTTCAATCCTCAGAACCTAATGAAAAAGCCATACAGGTTGGTCCATGCTTATAATGCCAGTGGTATAATGTGGCGACAAGTATTCATGAGGCTTGAGAGTGACTCAGGCAGTGTAGCATACTAGAAGAGCTGCAGGCCAGGGAGAGTGCCTATCTAATGAAGAAGGTGAATTGCACCTGAGTTTTGCCACCCAAATTTGATCTCTGGCGCTCCCACCACAGGTGAAGTAATTCTTCATAAAAAAAAAAAAAAAAACCTACTTAACTTCAAAAGGAAAACATGACGATTGTAGTAAACAGATATTAGAAAGAGTTAAGTCACTGGAAGTATATCAAAACCACTGGCAATAGAGCACGTAGATTGAGAGAACCACAGTGGTGGATTTACTTCAGGAAGCAGAAGAAAATAATAGTGATGTTCAATACTCTTCACTTCTCCCAGTGCCACTTTCAAGTTGAAATAGTGTTTTGCATTTAAAAAAAAACTTAAGGTTAAATTGAACTATAATTTTTTTTTCCTAACTGGGAAAATCAAAGGTAGTCAACATGATTGGTGAAACAAAAAATAAGACTTGGATTGCACCTAGAATTGCATTGTGTATTAAGAGAAAACAATAAATTCTAGTACTTCTTCAGTACTTTGAGACAGGGTGTCCCCATGCCCCACTACATAGACCAGGCTGGCCTTGGTCTCCCAGGGATCATTCTGCCTTTCCCTCTGGAGGGCTGGAATTAAAAGTATACACCATCATATCCTAATTTACTTTTGATGCCAAATATTTTGTGTTATAACATACATTATATAAAGACCTTGAAAATGTGTGACTAATAACATAATCTGTAGCTTTATGATAGTTTGTAGACATATGTCATTATTTAAATTATTAAACTTATGTGAATTGATAATAAAGATACTTCTGTATAGTCACATGTCTTAAGCAATTTGAGACAAGAAATACTTAAGAATATTAAGTTTGGATACCTACTAAATGCCAAATAGAAACATAAATATATAGTGATATTTAAACTCAATCATTATGCTACTCTGTAAAATTATTACTTTAAAAAATCTTTTTACCCAAATGAATAAATGCCAAAAACATGACCATTAATTTAGCTGATGCTAAGCTTCTTTTCTATATTGTTAAGTACAAATTTATAAATAGATAACTCCTACAGTTTTATATACAAATTTTATTCTTCGTATATATTTCAAATTTTGAAACTAGTTTTTAAACATAAGTGGTTTAGTTCAAATTTTGAAGCATGAAAAATTGAAAATAATACAAGTTAAGGGAGAAACTCTAGATAGGCTAACTAGACCACAGTGGATGAACTTGCACTGAGAGACATTTGGGTACACTCCAGCATGTGAGCAAGTATGGAAACTGTATATGGAAAACATTGTGGGTGATATAGGAGCAAGGCTCCCTCTGCTGACTACTGTACCACAAAAATACTATACAGCGGTAAAGAGGGACAACATCATGAACTTTGCAGGTAAATGGATGGAGCTAGAAGACATTATGTTAAGTGAAGTAACACAGTCCCAGAAAAACAAACGACAAATGGTGTCCCTCACATGTGGATGCTAGTGTCAATAACCCAGATATAAATATTTCTGGTGGAGAGGGATGCATAGTAAAAGAACAACAGAAAGACTGCATCAGAAAACTGACTGAAATGGTGAATCGTGAAGGGCGGGAGGGGTGGGAGAGGGAATGGGTGTATATTCAATTAATGCATATTTAATTGACGTGAGTTCAACAAGTATCCAGTTTTGCCCAGACACTGTCTACAGGTTACATGGTATTTTAGGACTTAGTAAAAGTAAATATGTGATACATACAAACATTGGCCTTACAGGCTTCTTGATAAAAACACTAATGCCAGCTAGTAAATGGAGATATAATATGCTGTTGCCTACATTGATTTTTTACAAATAAAATTTTATAGCAAATAACTATTGGGGATTGCACACATACAAATAGTCTCTATAATCTATTTCTCTGTTGTTACAGTTATCACCTTTATAGCATTCTCTCAACCTATGAGAAATTGTTATTAACAAAAAATTAAGTTTGCTTCCCAAGTAACACCATACAGTCACCCAAAACAGCATACTGAATTTGATGAAATCTGCATGCCTTGATTCCACACCTATAGGTTGTATAATAAACTATCTTCCTGGAGACTGAATGGGTCATAAAAACAAAAACCATTAAAAAAAGAGGGAGTAATAATGAAGGATTAGAAAAAAATGAATGTCCAAAAAAACCCTTGCATTCAAATCTGTAAAAACTAACTACAGGAAAAGATTTGTATGTTCCAACGGTCAAAATGTCACCCTACTTTAAGGCTTGAGAAAGAAAAGATACAGCTTTGCATTGAGTAAGGTATGTTACCAGAAATGCCAACAGAAAAGGTTTACCCGTATCTGAAATTGAAAGGAAGGAAAAGCCTCAGACTTGCTACAAATCAAACCCTCTGTGGATCCTACTTTGTAACACTATTAATAATGAGTCCTACATAAACTTAATCTGGCCGAAGGTTTAATACAAGAGACTTTTCTTACCTCCCCTCCAACAAAACAAGGAGAAATAGGATGAAGATGAGGTATTCTCCAACGTAAATTGGAGACAACTATTATGGAAGAGGAATCTCTTATAAAAACTCGGTAAAACGCTTCTCTAATTGACTAATAGCATAGAGAACCGCTTTTGTGAAAAGTGTTATTCTTATTCAGAACTCAACAATTACTAAAGTTCCTTTAAGCTATGCACTTGTAAGCAAAGTATATTAATTACAGGGAGCCTCGACATCCAGCAATGATATTTCTACTTCCAAGCAGATGTTGGCCAGGGGATCCACAAAGTCTCCCACAAAAGATTAAGGCTCCTTCCTCTAACTGGGATACCTTGCAAAGGAGAGTGGATAAGCCACTGCATGTCGAGACCTGACATTAACATGGAAAGATGTATGAACCACACATTGCAAGTGTACACGATGGTCTCTGGAACCAGAACGAGTGTTACCAAAAGGCCACTGAAACCAATAAAGAAACATAGGTCTCCTTAGTCAAGCAAGACTCCTCGTAACACCAGCTACAACTCACCTGCCTGGAAATACTGTGGAAAGCAGTGGCAGCCATATGCCTGTATATCCCAAATCTAATTGGTTTATTGGCTCCCCCTTGGGAGAAATAACCACGATGCTGATGCCACAAGCTTACAATCCTTCCAGATGGTTAGGAGAGTTATATGAGGCCACAATTAAGAATTCGCTTAGTCATAATTTAACGAAAAAAAAAGGTAATTCACGGGATTAATCATTACCATACCAAACGAGTTGTGTTCTTATACCAAAGTAACCTACCATAAAATTAGTACTTTTTAAATACTTATATCTAAATTGCTTGTGATTCATTAGTAGGATCCGAAAGATATATTGCCTGCGACAAACTGTCAAGCCATGAAAGAAAAAGCCAGAAATGAACCAGAGTTCCAGAAACAGACTCACATGAGAAAGTAGACTGTTTTTTTGCTTCATTCCAACCTGCTGGCCCCTTTTTCTAGCCTAGGAGACCATAGTCTGTGGAAAGAGGGGTGTGGTAGAATGGTGAGGATTGGGCTGGCGACGTTGGGGGGAGTGAACTGGGAGAAACTACAGGCCAATATAGTCTGGGACACTTCATTGTGATGTGCAGACGTGATTGAACCACAAGCTGCCCGCCCGCGTACTGGGATGGTGGGACCCATGGGCTGTGAAGGTTTGGGCACCATCTGCCTGCAGATTTGTATATACACGAAGGATGCTTGTACTCATAAGTTATCACTTATTGCTAAAAAATGAAAAAAAACTGAGAGAAAGATGCAGGATAGTTATGGCAGAATGCATGATCTGGGATGGGGTGGGGTGGGTTGGGGGGAAGGTAAAGGGAAATATGCCTGAACTGAATTGGAAAATGATGTATGAAATACACAAAGCGTCAATAAAAAATAAATTTAAGAAGAAAGAAAAAAATACAAATTATTACAAACTTAAAATTTCAAGGTATACCTTGATGAATTTGAATGTCTGATTCAACAGGGTAGCCATCATAGCAAAATACATTAAAGTCAACCCAAATCTTTTCTAAAGAATGCAAAGCCCCATATAAAAGTCCTAGTAGAAGGCAAGGTATGACTTTCTAAATCTAGAATTATTAACTTCTGTATACTTTGCAGCATATACAGATTGAAAAAAATATGTGAGGTACACAAAAACAGGAAAGACAAACATCACCTGAAAAAAAAAATTTGTCCTCATGATGAGAATCCAATTGGAATGAAATATTAGAATATTCAGATAAGAAATTTTAAGAACTGTATTCATATGTTTAAAAGGTTTAGTGAAAAGCTAGAGACAAACATATCATTAGACAGATGACTATAACAGAAAAATGAAAAGTGTAAGAATTATGAAAATGTATTGCTAGACATTGAAGCTTGATGATGGAAATTATGAATTGTGTAAGCTGATAATAGGTAGACATAACAAAACTGGAGATCAAGTCAGTGAACTTGAAACTAGAGCAGGAGAGGTCACTTCAGTTTCACACAAAGGGAAGCAAGAGCTTGTGAAGGTTAACTAGGACAGAGCATGTGAAAGGCATGGAACAACACATGCTCTAATACATAGGCAGTAAGCATCCCAGGAGAAGGAACAAAGTGTAGAAGAACAAGACCTTTGTAAGGAAAATTTGAATTTTTCCCCAAATTAATGACACATGAAGCAAAACCTCCAAAAGGAGGTTTTGAAAAGAAAAGGCAAGGTTAAAATCAGAGTGGGATGCTTGCTTATTAGGTTCAACTGGCAAAATATCAGAGATTTAAAAGTCTAGAAAGTCACTAATGGAAAGACTGCTTATTTGCAAAAGATCAAGAACAAAACAGAGGATGTCTGTCTGTAATCACTGTAGACGAAAGACAATAGTTAAAGTGATGAAAATGGGGAGAGCCATCCTCAGGGAGAAGCCAAGGAGGTGGGCACACACACTAGGTGGGTGAGGAAGGCACAGGCCACAGGAGCCAGAACCAAAGGCCTGGAGCCCAGGAACCATGGGATACCATGCCCCTCCTCCCTCCAGTGTGATCAAGGTGGGCAGAGTCAACCAGCCACCCTCAGGGAGACACCAAGGAAGCCTTCACACACAAGCCAGGTGGGCCAGGAAGGCATGGGTGACAGAGGCCAGTGCCAGAGTTCTGGGGCTAAGGAACCAGGTTGATGCCACACCCTTTCTCCCTCCAGGATGATGGACTTGGTCAGACTCACACAGCCATCCTCAGGGAGATGCCAAGGAGGCCAGCACACATCAGTGGTGCAGAGGATCCAGTAAGCTGGTGAGCTGCAGTGCTGATGATCCACTGAGAGCAGTGTTAGTGATTCTAGACTGCAGAACCAACACAGAGAACTGACCAGGAACTGTAACAATGTGGTACAATTTCATAATAAATCCATACCAAACTCAACCAGTCCTATAGAAGATCCCCACAAAAGAATCTCCCCGGAAGGAAACCAAGACATGGACCTTAGAAGAACAGTCGTATTCAAATAAATCAAAGAACATAAAGAACAAATCACAGAACTAAGGAAAAGAGAAAGAAAAACTCAGGAAGGATCTAGAAGGAAAGAATGATAAACTACAGTAAGTACTAGAGGGAAAGAATGACAAACTCCAAAAAGAACTAGAGGAAGAGAAACACAAACTCTGAAAAGAACTAGAGGGAGAGAATGACAAACTCCAGAAGGAAGTGGAAACACTGTAAAGATCCCAGACTGAAATGAAAAAAGAAACTGACCAGAGAAGCAAGGAGCTACAAGAAGAGAATGACAAGCTCCAAAAGGAAGTGGAAATACTAAAGAAATCACAGGAAGAAGTAAAAAAGGAAATGGGACACTCATCCAATCAACAGGAAAGGATGGAAAAAAGCAGAATGGATGAAGCAGAAAATATCAGACCTGCAGGATAACATGGTACAACTAAAATGCTTAAGTAAAGATTATGAAAACTTTATGAAAAAATTATGAAAACTTTATGAAAAATTATGAAAAAAATATGAGAAATTATGAACAAAATTATGAACAAAATTATGAAAAAAATGCAGGACTGGAACAACCAGGAGATGTGGGATACTATGAAAAGCCCAAATCTCCATATCATAGGGATAGCGGTAGGAGAAGAATCCCAAGACAACTTAATTGATCAGACCTTCAACAGGAAAATAGAAGAAAATGTTCCCAAAAGGAAAAAAAAAAAGACAAACCCACACAAATGCAAGAAGCACATAGAACACCAAATAAACAAGACCAGAAAAGAAATTTCCCACACCGTGTCATAGTTAAAATGCTATATCCTCAAAACAAAGACAAAATACTGAAAGCTACAAGAGAAAAACAACAAATTACATACAAGGGGAAACCCATCAGAATTACAGCTGACTTCTCAGTGCAAACTATGAAAGCCAAAAGAATGTGGACCAAAGTATTCCCAGTGTTAAATAACTTTAGATGCCAACCCAGATTACTACATGCAGCAAAAATATCAATTATAGTTGAAGGAGTAAGAAAAATATTTCATGTCATAAACAAAATGAAAGAATACATGTCAAAAAACCAACACTTCAGAAAATACTTGAAGCAATTCAAAGATCAGAGAAAGGAAGAACTATCCTCAAGCAACCACAGAGAGAAAGTAATAAAAGCATAACAGTGTAAATACAGACCTAAACCATGAATGCAAAGAAAAAATAAATTGAAAAGAAGCAACATACATCTCTCAATAATAATCTTAAATATTAATGGCATAAATTCCCCAATCAAAAGACATAGACTGGGAGAATGGATTAGAACAGAATCCATCTATATGCTGTCTACAAGAAACCCATCTCACCCTTAAGGACAGATACCAACTTAAAGTGAAATGATGGAAAAAAATATTTCAAGCAAATAGTACCAAAAAGCAAACAGGAGTTGCTAATCTAATATCAAACAGAATAGACCTCAGAGTAAAGTCAATCAGAAGAGACAAAAGGGCCATTACATCCTTATTAAAGAAACAATTAACCATGAAGGCTTCACGCTCCTAAATGTTTATACAAACTTGGGTGCACCGAACTATATAAACATAATTCTGTAGGTCCTCAAGACACAGATTAATCCCAGCACACTAATAGTGGGGCACTTTAATGCCCCACTGAGCCCATACAATACAACAAATGGACCTCATAGACATCTATAAATAGTATTCCACCCAATCACCAGAGAATATAATTTCTACTCAGCGCCCAATGGAACATTTTCCAAAATCAACTACATACTGAGAAAGAAAAGAAATATAAACAAATATAAAAGGTTTGAAATTATTTCATGCATTCTATCAGACCACAGTGCAATAAAGCTCAATATTAACACCAGAATAAGCCTGACTAGCTACAAGAACACATGGAGACCAAACAACAGAAACCTGAATAATGAATAGGTCAAAGAATAAGTAAAGAATGAAATAAAACTATTCATGGAACTAAACAAAAATGACAATACAACACAAAAAAACCTGTGGGATAATTAAAAACCAGTCCTAAGAGGGAAATTTATAGCCTTAAGTGCCCACATTAAAAAATTTAAAAAAGGGAACAAATAAAAGTTCTCACACTGTGGCTAAAAACACTTGAGAGACAACAACACATGGACCCTAAACCCAACAGACAGGAAGAAATAACAAAAATCAAGGCAGAAATCAATAAAAATAGAAAAAAGAAAACAATACAAAAAATCAAGGAATCCAAAAGATGGTTCTTTGAAAAGATAAACACGAGAGACTTCTAGCCCCATTAAACAAAAGAAAAACAAGCAACTCCAAATTAATATTATTTGTGACGAAAAAGGAAACATCACAACAGACAAGGAAAAGATCCAGACAATCATACGGCAACACTTCAAAATCTATACTCTACTAAGTTTGAAAACCTAAGTGAAATGGTTGAAATCTGAAATCCTTGGAATGAAGGAAGCTTAACCAAGAAGACATTGCCAGTTTAAACAGACCCATAACATACAAGGAATTCGAAAATGTAATAAAAAACTGCCCTACTAAAAAAATCCCAGTCTCAGATGGTTTCACAGCAGAATTCTATAAAACATTTACAGAGGTCTTACAACTTTTACTACTGAAACTTTTCCTAGGGTACAGAGGGAAATGTCCCAAATTCCTTCTATGAAGCCAGCATCACTCTAATACCAAAACCAGGCAAAGATTCAACCAAAAAAGAAAACTATGTACCTATCTCATTAATGAACACAGTTGCAAAAATTCTCTACAAAATACTTGCAAATAACATATAGACCCACATCAAAAAGATCATCCATCATGATCAAGTTGGATTCATACCAGAGATGCAGGGGTGGTTCAATATATGTAAATTAATAAATATCATAATACTCGTAAATGGACTGAAAGACAAAACTCACACAATCATCTCAATTGATGTAGAAAAAGCCTTTGACAACATCTAGCTTCCATTCATGTTTAAAGTTCTAGAGGGAATTGGATTGAAGGGAACATTCCTAAATATAATCAAAACAATACACAATAAACCTACAGCCAACATCATCCTAAATGGAGAAAAATTAGAACCATTTCCCTTAAAGTCAGGAATCCAGCAAGACTGACCCCTATCACCATTCTTCTTCAATATAGTGCTTGAAATGCTTGCTAGGGCAATAAAGCAAGAATGGGAAATTAAATGAGTAGTAATTGGAAAAGAGCCTAGTACCTGACCCAGCCATGCCACTCCTGGGCATTTACCTACAAGACTCATCCTACTGCAAAGATACATACACATCAATGTTTATTGCAGCTCTTTTCACAATAGCAAAGTGCTGGAACCAACCCAAATGCCCCTCAACTTTTGAGTAGATAACAAAAATGTGGTACATCTATACAATGGAGTTCTATGCAGTGTTAATGAAAGATATCATCATGAACTTTGCAGGTAAATGGATGGAACTCAAAGCCATTATGCTAAGTGAAGTAACACAGTCCCAAAGAAACAAACAGGGAATTGTTTACCTCATTTGTGGATGGTAGTACAAAATCCTCCAATTGAAAGGCAAGCTGAGCAACGTTATTGTTATATTTCTGTCTATCTGAAAGCAATTGTGATGTTATAAAATGAATCTCATAATGATCCCTAGAATTAACTTACCACTTACTTTCAGACATGGTAATTAATGTATATTGGTGGAAGGTATATATTCATATTTTAGAGTAATATAAAATTAAAAGGAAAAATGTGAACTCCTAAACATATATCAAAGTTAACATACAGTTTATTCCTTGAGGGCATATTTTTTTTTTATAAAACCAATAGTATGATTTTATGGCATTTGAAAAGTACTAAAAATACACATGGACTTTATTTAGAGTTCTTTTTTTAACACTAATCTCTTTATTTTTTTATTTTCTTATTTTTTTTATTTTTAGTTTTTATTTTTAAGGGATTCTACAATATAATGACACAGTTGTTTGCAGATAACATTGATGTTACTCAGTATGTCACACAATTAGGTAATTGGTGCATTTTGCAAGTATCTATGTCCAAATTTTGAACAACCCAAGGTTTCCATAGTCCAGTTGGAGAAGCTTGTATGCACAGGCATGTTGATCAATCAGGAGTCCAGACTATATTCCTGTAGTCTCATGATT
>VZQC01000544.1:2975073-2995798 GCA_009823505.1 Rhizomys pruinosus | reverse complement strand
AAAAGCCCAGGCCCAGATGGCTTCACAGCAGAATTCTATAAAACATTTAAAGAGGTCTTACAACCATTACTACTCAAACTTTTCAGAAGGATACAGACAGAAGGAAATATCCCAAATTCCTTCTACGAAGCCAGCATCACCCTAATACCAAAACCAGGCAAAGACACAAACAAGAAAGAAAACTATAGACCCATATCATTGATGTACACAGGTGCAAAAATTCTCAACAAAATACTTGCAATCGCATACAGACCCACATCAAAAATATCATCCATCGTGACCAGGTTGGATTCATACCAGAGATGCAGGGATGGTTCAACATACATAAATCAATAAATATCATAAAACACATAAACGGACTTAAAAACAAAAACCACACAATCATCTCAATTGATGCAGAAAAAGCTTTTGACAAAATCCAGCATCACTTCATGCTTAAAGTCTCAGAGGGAATTGGACTGGAGGGATCATTCCTCAATGTAATCAAAGCCATATAAAAGAAACCCACAGCCAACATCATCCTAAATGGGGAAAAGTTGGAAGCATTCCCCTTTTTTTTTTAAATTTTTTTTTATTTTATTTTATTTATTTATTATTTATGTGTGTGAATGTACTGTCTGCATGCAGGTTTGTGCACCCGTGTCGTGCAATGCCTCGGAGGTCAGAAGAGGGCGTCAGATTCCCCTGGAACTGGAGTTCTCCTGGAATTGGAGTTACAGACGGTTCTCAGCCGCCATGTGGGTGCTGGGGATCAAACCCGGGTCTTCTGCAGGAGCAGTCGGCGCTCTTAACCGCTAGGCTATCTCTCCAGCCCCGTTTGTATTGTTTTATAAAACAAGCATTTCTTAGTTGAATTGAAGACCTACTTTGCTTGTTTTCTTCATGCCTTCATTTTCTTCATATTGGTTATGAAAGATGATGTTCTAGGCTTTGGGTTTTCAGTTTTGATTTTGTACCAGAGGAACCAGCTAGTTCTCATCCTTTTAATCTGGGGCTTCTCCAGAAACCCAGGAGAAGAAACAATCATGTTGGCGTGAATCTTGCACTGCATAAGGTGCACCTACTGGATCCCTTGGGCTGGCCCTCAGCATCTTGGTCTCAGTCCAGGGCCTGGAATGCTTAGCTTGGAGCCCGGGGAGTGGCTGGAGGTGTACCCTAGCAAACAGTTTGGGATTCTAGAATATTATTGGATCTGAGCCCTATTGGCCTGTGGGCTGCTCTCTCACATGCCCAGTGGTTCTTGTCGGAGTCTTGCCTCAGAGTTGGTGGGGGCTGGGGGGGAAAGACTGTCTCTCCAGTCAGGAGCCAGAGCTGGAGCCTCTGGAGGCTGAGCCTGAGCTGATCTGGGGCCAGAATTCTCAAGGGTGTGAGCCAGGCCACTGGTATTTGTGGGGCCTAAAGAAGGTGGGGCTGGGCCACTGGTGATCCAGGGCACTGGTGGTCCACCTGCTCCTTAGGGTGTGTTCAGTTCCTGCTGGTCATGGGGGCTGGGCCACTGGTGGTTTGGGGCACCAGTGGTCTGACTGCTCCATGTGGCATGTGTGTTGCATACTGGGGGTGGGACCAGGATACTGGTGGTCTGCGGGGCCTATCGGAGGTGGGTTCTGGGCCACTGGTGGTCCTTCTGCTCTGTGTGGCATGTGCCCAGCTTATTTATCTCATATGAAATGCAAAAGAAACTCTTTCAAAGGCCAGATGAAACAATAAAAAACTTCAAAAAAAATGAGGAGTATTTGATATAAGGAAAATCAAGTTAAAATAAAACCATGTCATGATTTTTAATTACAATGTTTAAAGCAAAATGAGGCCCATTATTTATCAAATAAATAAAAAATAAATATACGACAATAGCAGAAGAAATAATAGAGAGGCCATTAGGAATTACTGCTTTAAAATCCATAACAAGTACAACTGAGGCATGGCATGCTATTTCATATTATAGAAGAAAAAGAAAAACAGAGACATCATTATTTTTCCTGCTATTGTTTTTAAAGGTGTTAAGAATGATCTTTGGTATATGATCACATATTTGCTATCTTAAACCCATGCAAGACAAGAAAAATGAGAGTAATAAAAAATTATTAAAAGCTGTCATATTGTAGTCAAGACTGAACACTGAATATGCTCTGTATCAGGCCTTATTAAACTTTTTCCTCTTGTGCGTGAGAAAATTTTATAAGCCCTTGGGACTATAGGCATATAAAACAGGTATACAAATAACAAATTTTTGGCAATAAGCTATAAAGAATTTATTTTAGGGGATGGAGAGATGGTTTAGTGTTTAAGAGCACTGGCTACTCTTGCAGATGACCCAGGTTTAGTTCATAGCACACACACACTATGGCTAACAATCATCTGTAGCTCCAGTTCTAGTCTTTTTGACATTGGTACAACTACCTACAAGCAGGCATTTCACTCAAACACACAAAATAATAATAATTAAAATATTATTTCTAGGAAGTGCCACTGAGGCTGAGGCTCTGTTCTTTCCTATTTTCCCTCTCCATGGGGGCTTCCACACTTTCACTGATTTGAGAGGCTTTCCTTTTCTCTGTCTCCTTCTTTCCACATGGTCTTTTTTTTTTTTATTTATTTCTGTATGTGTATGAATGTACTGTCTGCATGTAGGTTTGTGCACCCATGTTGTGCAATGCCGCAGAGGTCAGAAGAGGGTGTTGGATTCCCATGGAAGTGGAGTTCTCCTGGAATTGGAGTTACAGATGGTTCTTAGCTGCCATGTGGGTGCTGGGGATCAAACCCAGGTCCTCTGCAAGAGCAGTCGGTGCTCTTAACCGCTAAGCTATCTCTCCAGCCCCCTAATTTTTTTTTCCCACATGGTCTTTCTTAGACCCAAGAGAAACACTTCTCTCTCTCTCTCTCTCTCTCTCTCTCTCTCTCTCTCTCTCTCTCTTCCTCTCTCACCCCCCCAATATAGGAACCTCACTCTCAAATGGGGGGGGAGCCCAGGGGCTTATATCCCTTGACTGTCTTCTCCCTTCTCTGAAAACATTCCATCTTTCCAAGGAAAGTAGCCATAAGCTCCTTAAGAGACTTTTCTCTGTTATCTGGCCACAGTATAAACTAGACAGTAATACTGTCTGGCCTTTGATGGATACCCTGGATCCCAAAATTCTTACAGCTTTGAGAGACTTCTGCCAGTGCACTGGTAAATCTTCTGAAGCCCTGTGTATACAGGCATTCTTTTCCCTACGGTCTCACCCCTCTCTCTGTTCCTCCTCCCACCCCTATCAAGTTGACTTCCCCAAGGCCACTTACCTGGTCAACAAAATCCAGGCCTGAGTCACCTAAATCCCAAACCACTGAGGGAAACTCCTCTGACCCCCCATTCTTACTCCTCAGACCAGGACCCTAAATCTGCTTTTGAACTTGATGTGGAAGACTTCCTTCCTTCACTCCCATCCTGCCAAGCTTCTTCCTCTGATCTCACCTCTACTCGGACCTCCACTCACTCCCTAAGCCTTATACCCACTCCCTCTCCATTAACCCTGGCTACTCAGAATCCAACCCCAGCTCTTTTGAGTAAACCTGTGCCTAAAACTGTCTTCTTTCTTTCTTTCTTTCTTTCTTTCTTTCTTTCTTTCTTTCTTTCTTTCTTTCTTTCTTTCTTTCTTTCTCAGTTCTGGGTTGCACTGACACAAACCTAATAATGCTTACAGCAATCAACCACTTTTCTAGCCCAAACATCCAAAATCTTCCACATTCCTCCAGCCAAGATGCCATGATCCTGGTGACATGGGGAGAAAGAGTATCCCAAGAGGATTTTTAGTCTCATTCATAAAATAATTTAAGAATGGACCCAGTCGGAAGCTTTAGGATAAATTTTCTTTGAATTAAAAAAAAAATCCTCCAGGCAGGCAAGCTGGGAATCTCAGCAGTTGCCTTGAGAAGGAGAATTGAGTGGAGAAGGAAAAAAAAAAAGCCATGATGTCATGAAGGGTAAAGTTTGAATGGTGGTCAGACACTTGGCTGCCAGTCAGCCACATGGCAGGGAGAAGGAAGCTTTAGTGAAAAGGTAAAGAAATACAAGATGACAGGGCAGCCCAAATCACCGAAGAAAGCATATTTAGAAAGGAGTATGAAAAAAAAAGGAGAGATTACACTTTTCTGAATTCTTCAAGAAAGTGGACAGGCTTACAGAGACCTCCATGTTTATGGCGACATCCAGAAGCACTGCATTGGGAGGTGGAACTCCACGCAGGAAAAACTCACTATCTCATTAGCACACTAGGTATTCCACCCATCTATGTAGCATAACTTAAGGTGAACCTGCCTTCCCAGTGGTGGACCCTGACTGGATGATTGAGCAGTGAAACTGGAAAAGTTGTTTTTTAAATACATAGACTAGAGATTTTAAAGTGTTTATCATTTGACATTATGAGAGCTATCTGCTCTTCAAACATTTGTATCAACTTCTGTCTTTTTTGTTGTTGTGAAAAAACACCCTAAGGGAACTTATAAAAGGAAGGGTTTACTTGAGCTTAAGTTTCCAGTGGCCTAGAGTCCATCATGGTGGGGAACTTTGGCAGCAGATGTGTCTGGACCAGAAAGAAGGGCACTCACCGGCATAAAAATAGAATTGACATAAGTATAATCATTCAAAAACAGACAATGTTTTCCCAATGCAAAGCCATCCTGGCGAATTTGATGTATTAATTCTATATTTAAAATTTTTTTATGGTTATGTGTATGCATATGTAAGTGGGTGGGTGTTTACATACCTGAGCTCTGGAGGGGAGTCCAGAAGCATCAGTTTCCCCCTTGCAGCTGGTGGGACAGGTGGCTGTGAGCTGGCAGACTGTCAATACTGGAAACCATATATGAAGACTTTGCAAGAGCACTGACCATTGAGCAGTCTCTTCAGCCCCCAATTCTTTCTTATGCCTTGTTAGAAACTATTCCTCTAAGAATTGACATGAACTCTACTTATAAGCATAATGAATCTATTACTTCAAAAGAATTGTTACAAAGGAAATATACTAGATATTGAGATACATGTCACAAAATCTTACAATGCCATCTATTTTTAATATCAAATACTAAAAGACACAATAACAATTTTAAAGAATATGGAAGAATACAAAATACAATTAATTATTTCCCATATAACATGTATAAAATATAAGATGTTGAAGAAAGTATCAGTTGATTCTATAATAGAAAACATGTGTACCCATTTTATCTGAAAACATAAGGAAGCTAAATATATCCATTTCTTTACAAGCAAAACAAAGTAACAGTGAAAGAAAAACATTTGTAAAGTATAAATTACATGAAATCAAGAAATCTCTAAAGCATCAATATATGCTCCTCATTGAAGTGGAGGGCAAAGGTATAATTATGTGTCTGTATCCTAGATTATTTTATCACATATTTAGTAATAGCTTGTTCAATAATTATTTACTTGGGAGTTAAGGAAAGAAAAATATTATTCTTAGCTAGGCTTTAAAAAGTATCAACTATATAAAATGAAAAATGTAGAAATTAATATTTTCAAGAATAAAAATATTTATCATTTTATTTTAGAGGAATGTACTACCTTCAAAGTGCAAATGTTTATCCCATTATATTAGTGTTCAAGGCAGGGAATGCCTCCAAATTATGTGCATACCCACATCTCATTTCCTTAATCAACATTGATTACAAAATTCTTGCTAATTGACTCAATTGTGTTATGCTTGTCTTGACTCATCCAAATCAAGCAGGGCTCATTAAAATTCAAGTTTCCTGTAATAACATCAAATTATACATTAATAAGATCCATTTGTTTAGAGACAAATGAAATCAGATTGCATTTTTTATACATAAAAGACAAATTTGACCAATAAGTAAAACATTTTTATCTCAGACCTAATGATATTTGAATGACAATTTCAGTTTTTACAGTTGTCATTTTAGGGATTATTTTAGAGAGATAAATGTATGTCTATGCAAGGTGTATGCCTACACATTTATGTTGTGTATTTATTTATTTAAATGGAAAGAAAACAAAATACTTGATGTGAGTTGTTTTAGATATTTTGAAATTGTAACAACACGTGACTGTAAAAAAGCATACTTAGTGCCATTAAACACAGCACAGTTAAAATAATAATATTACTTCTCCATTGTTGATACTTTATTTTTTTAATTTTTTTATTAATTTTATTTATTTCTGTATGTGTATGAATGTACTGTCTGCATGCAAGTCTGTGCACCCGTGTCGTGCAATGCCGCGGAGGTCAGAAGAGGGTGTTGGATTCCCCTGGAACTGGAGTTCTCCTGGAATTGGAGCTTCAGACGGTTCTCAGCTGCCATGTGGGTGCTGGGGATCGAACCCGGGTCCTCTGTAAGAGCGGTCGGTGCTCTTAACCGCTAGGCCATCTTTCCAGCCCCATTGTTGTTACTTTATAAAAGGTTTGCTGTTTCTTTTTATTTACTTTTTCAGCCAATTTATTATTTGATAATTGCATTCATGTACACAATTCTCTCTCATCATCCCACATTCTCTTATCTCCCTCCCCACCAAACCACACCTGCTCACCAAAATTCCCCTTTCCACTATCATGTCTTTAGTTTTGTTTGGATTTTTTTTAAGCCAGAGCTACCCACATGAGTATGAATATTAGTCCATCTAGTAGAACATGGATAATTTAGTAATGACTCTACCACTGAAGATAGTGGCTTTCTCACAAACCAACCCCAGCACCTATCAATCATCAATACTTTTTCTTTGTCATGACCTCCTACACTATCCATGACTGAATTCTGACAAGCCCAGTCTTCTACAGGCCCAGCTATGCTATCATAGCTGATGAGAGTTCAGGAATGTAGCAGCCACAGCATGCCCAGAAAGCAGCATTTCACATCTTTCTTCTCCATCATCTGGCTCTTCTGTCTCTTCTTGTGCAATGTTTTGTGAGCCTTGAATGGGAGAACATAGATCTCTCTTTTTTGCTTGAGTACCCAGTACTTAACTTATGTTCAGCACCTTACCCAGCTATGTGTCTCTGCATTAATTACTATTCCTTGAAATAAAAAGAAGGTTCTCTGAGGACTCAAAGTAACACTTCTGTATGAGTAAAAGGATGAATCTTCAGGAAAAAATTTGAAAGCTTGTCCATTTAGTAAAACAAAAATAACAGGTTCACTACCTAGGCTTATGACCTCCGTGGCTTTGAATAGGTAGGTCCACAGAATGACTTAAAAATTCCATCCTTCTTCTACAAATGGTGATCCAGTACCCTGTACAAAAAAAAAAAAAAAACTCCAAGTGGATAAAAGATCTTAACCTAAAACCTGAAACCCTGAGGGTGATAGAAAAAAAAGTCAGCAGCAACCTACAAGACATAGGTGCAGGAAAAGACTTTCTTTTTTTTTTTTTTTTAATGAATTTTCCATCTGACTTTATTTCCAAATACACTTTCTTTTTAAAAAAAAAAAACACTTTCTGTGGGAATAACAAATTATCAGTATTAGGAAATCCAATGATACAAAAACTACTACATCTAGTCTGGGGTAGATATATTTATTTTTGGTAACATACATTAAGTGGCACTAATTACACCATTAACTATAAGGTAACTAACATGAAACCACAGAACTGTAACTCTGCCTCAGCTGCATGGACTTGAGCCTTTCTGGCTGAATATGTCTTCAAAAATCTGGATGCCCACCCCAGAGCTCTGCCAATCAAATTTATTAAGAAGTCAAGCTCTGAAGTAGTGACTCTAGACTTCCTTGCAGCTGACAGATGAGAGGCAGGACATGTTAGCTATAAAGTAGTTACAGCCTAATTCACAAAAGTTACCAACTCTTTCTCTCTCTAGAAAGAAGCAAGAAGTTAAGAAATTATTTGAATTAGCACCTTGGTTTGTCAGGTGGAGTGCAGAGAGGGCTGTTAGAGCAGTGTCGGAAAGACCCTGGCGGGTCAGACAGGTTGGACATCATTAATAACCATGGTTGGCTTCTAAATACTGGAAGCAAGATGACTTCTGATTTGTAATCTTAGGTAAATTGTAGATAAATGAAAAAGGCCAGTAATCATACACTAAGCTTAATAAACAGCACTTCAAAAGTAACCACACGAGGGCTGTGCTTGCAGCAAGTTTCACAAGACAAGGCACCCAGATTTTTTCTTCCCACGTCTGGATTGCAGAGCAGCTCTCGTGGCCATTTCAAAAACCTCCGTCACACCATCTTTGGCCTTTGCTGAACACTCCATGTACCCAAAGGTACCAGTCCTATTGGCCGTATTTCTGCCTTCTTCAGGTTTTACAGGCTCCTGCTTCATCTTGGCCATCTCCCGTCTTGTGTGCTCATCATTCCGTAGATCCTTCTTGTTCCCAACCAGGATGATGGGCACATTGGGACAGAAATGTTTGACTTCTGGAGTCCATGTTTCAGAGATGTTTTCTAAACTATCAGGGCTGTCGATGGAGAAACACATCAGTATAACATCAGTGTCTGGATAGGAGAGAGGCCTCAGACGATCATAGTCTTCCTGTCCAGCTGTATCCCACAAAGCCAACTCTACCTGTTTTCCATCCACTTCAATATCTGCCACATAGTTCTCAAACACCGTAGGCACATAAACCTCTGGGAACTGGTCCTTGCTGAAAACTATGAGCAAGCATGTCTTACCACAAGCTCCATCACCAACAATCACCAGTTTCTTCCTGATGGCAGCCATTGCTTACAAATGTGTTGTAAGCACACAGCTTCTGTGACCAAGGTTGTACAAAGTACCTGTAATTTCTCAGATGGAAGGCTAGAGGCAACGACTCCGAGTCAGACAACTTCACGCCAAGGACGCCTGTCCACGAGTTGCAGACTTGGAGGCCTGGACCTGTAGCTCCAGAGGACACGGCAGACTCAGGAGAGAACTGACGGAGGATTGCTGGCGGCAGGAGGGGAGCAAGAGCAAATGAGGGTGGTCGGTGGCGGGAGGGCAGGGAGTGACGTGCATGCCCCCCTAGTGCCCAACGGACTCAAGCTGGCCCTGGTCTTGGCACCAAGCATGCCCGCACACTCACAGTTCAGTCCTGATTAGGAAAAGACTTTCTAAATCAAACAGCAGCTGCACAGGAAATAAGGACAAAAGCTGACAAGTGGGACCTCATCAAACTCAAAAGCTTCTGTACAGTGAAAGAAACAGTCAAGGAATAAGTGAAGAGAAAACCCACAGAGTGGGAGGAAACCTTCACCACTCATAGATCTGACAGCATTAACATCCAGAATATATAAGCTACTTAAAAAACAAAGAAGTAAGAAAACAAATGACCTACTCAAAAGATGGAGTAAAGAGATGAACAGAGACTTCACCAGTCAGGAAGTAAAGATGGCTGAGAAACATGTTAAAAAGTGTTCAACATCATTAATAACTAAGGAAATGCAAATTAAAACCACACTAAGGTATCATCTTACTCCAATAAGACTAGCCAAGATCAAGAAAACAAAAGACACCAAATGCTGGAGAGGTTGTGGGGAAAAGGGAACACTCATCCACTGCTGGTGGGAATGTAAACTGGTACAACCACTGTGGAAACCAGTGTGGAGAAACCTTAAAAAACTCAAAATGAGCCTACCACCTAACCCAGCCATACCACTCCTGGCTATATACCCACAAGATGTATCCTACTGAAAAGATACATGCACGGCCATGTTTATTGTAGCTCTCTTCACAGTAGCAAAGACCCGGAACCAACCCAAATGCCCCTCAACTGAGGACTTGATAGCAAAAATGTGGTACATCTACACAATGGAGTTCTATGCAGCAGTAAAGAATGATGACATCATGAGCTTTGCTGGTAAATGGGTGGAACTCAAAGAAATTATGCTAAGTGAAGTAACACAGTCCCGGAAAAAACAAAAGGCAAATGGTTTCCCTCATTTGTGGATGCTAACAAATCCCCAGTTGGCAGGCAAACTGAGCAACTTTATTATATTTCATTGTATCGGAAAGCAGCTGTGCTAGTCCAATGTAAATCTCTTAATGGGCTCTAGAATTGTCCTACCACTTGTATACACACATTGTAATTACCACATATGGATGGAAGATATATATTCATATTCTAAAAAAAAATGTAAAGTTGCACATCTTTTTACCTGCATGCAGCTTTACTGTTAAAGTGTGAATCTCTAAATGTATTGAGGAATCAACCTATAGTTTATTTTCAGAATTTTTAATTTTAATTTATGTATGGAGTGTATATATGCATATTTTGGAATAATATAAAATAAAAACATAAATAAAAAATTCCATCTTTTAGAGAAGGGATCAGATTAAACAATAATGAAGTTGGTTATTCCCCATAGCAGCCATGTCATTATTGTTTCAATGGGCACAATTTGCCGGACAGGTATTAGACCTTACAATGTTGACAGATGGATAAGACAGATTTTTTTCCCTAGCAGCCTACAGAGCAATTTTTAACACATGAAATCTGGTGAGTAGAGATGAAGCTTCTAGCCCAATTTAAGCTTGATTTTTAAAGTGTGTAGTATATTCCCCAATGGGTTCATACTATCTAGTTCTGTTTAAAAACCAAGAGCAATGGCAATAACTTCTATTGATTTGAGTGTTTCCAGGTCTTCTAGGGCACCAGCAAATAAGAGTCCACCCCACATATAGGGCTGAGGATTTTATTTTATAATTCATGGTTTCTGGGATGGTCATTATCCATTCACACAGGGCAACTCTCACCAATCCCTTTCTTTTTAAAATTGCATTTTCATGAGTTTGCAAAATACTACATTTTCATATGGCTTATTCATGCATCCTTATTTTTTATTAATCCTCCCCTCCCATTTCTTTTTTCCCATCTCTCCTTTAACTCTCCATGCGCCCACTGCTATGACTAACTTAGTCTTATATTGCATGCATTATACTATGTCCATTCCACTTAAAGCCTGGTTCCCAACCCCTATGATCCCGTTCCATCTGTGAGGTTTATACAGCTATTCCATGTTAAACATACAAAAGATAAAACTAATGCAATTCTGAGCCCCTTTCTGGCTTGCCTTGGCACAGGTCTTGTGCATGCTATTGTTCATGCAATATCATTTAGGAAACTCAGATGATACTTGATAAATCTTAAAAACAACAAATATAATAGAGGACATGAATTTGGGGGCTCGTATGGTTGGGGTGGATATGGGGGAGAAGGGTCAGAATATTATCAAAATATATTGTATGGGGGCTGGAGAGATAGCTCAGCGGTTAAGAGCACCAACTGCTCTTGCAGAGGACCCAGGTTCAATTCCCAGCACCCACATGGCGGCTAAGAACCGTCTTTGACTCCAGTTCAAGGGGAATCTGACCTCTGCAGCATTGCACGACATAGGTGCACCAACCTACATGCAGACAGTACATTCATACACATAAAAATAATAAATAAATAAAATTTTAAAAAATATTGTATGACATTCTCAAATCAATAAAAATATTTTTAATTAAAATGATGACCCACATATGAGAGAGGGCATGTGGCTTCAGGCTTTTTCTGCTTGGGTTACCCAACTCAGTATTCTTTCTAGTTCCATAGATTTTCCTGAAAATTTCATAGCTTTGTTGTTTTTCTTATTACCAAGGGTATATTCTGTTGGGTAAATGTTCCACATTTTCATTATCCATTCATCAATAGATGAGCATCTACACTGATTGCATTCCTAGATATTGTGAATAAAGCAACAATAAATATGGGTAGGAGGGGATGGAATTCTCTGAATACATGTGCAAAAGTATTTCTGGATCATGAAATAGTCCTGGATCATGTTACTATCCCCTAGTAATATTGATATTGTCAAGGTCTATTGTATATACATGGATTTCATATTTATACCTTTGGATTTTGTTCAATTCCTATGGAGTATATCAATTTTTCATTAGTATGAACATAAAGTTTACCTGTTTAGGTCTAGGCTAAAGAAAGAGTTTTTTTTTTCTCTTTCAGCTATAGATCAATTCACGTTAAAACTATTTATATAGCTGTGCAATTCTGCAGGGGTGAGCTAGCTCCATTCTTAAAGATTTTTACATGATATTATGAATTAGAGCCTCCCATGCACTAGCTGTAAGAAGGCCCAGTGCTTCATAATTTATGAGGTTAGTTTTCTAAAGTACCTTCTTTTCCACAATCTGTCCAGGGAAAACCTGGGCCCCTTTTTGACCCAACAGGGAGACAGGCAATACTTCTGAATATAGCTATGTGTAGGTAAAAACCATATGACAAAATAGATAAAAATATAGATGCATAACCATATATGGGCATGAAAGGCATTAGTATTTTCAAGCCAGCCAAATCAGATACTATAGAAAAAAAAGTCACAGATCTATGAGATTGATGTGTCTTTAGTCCATTTATAAGATCTTGACTGTGTTTATAAGATCTGAGAGTGGGAGAAAGTTAATTTTCCTCATATAGTACATTAATTCTGGTTAATGTACATTTTAATGTATTTCCTGTTTAAAAGCTATTAACATGGGTTTTTTTTTAATATTTCCAGTTTAAACAATCTACGTTCCTGGGAAAAAAATCTAAGCAGCATCAATATGTTCATGTGTTGATGTGTCTGGCTACCTTCAGTCTCTCTCTGTATCTCTCTATTGTCTCACTCTGCCTCTTTCTAGGTTCAGGTTGCTGAGTTCACTTTACACTCCTCTCTCTTACCATAATTAAGATACATTTGTTTTTCTTTCTCATGCTTCTGTCATCAGACTTTGGAATCTAGGATGTAATAACCTGATAAAATTAACTGAGCTGAGCCGACTCAGGAAAAAAATAATAACTGAGATGATTTTCTTCTCTTCCAATTCTCTGAAAAATATTTGCATAAATATTTTTAATTCCTCAAAGTTTTGAAAGAAAAATTCTATAGACACTATGAATCAGTTCTTTTTTATCATTAAAAATACATTTCTAATAATGAATTTACTTTTATAAGAATTTTTTATATCTTTAAGAATATACTTTTATAAAGCGTGGTGGTGCACGTATTTAATCCCAGCTCTTGGGAGGCAGAGGCAGGGGGATCTCTAGGAGTTCAAGGCCAGCCTGGTCTACATAGTGAGTTCCAGGACAGCTAGAGCTACAGGGAGACCCTGTCTCCAAAAGACAAAAAAATATACTTTTATAGAACTTTATAAAAATAATTTTTATTATATTTATGAGTTTCATAAAATATATATTTTTTATCTCATTTAGACCACACCTTCCCAATTTGAACTAATCTTACAGCCCTGCCAGATTTCATTAACTTTGTCATATGTGTTAGGAAGTATTGAGCAAGGGTTTTGTTTCCAAATGTCCTTTTGCCTGTGTCTATCCACTGGTTAATCTACATAGTGCCTTACCCTTACAGAAAACCAACTCTCCTTCTCTCAATAGTTATCAGTTGAAAAAGGAATTAAGTAACCTCAACTAATGAGTGGATGATGAAAATGTGGTACATTGACACAAAAGTTCACCAGCTAGACTTGGGGCTTCCTAGCCACTTTCCATTTTAATGATAGGATATTCTCTGGCTTGAGCTTTCATGGATCTTGTGCAGTGTTGCAAGTTCATATGATTACCTTCCCAGCTGTCTAGAACAGCATTTCCTTGGGGCCATTTAAGTCATTTAAATATCTGGCTCTTACAATATTTCTACCTTCTCATCCATAAGTGATCATGAGCTCAACATCCTTAATAAATAGGGGACATTCCATCAAAATTGTGATTTCTTCTTACCCCAGTCAGAATGGGAAAGAGCAAGAGAACAAATGACACCAAATGCTGGCAAGGTTGTGTGGAAAGTAGAACCCTCATTCACTGCTGGTGGGATTGCAAAGCTAATGAAACCACTATGGAAATCATTATTAAAACTTCTAAAGGCTGGAGAGCTGGCTCTTCAGTAAAGAGCACTGACTGTCTTGCAGAGGTCTTGGGTTCAGTTCTCAGTACCCACATGTTGGCTAACAATGATCTGTAACTCCAGTTCCAGGGGATCAGATACCCTCTTCTGACCTCCGTGGAAATTGCAGGACACAGGCCCACTTACATGCAGGCAAAACATTCATACACATAAAATAAAAAAAATAATAAAATAAAAAATAACAAAAAATAAAAAATAACAAAAAATAAAAATGAAATCTATCATGTGATCTGTTTATACTACTCTTTGGCATGTTCTAAAGGACTCTGCATTCTACCACACAGATATTTGTGCAGCCAAGTTTGTTTGTTGCTGCTTTTTTATAATACCTAAGAAACTGAAAGAATTTAAGTATCCCTCAAGTGAAGACTGGATAATGAAAATGTGGTACATTAACAAGATGGATTTCTATTCAGCAGCAAAGAAAAATGAAATCATGAAATATGCAGGTAAATGGATGGAATTAGAAATAGCTCTACTAAGTGAAGAATACAGACTCAGGAAAACAATCAATGTGCTTTCTCTCATTTGTAGATCCTAAATTCAAATCCTTAGATTTGAGAATTTATCCTGATGTAATCAGAAGAGTCAGGAAAATGGCAAAAGACCATGGGGGAAAGGGGGAAGGAGCTTGAGAGAGAGAGGGATGGTAAGAGGCAGCTGTTAACAAGGGGGAAATGGGGACATTGGGGTACATTTTATCTTTCCTCTCTTTCACTGTATAACCCTCCTTATTCCCTTTATAGTTAAGGAAAACTTGGGGATATGGAAAACCAGAGATAAATGAATTAATTCAAAAGCCTGCAGAAAAATACATACGCTACACACACACACAGTGTTTGTGTAGTGTGTGTGTGTAAAACTGTGTACAGGTGAAGGCTATATATCAAAATGCCAGGGGCCAGGAAGGAGATAGAGTTGTTGGTTAGGGTAGTCCAAGAGACTCCCTAAATAACATAACTATTGTCCCAGCCCTTAATTGCCTCCCTGAACTTGCTGAAGACAGTACATACTTCAGATACAAGACTTGGAGCAATGGAGCTTGAACTAAACTGGAAGCATCCTCCTGAAGACTTGGTCCCATAATATCAGAGAATACCATGCAAACTGACAGAGAGAAAACCAATCAATGGGTGATTTCATCCAGCTGCAAAATACATGAAACACAGCAATGACCAGCCCAGCAAGTAATGTCTACTGGTGCAATTGTAACACTTTTATCTTGTGGGTAATCAACAGCTGTGTAATTGGACTAAGACCCATTCAAAGGAAGGGATCACCTGTGTGGTACTGTAAACATAGATAAATACATGCCTGCTGTAGCTCCTAGAGAATGGCCTAGCGGTTAGGAGCGCTGACCGCTCTTGCAGAGGACCCGGATTCGATCCCCAGCACCCACATGGCGGCCAAGAACCATCTGAAACTCCAATTCCAGGAGAACTCCAGTTCCAGGGGAATCCGAGACCCTCTTCTGACCTCCGAGGCATTGCACGACACGGGTGCACAAACTTGCATGCAGACAGTACATTCATACACATACAGAAATAAATAAAATTAATTTAAAAATTAAAAAAAAAGAAGAGAAAATGTACTTTTTTCACATTCCCTAGGCCAATGTAATTTCTTAATTTATTATTTCTAGAAAAAAATTAATTGGATTTTTGAATATTTCTGTATTTCATACAGAACATCTTAATCATTTTTATACCCCATTCCACAGTGGGACCCTCTTATAGCACCCGCCACAGGAGTTTATTCCTTCTATCATTTGTTTTAAGGCCTATCATGTCAAGTTGGTGTCCCCAGAGTTCTCTCAGTTACAAGTTCATTAACTGAAATCTAATCAGCCTGTCTAGAGTTCTTCCCTTTAAGATCAGCTCTTCCTCATCCAGCTGTAATTAGCTACCAAATGTTCTTTGGCTAAGGCTGGGTTCTGCTGCCCATATCCACAGTTCTATGTTGGGGTTTTGTATGTTTGAGTTCACGTGGGTCTTTTGCATGTTGAGACAATTGCTGTGGGTTCATATGAGCAAGGCTCCAGCAACTTATAAGAATGTATATCCATATGGTCAATGTGTCTCCTCCCCCAACTCTTACAACCTTTCATTCATCCTCCTCTTCACAATGGTCCCTGAGTCCTGGATGGGTTTTTTTATTATAGGAGCCTGGTCTAAGAACCCACACCCTGCTGATTCTTCTTTTCCATGTTTTGGCCATTTGTATCCCTTTGTGTTTCTAGCCTTCTGTTGCATGAAAACCTCAAGGCTGGCACATCCCTAGACAAATGAAATTTCATACTATGTACAAAATATAGATCCTTATATTTTCAGACAAATATCCCAGTTACCACTCATGAAAGAAGCTTCTTTTGCAGGAGATGGAAATTATTGCAGAGTTCCACAACTTGTCATACAGAGATTGTTCTGTGGCCCAAGCTTAAGTGACAAATCTATAGTATACCATCTACACCTAAGGCTCACAGAACATAGTAGAACAAGGTACAGAGAGAACATCAATGCATCTAGCAACTTTCATCAATGAAGTTCCCTCTTACTCTACTCTTAATATGAAATCTATATACATACAAGTCTGTTTCTTACCACTTATTAAAGGAGCTTCTTTTAGTAACAGATAGAAATTATTATAAAATTCCATAATTTGCCAAATGCATAAAACAAGTGTCTGTGAGATGCCCAGCCCTAAATGAAACAACAACAATGAAATCTTTACCCCTAAGGCTCAGGGCATATAATTTGCTGATTATAAATAAATAATAATTATTTTATTATAGTATTTACATATTTACAATGCTCATAGTATAGAAAAAGCTTATAAATTGCATATTATTCTATTTTCTGAAAGCATGAATTTTAATACTATAGTAATACAATTTAGCAATTCCTTATAAATTTGAATTATTGAAATTAAATGTGTTTTCTAAAAAAGCAACAGCTGAAATAAAATACTGTTTATTGTAGTCAGAAAACCTGCTTGTAACCTAATTATCTTTTAGAGTTATACATTAGACAAACGACTGTTGATTATCAAGCATGGTATAGTTTTCCAGGTGATATCTTGGTGTTTGAATATATGCATATATTCAAAGATCCAACACATGTTTGTTTTTCTGAGTTTTAAGGCATTGTATATCTGGTACACTTTAAATTTTGTTTACTAATTTTGAGTATTCATAAAGTCAGTTAGCCTAGAATCACTATTATATAAGAAAAATGTATTTTTATGTATTATATATTATAATATATGTTATATTATATATTTGAATATATAAATTATATATATATATATTATAAAAGAAAAATACATTTAAATAATAGCAATGTAGTAGGTTCTCCCCTGTGGCTTGTGACCTGTCTAAGAGAAATTGTGACAGAATGAATAAAAGCTAAAGCCAGTGCAAATCACGGCATAGTTGGGAAGGTGAGCAGAAAGCCTCAACCTTAGCTGAGGAGCTATTGCCTGTTAATAGCTGCTGGGAAAGAGTTGGTTTTCTTTAAAATGTGATGAAAAGTGGATTGAATAGGTTCTAGGGTATGGAATTATACCCAAGAGAGTTTGGGAAATACAAATTATACTCCATAGACCTTTAAAAAAGTGGAGGATATTTTGTATTTCCCAAACTGGATCTCTGTGAGTTCGAGGCCAACCTGGTCTACAGAATGAGTTCCAGGACAGCTGGAGCTACAGGGAGACCGTATCTCAAAAAGACAAAAAAAAAAAAAAAGTGGAGGATAGGGGCTCGAGAGATGGCTCAGTGGTTAAGCGCACCAACTGCTCTTGCAGAGGACCCGGTTCGATTCCCAGCACCCACATGGCGGCTAAGAACAGTCTTTAACTCCAGTACCAAGGGAATGTGACACCCCCTTCTGACCTCTGCACCGCTTTGCGAGACATGGATGCTCCTACCTGCATGCAGATGGTACACTCATATGGGCGTGGTGGTGCACACCTTTAAATTTTTTTAAATTAATTTTTATTTATTTCTGTATGTGTATGAATGTACTGTCTGCATGCAAGTCTGTGCACCGGCGTGCAAAATGCCCGTGGAGGTCAGGAAGAGGGTGTCGGATTCCCCTGAACTGGAGTTTCTCCTGGAATTGGAGCTTCAGACGGTTCCCCGCCATGTGGGCTGGGGATCGAACACGGGTCCTCTGTAAAGCGGTCGGCGCTCTCAAAAAACCGCTAGGCCATCTCTCCAGCCCGGTGCACGACTTTAAATCCTAGAATTCGGGAGGCACAGGCAGGCATATCTTTGTGAGTTAGTGGGCTCCAGGCTAGCTGGAACCAAAGGGAGACCCTGCCTCGAAAAAGACCCAAAAAAAAAAAAAAAAAAAAAAAAAAAAAAAAAATGGGAGATGGAGAGATTGCTCAGTGGTTAAGAGCGCGGACTGCTCTTGCAGAGGACTTAGGTTTGATTCCCAGCACCCACATGGCATCTAAGAACTGTCTTTAACTCCAGTTCCAGGGGAATCCGATGCCCTCTTCTGACCTCCGCAGCATTGCATGACACGGGTACACCAACCTACATGCAGACAGTACACTCATACACATTAAAAAAAAACATTTTTTTTAAAGTGGAGTATGTGAAGTTGGGCTGGAGGAGTGGTAAGGTGGGAAGGAGAAGGGGAAGGGCTCTGAATAAGCATACTATGAATAAATCATTGATCAAATTCTCAAAGTATCAATACAAAATTTTTAAAGTCATACTCAAATGAAATCATAAATAATAATTAGTGACAACAATGAGATAACATATTTTCAGGTTTTGGAAAAAATATTTATATAGAGACATGTATATAATTTCATAGAATATTATGATAATCTTAAAACCTTTTAATGAAGTGATCCTTGATTGTTGCTATATTTCAGCTAAGGAAGGACAGCAATGAATGAGTTGTAGCTTTCACAACCAATACTGGCTATGTACTGCTTTATCAATTTTTTAGAGAGGATTGGTAGTTCATCATTTAGACCTTTCCTTTGCCATGATAATTTCATTGAAATTTTCATTACTTAAAGTGATGAAAAAGTGTCAAAGTACCAATCAGACACTGAGTTGGAATATAGTGGAAACTTTCCCACTCAGATTACAGATGCTGAGAAAGCCCTTTAGGTGTATTTTGTTTGTCTTTTTGTTGGTTGACTAACCTTGAAAATCATTATTTTGAAGTCTCTTATTTCTATGACTTATTCCCTGTAAGCTGTTCCTTAACTAGAACTGCTGGGTGTATTTCTAGGCTTTATGAACATAAATTTACATTAAGTATTCAATAGGCATTATTTTCTTGTCTTTATCCTTGTGTAGACAGGATATATTTAGCTTGTCAGTAAGAAAATGTGACACTTAGCTTTGTGAATTGCTATGTCTTTTGAATCAGGCTAAATTGGTTATCTAGAATGAGAGGACCTATGGCTCTACAGAGAAGATCGGACTTTCTGTACCTACAAATGTGAGAATACCAGGTGGACTCGTAAAGTCATATGATAGAAATTTGTTCTTAGAAATGAACTTACCTCTCAAGCACTGTCTCATTAATCACTAATTTGTTTGTTATGTTCTTATAAAGAAAAATTATCTCATATATATGTATATATATATATATATATTCTATCAAGATACTACTTTGCTTAGAAGATTTTAAATATTATAAGTGCTACATAAGTGTATAAAACGGCATCCCATTTATCATCTCGCTTAGCTCTAGCCTATATTAGGCAGGCACAGAGGTTTTGGAGCTCTGCTTATAATTTGTTTTCCTACAAATTTTAAATACTACATTTAACAGTATCTTGTCAATTTCATATATTATTAACTAATTATCTCTAACACTTATACCATAAATGCTCCTGTTTCTCTCTTTTTGAAGAAAAATGTATGTATTTTCCTTTTAAAGGCTAAATATATTTAATTCAATAACGCAAGGAATTCCATATAATCAATTTTGATATTAATTCAAAGTATACGATGTTTGACATTTTATAGAATTAAATACATTTTTAAATAAATATCAATTGGATAAACATTTTTAAATATGCTTAAACATTTTTATGTCATATTGTTGAAATATAAAAATACAAATCATAGTCCCTTAAAATCACAGTAGCATTTAATGTTTTCCATAAAAATATAAGTAAATGGGTATGGAAAATGAGCTATATTGTACAGCCAAACATATGATAAATCTACCTTTCAAAATTTTGTTTGTTTTCACTTGAACAAAAGAAAATGGATTTGAGTGAGAGAAAAATGTCAAGTATCAAGGATGTTTTACTTTTCACATAAGATTTCAAGTCATCTTCATTTCTCGTCACCAGAGAGAAATATAATTTTAGGCCAGTTTTATATCATTATTGTTTGCAGGATTATTTTCTGGTTGTATTGTGAATACGGACACATGTCAGATTGATTTGTTGCATTTAAATAAAATTCCATAAAACTGGAAAACTTAAAATTACATTTATCAGGGGCTGAAGCGATGGCTTAGTAGTTAAAAGCACTGGCTCCTCTTGCAGAGGACTCAGTTCCCTTTTCAAGCACCCACATGGCATCTGACAACTGTCCATGACTATGGTTCCAGGAGATCTGAAACAATTTGTTTTTTTGCTCCTGCAGACATTGTATAACATGTGTATACTTGTATACATATTGGCAAAGGTTGCATACATATAAATAAAAATAAATAATAAAACTTCCATTTATCAAAGCAATGAAAAGTTAGAAATTGCGTGTGAAATCCAAATGTCTGAATGCTCGATCCTGGTTACCTTCAGGTGATTACTTTGTAATATATATATA